>OZ026597.1:27739947-27752447 GCA_964020085.1 Micromussa lordhowensis
TATGACCTGCTAAAACACCCTCAATATCAGCTTTAAGCGCTTTTATTTCACAAACGACACTGTGAAATTTTTTCTTATTGCAGAATTTTGAAAAGCGGGATAAGATGCAACTTTTGGCAAAGTTTAAGAAAGTTCTGTACATAGGGTTCAGAGCCACCTTAAATTTTCGAAAATTTAAGGTGGCTCTGAACCCTATGTACAGAATGGAAAATGTGTCATTTGCGAGTGTATCAACAAAAATGATAGTGTACCGAAGCAAAAGTTTAGAAGTTTTCCAGTTGTTATAAAGGAAGATTTTGTGCTGCAACTGCATTTGTTTCAAATTTAGAGATTTGAACGTGTCGTAACAAAGAGTTTATAACATGAAAGGACCTGATATGTACTCGCTTTCTGACGGTGGTTATTGTCATGGTGGAAAAAAAGCCCTTTTTAGCACGTCCTCACCACGTTTTTTTTTTTTTGCTTGGTGCTATTTCTTTTGACTCTGCAAAGTTGTGTTTCCTTTATACATCTTAGAGTCGTCTTTGCTGACAAACTGTGCCACTCATTTGAATTTGCGGTCTCCGCTTTCCACATGCAAGTAGCTCCTTGGCCGTTACCTGAGAAATTTTCAATATGATGCCCGGCTCCCAAAGCATTGTCTCAGGATAAACTTGTTGATGTTGCTTATTATCGGAAAAAAAGCTACTGTGAAGCGCATCAAAACTCAATTGGTGGTTGAGTGAGAACATACATTTCATTTTTCCCTTGCCAATCAAGATCGGCTCTACCAATAATGTGCTATTAATAGGAGCTGATCAGTGCATATGAGTAGTCATCACGGCTTTAGTATCGAAGTATGGCGCTGTTAGGAACCTGTTGAATTCTGTATTACAAATAAATTTAACTAAAATTTAAAAAGCTTACGAGCGTCCTCAAATAGAGTTTATCGTGTAAATGATAGCAGACGATTGAAGTTTTGTTTGTTTACCGAGGTTGTTGTGGTCATGGTAGAAAACAGGCTCCAAATAGCACAAGCTCACCACGTATCAAAACTTTTCACTGGCGTGAAATGATTTTCGACTTTGCAAATTTTGCCTTAAACGTCTAATTGTTCTCTTGTTTGACAAACTGCTCCATTCTGCAAAGATTTCAGCTTGAGTTCTCCCGACATGAATTATTTCTCGGTCCTAGTTAGAAGGTTTATCTTACAAGGCACAAGTTAGTATCCTGCAGAATAGACATGCTGAAGTAATTTCTTACTCAGTTCCAAGGTTTGTTTGTTAAATGGAATGTCAAACACTCTTAAAGTATATTTCCATAACTTGGCATTGGAATGACATTAATTAGATTTTATTTCTGACCAACCCTACAGAGCTTACGAAAAACATGTCATTTGCGAGTGTATCAACAAAAAATGATAGTGTACCGAAGCAAAAGTTTAGAAGTTTTCCAGTTGTTATAAAGGAAGATTTTGTGCTGCGATTGCATTTGTTTCAAATTTAGAGATTTGATTGCACCGTAACAAACAGTTTATAGCATGAAAGGACCTCATATCTACTAGCTTTCTGGAATTAGTTATTGGCATGGTGAAAAAGAGGCATTTTTAGCGCGTCCTCTGCAAAATTCTGTTTCCTTTATATTTCTTAGCGTCGCCTAGGCTGACAAACTGTGCCACTCACTTAAATTTGTGGTCGCTTTCCACATACAAATAGCTACTTGGCCGTTATATCTGAGTAATGACCAATATGATGCCTTTCAAAGCAGTCCCTCAAAATAAACTTGTTGACGTTGATTACTACCAAATCCCCAATCGTGTTTCGGAAAAGGCTAGTATGAAGCGATTCAAAGCTGAATTGGCGGTTGACTGAGAACATTTCATTTTTCTCCTGCCAATCAAGACTGGCTCTACCAACAATGATGTACTATTAACAAGGGTATCACTGGATATGAGTTTTTGTAACTTAAGTATCAAAGTACGGTGCACTGAAGGAACCTGTTTAATTCTGTGTTACAAAAACATTTGACTAAAATTTGAAAAGCTTAAAAGCGTCTTAAAATAGAGTATATTGTGTGAATGGTACAAGACGGGGAAAATCTCTTTTGTTTTCTGTGGTTGTTATGGTCATGGTAGAAAACAGGCTCCTTTTAGCACATGCTCACCACGTATCAAAACTTTTGACTGGCGTCGAAATTTTTTTCGATTTTTTCGACTTTGCAAAGAAGCATTCGCCTTAGACGTCTTATTGTTCTCTCTTTTGACAAACTGCTCTATTCTGCAAAGATTTTGACTTGAATTCTCCCGACATGAATTATTTCTCGGTCCTAGTTAGAAGGTTTATCTTACAAGGCACAAGTTAGTATCCTGCAGAATAGACATGCTGAAGTAATTTCTTACTCAGTTCCAAGGTTTGTTTGTTAAATGGAAGGTCAAACACTCTTAAAGTATGATTCCATAAATTGGCGTCGGAATGACATTAATTAGATTTTATTTCCGACCAACCCTACAGAGCTTACGGAAAACGTGTCACTAGCGGGTGTATAGTGTACCGAAGCAAAAGTTTAGAAGTTTTCCAGTTGTTATAAAGGAAGATTTTGTGCTGCGATTACATTTGTTTCAAATTTAGACATTTAAACGCGTCGTAACAAAGAGTTTATAGCATGAAAGTACCTGATAATCTCTAGTCGCTTTCTGACGGTGGTCATTGTCATGGTGAAAAAGATGCACTTTTTAGCGCGTCCTCACCACGTAATTTTTTTTTCGCTCGCTGCTATTTCTCTAGACTCTGCAAAATTCTGTTTCCTTTACACTTCTTAGCGTCCTCTAGGCTGAAAAACTGTGCCACTCACTTAAATTTGTGGTCGCTTTCCACATGCAAATAGCTACTTGGCCGTTATATCTGATTAATAACGAATAAGATGCCTTTCAAAGCAATCCCTCAAAATAAACTTGTTGACGTTGCTTATTACCAAATGCCCAATCGTGTTTCGGAAAAAAAGCTACTATGAAGCGATTCAAAACTCAATTTGCCAATCAAGAGGGTCCTCATGGGTGGGTCCTCATGTCGGTTGTAGGGTAAAATTTCATTACCTTGTCGGTTGTTAGTAAAAATTGTTGGCCTTTGTCAGTTGTCGGTAAATCCCAGTTAATTTTTTTGGCGCTAGTCGCTAAGTTTTTTTCCTCGTTTTGTCAGTAGTCCGTAATATTTCTATCCCTTTGTCGCTAGTTGGTTAACCCCATTCACACCCTCAAATAAGCCTGGCTCTACCAATAATGTGCTATTAACAAGGATGTAATTAACTGAAATTTGTAAAGCATAAAGTAATGCATGCATATTAGTTTCGGTGACAGGGTTTAAAAAAGCCTATTGACAGCTTAGCCGGGGTTGGGGTTACTCTCTTATGACGCAGACGGGGCGAAAATTTTGAAATTGACTCTTAAAGGAGACTAATCTTGATGCGGGTCACAGATTTTTGACCCCTAAGGGAAAACAATGCGAGTTAAAAATAGAAGCTGTTTTGCTATAGTTCTTTGGGTACTACTTGAGTCGATGAGCATCCCCGTCTGTTTCACATGCAAGTCCTCGCCCATCCCGGGGTGGCTTAGACGTTCCGCTTGGCTTTTTATTTTGTTCTTGTTTTCAATATTGTTGTTGTTGTTGTGTTATTGGTTTTCTTTATGTAATAGCCACTGGCCGTGACCTTGTGCACAGTATTTAACTTGGTGGTGTATTAAAGAAAAAATTTGTAGACTCGTTACAGAGGAAAAAAAATAAGTAGTTCACTCTCTCTAAAGTATGCAAAGCTATGTTATTGGATATACTTGCACTGGATAGCTTAGTACCTATTGGGGGTTTTAGAACGTGTCTGAAGGGGCATCTTTGACTTTTTCATTGGTTTGGCGCTGTGCTTTGCATCTCGAAGTAAGATGGCTTGCAAAATGTGTCTGATTTTAATATCCGTGAATCTGCTGCCAGGAACTGTGATGATTGCTTTGGAAATTGTAAGAGAATGGTTCCCATTTCATTTCATAGAATGTAAGAGAAGCCACTTCAGCCTTTTGAAAATATTAAAGAATTAGAAAGACTGGATTTCAAGTGCTCGTCACATCTTAAGTGACCAGTAGAAAATGCGGTATTATGACGTAATTTAAACCTATGCACCAGAGAGGGGTGTCATCTATCGAAGTGAATGACAGGCTTGTTGAAATAACAAGATATTGGCGTCGTAATTTTGTTGGTATAAGAGGCAATGGGATCGAGGGATCGATAATAATTCGATAATAATTTTTCCATGTTAAGTTTTATAATTTTCTCGACATTTTTCCTTCTTATACAAAACTTCACTTGAAAATTGAAAATAATGATAAAGTACTCAATACATATGATCACAGGTTTTTATTTATAATCGTCTTGTACAACTTCACTTTTACGCCTCGTCACTTTAATATCGGAAATAAAAATAAATAGATTAAATAAAAAATGTTATCTTCCCATCTTGTCTTCTGTATCTGAGTTGTAACAGTATTTATAAAGTAAATACTATGTGTTATCAATTTTTACTTGTTCATCGGAGCTTACGCTAATCACTTTTCAGTTTTTTCATCACATCAGATTTAGCCAATGAAAGCGAGTTTTTAAAAATGAAGAATTTGAGATATCGCAGAAGCCAATATCTATGATATTGTAGTTAGTTTCCGTGGTAAGAGAAATTAGATGAACGCACTATTGGTACCTCCAGGGCACGTTTACTATGAACCAAAAATTCAAGAAAAAAGTGAAACCCTACCCTCATTTCCTTAAATTTCCTAAGAAAACGTTGAGGTCTCCCCAAGTGTTAATTTTTTTGAGCCTTAACAGGGGGTTGTTGGCCAGCATGCCATGTGTCCTGAATGCAGCTATATGTACCACTTGGCACGCCGATTCAGACTGCTCACGCAGATTTCTCACATTTGTGAGAAATTCGTCCTGACCCTGACATCATGGCCAATTAAAAAATTGCCCATGTTGAGGATTCCATATCGTGAGCCATCAAATGGAACAACATGCTGGCACTGTGAAATGGCATTGTGGACTTTATAAGAAGGAAAAAATAATAATTAGTTCAATGGAATGAACTTGTCAAAACTTATGATGATATTTGTACCACCTGATATTTGTATGCACATGTTACAGTGTGCAAATATTTACAATGTATATCATTTTAAATGCATCTTATGTGTACATAACAGTGGAACCTCTATATAATGAAGGCCTAAAGGACTGGCAAAATGTCTTCACTTTAGATTTCCCATGAAGTGTATATTATCCTTAGGTATTTTTGTGCTGGGAGAAAGTGTGCAGCTGAACTTTGAATGTCATGCAATGTAAATAACATAAAATACAATGTAAAGTAACCATGTTAGCTTGGATTACTTGATGTATATAAAAAAACTCACTGAGAACACTTCTCCTTCGATACTGGGTGAAAAGAGTAAGTTCCTTGGGTGGAGACTGAATTTCAAGTGGCCCAGCTCCACAAACATGGCAAATGCCACCCTCATCTACAGCTGATAGAACATTGCCATTAAAGTCAAGCAAGAATTTAACAGTTCCAATATCCTCAAAAGGAATTTGCTTGTACGAAAGACAGGTACTTTTTATGCTTCCCTGGGTCGACTGTAATGTACTAGCTAATTCACTGGTACACGCAGCATGAAATTCTGTCACAAAATCTGGGCAACACTCCTTTTCAAGGGAATCTACCACAAACTTGACATGTACACAGTTGCTGAATGTACAAATGAGGCACTTCATGCCTTGGGCGCCAACTGTTAAAATTCCCCAAGGATGTGATGGTGGCTTTACGCTGACAACTGTCCTCTGTATATGGACAAATGGAGAGTCATCAGGAGCCTCGATGTTTTCTAAAAAAAGAAATGTATTTAAACAATTATTATTGTCTTTACTAGTTTAAAGTGGTTAATAAAGATTTTCAGCATTTTCCAGTACCACTCTTTATCAGTTTATACTGTTAGGTGTTCAGGTGGCTCTGGACACCTCCTACAGAATTTGCAAAAAGTTACATCATAAAACGCTAATCAAATTCCATTGACTAAAAAACAGGGGGTCACTGAACTTGTTTTTAAGCTTTCAGCCTTTAAAGTTTAAATTGAGGGTGTTTTTGACAGATCATAATGTTGCTATGGTAACCACTAATTGCCAGAAAATAATCCCAACTTGTTGACCAGTGATAGGGCATTTGTTTCATACCATTACAGCAAGTGATAAAGAGTGGTAGCACTGACCAATCAAATTAGAAGCACATAGTCAAGTTATATACTGAAAACCATTATAAGCCACCTTAATTTAAATTAAAGAAAAAATTATATCTTACACACCTTCATCTGCTGTTTCCTGATCAAAAGCTGGTGATATTGAAAACATGGGATCAAAGTTACGCATGGCTATGCTGAGCACTTTGATGTGCAGACAAAATGAATTCAATTGTGTCCAGTCTGCAAGATATAAAAAGGAAATAGTAATGTCGATTAAATTAAACTGCGGATAAATATGGGATATAAGTAATGACATACAGTATATATTGTACAACATAATATATATATTTAGTATATACCACACAAGTGAATAGTGCTCGGAGGTGATTAGCAAGTACTATTCACCTCCTAGCAGCCGGCACGAGAGATTTTCACATTTCCGACTGTTTTCGCACATAAAATAACGTTTTGGTCCTCTAATTATTGAACTTGTGTGGTATATACTAAAACAATTGAAGGGGTGAGTGCAAAACCATGCTAAGTGACTATTTGGCTGAAAAAAAAGTGTTCACGAAAGGGCCTGAATTTTGGCATGTGGGTTTCGTTTCACCTGAGAAACATTGCTCTGAAGTTTTTTTAGCTGGGTTGCTCTTCGAAATCTGCATAAACAAGACAAGGTATCGCATTACATGTCAGACAGGGCGCATAAAGTAAAAGCAGATATTGAAAAAAACTTTGGAGGTAAATGTTGGCCGTGACTAATTCTTTCTGATTCAGAGAAAGCTATTTGTCTAAATTTTGCTTCGTAGTCATTTGCGAGGAACGTAAACAAAAGGTTTTGATCTTGAACTCAAGTGAGAAATTTTGTTATTTTTTTAGCAAATATTCGTCATGTGCGTTTCAATATGGTAGATTCTAAACACCAATAGAGGTCACCAATACTGTAGGTGCTTGTTGATTAAAATATGTAGACCATATCGTATTGTTTTCACTTTTCACGAAAATCTGTCAGATGAAAAGTTGCCAGAAATGAAACATACATTTGTGTTCTTTTGAAACCCAAAACCTTTGGTTACTTGTAACAAGATGAACTACAAATTTGCATAAGGTTTGTCTGCATAATATTTGCTCACTGATGCCTGACTCGGCACTCGCACTTTCCACTTTCTCTTAAACTTGAAACTTGACTTGGAAAACTGACGCCTAAACAAACCTTCTTCAGAAAAGTGATCTTCTGAATGCACTACTTTTGAATGAGAAGCAAACTGATGAAAGATTTCAAATTTTTTATGTCCTTTAATGAGATAAGCATCTCCCCTGTCAGCGGCTAAGACATACTCCCACGGGAAATGTTTTTTGGCGGCAAATTGCAGAATAAAGCACTTTCACTGGAAGCTTTTCGGGTTGTCGACGTTGTCATTTAGTGTGTTGATTGAGAACTTTGGGCCATTTTTGTCGTAAAAAATGTTCTTCTAAATTTTAAAATGTCTCAAATGTATGTAAGTCATTCACGTCTTGCGGTGGACCTAGGAAAAATTCTACAATGTGGTAGCCCGAGAACAAAACAGCTAAACTAGTTGAAGACATCACCAGTGAATATACATGTAGTATTGAACTCTAAGAGTTAAAGAACCTTGAGTATTTCGAATTAAAAAATTTATCCTACAACCTTCATTCTGTATTCATTCATTCTGCTAGTGTAAATTTTTTTTTCGGGCTAGTAGAAATGACTTTCGGGCTAGTAGATGTTGGTTACAGCTTGCCCGAAGGGCAAGCTGTAAAATTAATTTTCTTTGCACGCTGTCACATACTGTACATGTTTGATGACAAAGACTTTGCTTTGCTTAATTATTATAAATTACTGGTAAAGCTTTTTCCTTCAAATTTGATTTGCTTCATATGACCCAGGTTCAATGCAGCTTGAAATAATGGTGTTAAAATACACCAATTGATGCTAAGAAAAAAATGTACCTTCATATGTCATGTGAATGCTTTGTCCAGTAGCCTGAAACAGATCACTTTTGGCTTTATCGCACTGACAGCTATAAATCCACTGAGGCACTTCTTCGAATACTCAGCTTTTGCGTGTCAATGACACATAATGTTTATCCTGAAGAATATTATTGAATCATTGTATTATTATTATTATTATTATTATTATTATTATTATTATTATGATAATTGTTATTTATTATTATCATTATTATATGCAGGAAAAAAGAAATGTGCAGGAGGTGCAGCAGTGAGTAAACCGTTTGTGCCCTGATTGAGTGCTATAAGTAAAAGCCTTGGCAAGGGCGACATACATTATTAAGAAACCCTTATAAATATATGTTGGCATCTATCTACAAAAAAGTGTAAATGGCTACTAATAAATATAATATAGGGGCAACTTAACAATATAATATTACTAGAAATTATCATAGAAAATGAGTGCATTCATGTAAAGGTGTCTACTTAAAAGTGTGACAGAAAATTGGTGTTACATCCAGCCTGTCCCCCACTCGAGATTATGTCAGCCACTGAAGTGGCTGTCGCCATCGGCGAAATGTATATTTGCTCAAAAAATGGGACCAAATCTTTCAAAGATGTCATGAGATTTGTAAGGATATCGAGAGTAATTTGCGACCAGTTAGTGGCTTCTAAAGCTAAAATTATCAAGAGGTCAGTTTTCTTAACCTGTATGTGACAAGCACTTGAGCAAGGTATCAGTTACAAATTCTAAATAATTAAAACTTGTTTTGTTTGATTTTGCTGAAATTTCTGCATGATGAAGGTGGATTGTTAGAATTTAAAAATATACTATTGAGCCCTTCTCTATTAAAATATACTAAAGAACCACTCAAAGCAAGTTACCACCTATTGCCTTGTTTCTTATATGAGACAAAAATCTCCTCTCAATATGAGAATCTGGTCTGGAGATAGCAGAGTCCTTTCTTGGTGGAATCAATAAGAAATTTTGAAATATATTACGGGCATTAGACTACGAGAAGTCGGTTTTTGTTCCTGAAATCCACGAGATGTACATAAGTATTATCTCCAGACAAAAACCAAAATGAGAGGTTACAGTGCTCACCAACCAAAATTCAAAAATTTGGAATGAGTAAAAAAATTGCTAATTCCTTAACAGTGATTTGTTATCTCTTCACATGGAAGGAGATTGTAGTTCGGCAAGAGAGTGGTAAATTAATTTTGAGATGCACTTACAAGGGTGCGCTACCCATGACTACAAATGTACTGTCAATGCACACACGTATAACAACTGTTTAGAACTTCTTAGACATAGTCTTGGTCAAAGCGACAATGAACATTCAACAAAAGCTTAAGAAAAAACTTATCCAGAGTTTATTTGATTTCACATTGAAATCCTGTAAAAAAAGTTTGTGGCAGCCTTATCGAGGACTATAATTGAATGGTGATTAAACTCATCACAATAGATGAGCTTGGGAACTGGTGCCGGAAAGGTTAGCGGGGAGCAGAACCATAAGCCGAAGGGGAGGTATCCATGGCAACCCTGTAAGCGGGAACCACCCCCAAAAGCAGCCGCTAACTGGCACCGTCACACTGAAAGAATCAGTGGAAACAACTTACCTGACCCGTACTTACCTAGATATGAACCACCAAAACGGAGGGGGCGGGAGGGAGCAAGAATCCGCAAGCAGAAGGCAATCAGAGGTGGAGCAGGTGACCAGCAAGACTCGAGGTCGGCGTAAACCCAAGAACAGGACAGGACCACGAAGGTTTCCAGCTGAAGAGCAAGGATGCTGTGCTGAGGCAAAGGCTGGGTGACAGCCCAATACGCTGGCAGTGCACAGCCAGGGGAGATAGCCACAACTGTACCTAGGGGAGGTGACAAGCTACGAAGAAGATGCCAGCTTGGTGGATAGGGCCGCTAAAGATTCTGATGGGGTCCTAATGTACAATTGATAAGCAGAGCTCGACCAGCGGCCCAAGGCTTGAATTAGGTGATCTGGAACGCCGTTGCGTGCCGCCACAGTGGCAGCACCGATGCGGAAGCTGTGGCTAGAGAAATTACCTGGAACGTTCGCAGAGGACAGGATCTGCCGGAGCCAGTCTGTCAGCAAAGTGCGTGAAAGGGGCTGCCCATTCTGGAACAGGAACAAGGGGCCCGAACGGTCACCCCTGCTAGCAAGATAACTTAACACTGAGTGGACTGCGCAGAGCGGGGGCCGGCCGCGGCCGATATGGATAAATGCACCTTTCCTAAACGGATCAGTCTTCGAGCCCTTGATCTTTAAGTGCATGCACGAGGGGGCAGACAGAGAATCCACTGCAATGTCTTGAACGCCTAGATGAAGGGATGGAGAGAAGCTAGCCAGACTAGGCACTGTGAATTCTGAGGCGCGGAGAAAACCAAAGTACCCCAAGGTGCAGGCTGCCCAGAACATGAGGTGATCCGAGAGATGAAGATCCAGGGACCGCCAAATCAGAAGCATCAAGTCATCTGTGATCGGCAAACGGGAGGAAGAGGAGGAGCCCTGACAACGCTTGATGCCACGGACCACCCTCTGAAGGCGGAGACAGTTAGCAAGGGGGTCTGAGAACCCCTGTTCAATGTGGAGTGCTCGAACTCCAGACAAATAGACCTTGATCGAAGAATGCTGAATGCGATTGGCCAAGAAGGTAGCAAACAGGCACAGTGTCCACTCGTCAGCCGGACACGGTGAACCAGAGGCATGAACCTTGCCAAGTTGAGCGCAAAACGAGATAAACTGAGCTTGGGCTGAGGCATAAGACCGACGCGTAGATGGGGCCAGGCGTTGAAGCAAGAAGGAATGGCACTGCTGTTCTAGGGCGGAGAGGTCAACTCTGCCAGGAGTTCGGGAGGGACCACTGTGGGAAACGGCTGTGCCTCCGGGGCCAGGCGACGAAACTCCTGCCAATGAAAACGAGACAAGGCATCAGCTAATTGATTGGAAACACCAGGGACATGTTAGGAGGAGAACGAGAAGCTGTGACGAGCAGCGGAAAATAAGAGGCTGCGCAGCAACCGCATTAGGCAAGGCACTCTTGAGGTGCGGGTATTTAAGATGTGGACTACTGGATCGTTGTCAGAGCGGAAAAGAACATGTTTCTTGACCCAAGAATGTCCCCAGACATGAGCCGCCAGAACTATCGGGAAGAGCTCCTTGTATGCAATAGACTGCAACTGCTGGGACGCTGCCCAGGATCCAGCAAACCATTGGCCCTTCAAGTATGCTCCATAGACGAGTGAGCCCGCTGCATCAGAAGACACTTCGACATCAGCCTCAGGTAGCAATCCTGGGAAGAGCCAGAAGCTAACGCCATGCCAATCTGCCAAGAACTGGTGCCACCAACGAAAATCCAAGTGAAATTCTCGGTTCAGGCGAATAGGGTGATCTCTCCTCCGGAAGCAGCATAACAGGTCAATCATGCGGCGTAGAAAAGTCCTTCCCGGCCAGACCACTTTGGCGGCATGATGCAAGTGGCCGATAAGAGACTCAAGCTCGCGTCTATTACACCATTTTCGGGGGAGCCACGAACCAATCAGCTCTTGCAACGACGACAACTTGTCCTGGGGTAAGCGTGCCACTTGGGTGATAGAGTCAAGCTCAATCCCCAGGACAACAAGCACTGAAGAGGGGCCAACACATTTGCCTGGATGCAAAGGTAGACCCAGGCGATGACAGACCTCCAAGGCAGTAGCCAGGTTCTGGGCACATTGAGGGGACTGTGCAGGGCCTGCAGTAATAAAGTCGTCCAAGTAATGAAGGAGATCTGGGATCTGGTAGGAGGTGACAAGAATCCATTCCACCATGTCTGCAATGGAGTTGAAGATAAATGGGGCCGAACGAAGGCCAAAAGGGAGAACCAGGTCGACGTAAAATTGGTCGCGCCACTTCATCCCCAACAACATGCGGTGAGATGGATGTACGGGCACATTGCGGTAAGCTGCCTCCACGTCAAATTTGGCCATGAGTGCCCCTGGACCCAGTTTGGAAACTTGGCGGATCACCTGATCAACTGTGATGTAATGGAGGGTGAACTCATGCGGGTCTATCCCATCGTTGACACTCGCCCCCCCGGGGGAAGAAAGGTCCACAATGAGGCGCCACTTCCCTGGTTGACCTCGTTTAGGAATCACCCCGAAGCTGCTAACGTGAAGATTGGGGAGGGGAGGAACGCTGAAAGGACCTGCCACCCTACCAAGAGAGACCTCATTGGCCAAATACTGGTCAACCACAGAGGAATGCTGGGCTGCAGAGGGCTTGTTATGCTTTGC
>OZ026597.1:27762447-27782447 GCA_964020085.1 Micromussa lordhowensis
CCGTTTTATAGCCTGGGACAATATCTTGCAGCATATAAATTGAAAAATCCTTTGCACGGAGCCAATTAAACATCTCTCTACGTTTTGTGTTGTCTCTTAATCCCCTGACATTCAGTGATGCTATTGTCAAAGCCATGTGTATTCTCTTGGGAAGCTTTGTGTACACATACCTGTATGACCTGGTGACAAAGCTCCACAACCACCGTACAGCATGATAAGAATTAGTGCTTCACGTTTTCTGTTGAACCAAACATTTCAGCGACAAAAACAAAAACACAACAAAGCATGCACAAAAACAAAGATACACATGTAGATAAGAAACCTCTCCTGCAAGAGACATGGAAAGAGAGCTATTGCTTTTACCTAGAATCTTACAAAAGGATAAGAACTACAGAGCGCCGTCCAAGAAAATTATCTGGCAATGCGTATAAGCGGGTGGCAAAAGCGGCCTCATAAAAAAACTAAAAAAAAAACCTTACACAGTCTAAGCTAATGAGCTTTTATATGATGAAAATATAAAAGACAATCTCGCCTATTCTTGTACATGTATCTAGAGAGGCTTACCAACTGGCCAGAGTTTACCTTTAATGAATAGCTTATCAGGTTGTGCTCTACTAAATGATGCTGGAATGTTATTTTCCTAGCTTCTTTAAATGTGTTCATTTGCCTTTTTCTTCTTGCAGATCTTGATACATCCTGAAGGTGTTCCACACAAACGAGCTCCCATAGAAAGTATTTCTTCGCAGTCCTTATATCGAAGGAACCTCGCAATAAGTGATCTGGGCTTCTCTTCGTCACCCCTCTTCTTTCCTAAGCGATGAACTCGCTGAATTTCAACGGTGTTAGCATCTTTGTAGCCCAGTTCTGTTTCGAGGAAGGTGCAAAGAGCTGATTCAGTGTCCTCTCTGTCTGTGGCTTGTCGAATATTTTCAAATATTATATTTTCCCGTCTCGAGTATGCTTCTAAATAGAGGTTTTTGTCTTCTATCTCTTTAAGCTTGGCTTGTAGATCATCATTTGCCTTCTGCAAATCAGTTAAAGCAAGGCTACTTTCCTCTCGGTGGTCTTGTAGGCTCGTTTCCGATTTTTGTTGTTGCTTCTCCACCACTTTGAAGTTTTCCGTCAAGTTCTCGATGTCCCGGTTGGCGGTTATCTGAGAGCATTCCAACTTATGTATTCTTCCCTCCATTTTCTGGAGGGACACTTGGACATCGTTGACTGTTGTTTGGATAGCATCTAGCTTTTCCAGCTTTCGATTTATCTCTTCCAGTGTTTTATGAAGGCCTTCGACCATGTTCAAAGCAGTAAAGATTTCGTCCTTGGCCTCGTGTTCTTCGACTCCTTCAGGGAAGTTAACGTCCCTGCTCTTCGTTTTTTTTTTGCATCCGGTGAAGTGCTTGATTCACCTGAAGAGGAGCGCTCACTTCTTTTCTTTTCTGGAATCTTTTTCAATAAATTTTCCATTAACCACTCGCGAAAAAAATACTTCATAGTTGACTCTATTTATAGCCTGCGGAAGTGCTTCTGGTGTCCGTGGTAAGTTCTCAGACTGGGCCTGCTTCTTCCGGAAAAGCCATAATCTTAGCTCCTTGACATTATCAATGACGGTGTTAGGTATGTACACTTTACAAACAAGTTTCTCAATGCCAGTTAAGGTATCAGCTGATGGGTGGCCTCTTGTACCAAGGTTTGCTAGGGCACTGATTTTCTCTTCATCGGCTTTCATAAAGATCTCCAACCAAGTGGCCTTTCTTTTTTTAGCACGCACTTTTTCAGCTGCCTGTAATGTCAGCACCAGTCAGAGGATGAAGACCCGGGTAACGCTGCAACTTTCATACTGCCAAGGGCATGTACCACATGTTTCAAGTTAATCACTCAGTGTGTCTGTACAGTTCCAGTAACAAACCGGACATCGCTGTAGAGCTGTGGATATCTTCTTAAGGACAGGACAAAAGCATTGGTATCTTGTGAATGGATGGTAATTTCAGTTGCACCATGAGAAGCAGCATGAACAGCGTGGAGAATGAACTTGGTGCCTGCCTCTTCTTGGCTGCTTCTCAGGTGCGTAACATCAAAATGAGTTCCTTGACAGTAACACCCTCGGGCCACACTAACACTCTTTCCCATGATGCTTATCTTTGGATCACCTTGGCTGATAGATACTCCATCAATTCCATCTTGGTTGTTTCGTGAGAGCAAACATTTCATGGGTACCTTGGCAATGTGAGTGGAGTCTGTTTGTGCTTCACCCGTATCTTCCTTTTCTCTCCGCTTGAGCATGCTTCTTCCAGCCATCCGGCTAACTGTGTCAAACGTTCCTTACAGTGACCAGGTTCCTCCATGAGAAAGGCTTCTAGGTAAAGAGAGAAGAGAGACTGCAAGGTTACAAGATGTGCTGATTCTGATTATTTAACATGTTGCCTGCAGGATTTGGCTCACAGTAGATGGGCCATATATTGCACCCTACTTTAATCACATGAAAACCACTACTGGACCATGGTAACAAAACATTTTCCTTGACTGTCGTTTCTTACTATCTTCTTTTTTTCCTCGTGGGATCCTCATTTTTAATCCCATAATAATCATCTGGGCTAGTCCCAGTTACTCTTGACCTGCTTGCTACACACTCCCCTCCACGAAGGAAATGTTGTCCCGACCAGAAGGTATACAAAAATAAAATACGACAAGTCATTCTGGTCATAATAAACTTGAGGGACTGTTAGAGTCCCAATTTGAAACTTTATATGACTCCATCATCATTTGATGAGTTTCTGTTTGACAGATAATAGATGAACTAGTAAGAATTCAACACAGTTATGTTCGCCTATGGTTAAGACATGTAGTGGTCAGATGCATCTATAACAGTGTTCAGTGCTGCTGTATCCATATGGGCTGTGGTATATATTGCAACTGCGGAATACATGGGATGTGTGAAGTGTAGTAAAGTGTAAGGCAATTGCCGATGACCTGGTAGGAAGAGATACCTTGAGGACCTTCAATTGAAGTTGCTACTGGTTGTAAACGTTGATACTCAGGCCCTCCCATTTGACTATAGGTCAAAGTCACTGGAGGTCATCTCTCCCTTCGAGGCTGAATAGCTGCTCCTGGGTGGTCCTCTGAATCTGACATGTCACTTACATACTCGCATGGTTGACATGCTGGCGAGCCTCTGGTATCTGTATGTGAGTCGGATTGCTCACTTAATTGAGTATCTGACCCATCCATATGGCCTTCACTATTGGATTGATCTTCTGGATGCATAACCAGGTGTCAAATATCACTCCTCAGGGGGAGGGGGGGCATGTTGTGGGGGGGGGCTGAGTGGCATGGTGTGTCCATTTGGTATTCATCATCGGAACTCTCCTCAGTGTCTTCAGGTTGAGGTGTCAATTGAGATCACGATTGCTTGCTTCTGGGCAAATTTCTCGGGCAATTTGGAAAAAGTGCATCACACGGAAGATACAAGTTACGTTGCAGTACTCGCTGTTTTCCATGGTTATGTTCCGGCTTTACTCTATAGACTGGACTATCAGATAATTATGTGTTCATCAACTATGTATATCTGCTCTTTCCAATATGAACGAAGCTTTCCAGGTCCTCCTCTTTCTGACGGGTTTCTAATGAGTACACGATCACTACGGTGCAGGACAGCAGCAGATGCCTTTTTGTCATAATACACTTTACTTCTGGCTAATGATTTCATAGTATTTCTTGAGGCAATGTCATAGGGCTGTTTCATACCCACTTGCCATGCCCTTACATAGTCCTGGCAGTCACCTTGTTGGGGGCTATTACCCAGATCGAACGGCAAATCAATCAGTAATCATGGGGAACGGCCAAACATCCGATAAAGTGGAGAAAATCCAGTGGTTTTGTGTCTTGTGCATTTGTAAGCATGGATGAGCTTGTTTAAGGAGTCTTTCCAGTTCACTTTCTTTTCCTCTGGGAGGGTCCTTAGCATCAAGAGTAAGGTGCGGTTCATGCGTTAAACCTGGTCATTACCCTGGAGATGGTATGGAGTGGTTTGCTAGAAACTAGCAACTCTTCTGAGATGTTCGAGGTGGAACAATTTGTTGTCAGACTCGCCACCTTGGTCATAATGTATTCTTGCTGGGAAACTGAACTTCAAAATAGACTCATTGTAGATCTTCTCAGCAGCCGTACTGGCTGTCTTGTTATGTGTTGCATAGGCTTGAGCATATTTAGTAAAGTTATCAACAATCAGTAGCACGTATTCATATCCGCCTTTGCTCTTGTCCAAATGTAGGAAATCTATAGAAATCACTTCAAACAGTGCTGAGGTCATCAGGTGCTGCATTGGCGCTTTCGTGAGTGTGTTTGGTTTCTTCTGTTTGATACATGTGCATTGTTGTGTCAAAATACTCTATGTCACGGTACATATGCTGCCAGTAGAAGCGGGACCTTGCCCATTCCGCAACTCTCTTCACACATAGGTGTCCCATTTCGGTGTGCAGTTCATTGAGTACCAATGGAATCAAGGTTTGTGGCAGGACTAACTTAGAAGTTGTTCTTCGTCTCAGGATACCCTGCTCATCAACTTCCAGTTTCTTACATTCTCTCATAAGGTTGGCAATGCCTTGGGGTGCATTGTTCAACTGGCCTTTACCTGGCTTGATACCATGTGTCTTGTAGTAGGTTGCGTGACGTATTGCATTATCCAAGTGCTGTGCTGCTTTGATCTACCTAGGGCTAAAGGGTTTCAGATTTAGATCCTTTAATGTGGGTTTAGGGGTTGTCTCGTCAGCAGAAATAGCAGTTACCCATGGGATGGTACCCCTTCTTACCTGTTCCCTAACTGCTTCCAGGGTTTCTTGAAGGACATCTTTGGGAACTTTTTGGTGCACTCTCGTGCATATTGATCAATATCTAATGGCCTTCTTGACAGAATGTCTGCATCAACATTGGATTTGCCTGGCCGGTACTTGATTGTGAAGTTGTAATCTGCTAACTCAGCTACCCACTGGTGTCCCGTGGCATTCAGCTTTGTGGATGACATCGCATAAGTTAGTGGGTTATTGTCAGTGAAGACGACAAAAGACGGTGCATAGAACAGGTAATCTCTGAATTTGTCAGTGATCGCCCTCTTTAAGGCCACAAATTCTAATTTCCCAGAGTGCAAGTGGTAGTTGCAGTCTGCAGGTGTCAATGTCCATGAGCCGTATCCGACAACTCTCAGTTTGCCTCCTTGTTCCTAGTAGAGTACCTCCCCAAATCCTTCATCTGAAACATCTGTGTGTAGTACAAATGGTTAATCAAAATCAAGATAAGCCATTCCCCCGGGCTGCATTAAAAGGATTAAATATTAGGTACTTTAACCGCTCTTGGTGTTTTTCATTCCAAGCAATTTTGTAATTTGACGACAGTTGTCCTTTCGAAGATGCGGACTTAAACTTTGGGTGTTCTTGCAGTCTCTTGGCTTTGTGGGACTGGCTGTGTGCAGTCTTTGGCTGGCAATAAATCGTAAAAAGGTTTGGCTAGTCTGGAAAAGTCCGGAACATTACTATGGTAGTAGCTGATGAAACCTAGGAGTTTACGTAGTTTGTCAACGGTTTGTGGTTTCGTTTTTTAAAGGCTGCTACTGCTGCAAAATCAGCAGGGTCCATTGTGTAACCCTCTGCCGACACTATTTTACCTATTTTTCTTTGGCTTC
Organism: Micromussa lordhowensis; assembly: GCA_964020085.1. NCBI lineage: Eukaryota > Metazoa > Cnidaria > Anthozoa > Scleractinia > Lobophylliidae > Micromussa > Micromussa lordhowensis. The sequence goes on from OZ026597.1 coordinate 27,768,119, forward strand.
AGCTTAATGCCATGCTCCTGCAAATGTCTAAGCAGCAGAGGGGCATTATTACTATTCAGCTAGCTTGTTTGTTCCTTCAGTGGAATAATCAAACCAGTAGTAGAGATCGACCATGATGTCTTCTACTTCAAAGCCAGTGGTGCAAGAGAACGCTGAAGCAGCTGCAGCAGATGTATTGTGAACAATGTGGCATGGACAACCGTTGAAGTAAGTAGACCTGTTTTGCTGCTGAACTCTTGTCATGAGCCATTTCTTTTTCCCCACATTCACGCTGGTATTGTATTGGTATTGTCTACTCTAAGTGCTACACAGTTACTTAGGGTCATATACATTATGCACGAAAATTCGAGTATTATGCTTTTTGAGCGGCACCCAAAAAAACCTAGTATTATGCCCGAAATTATGCTCAAAATATAGCTCGGCTTCATTTTCTTTCCACCATCTGTTAGGATCAACGCCATCAGCTATGCCGTCGGCTCTTGCAAGGTATCTTGGAAGCTCATTCTTCGTGTTTACAATCATGGCAGCATCATTCAGGCAGGTGATAGACGTGAGGACATCTACATCACTTGCTACAGGGCGCAACTGAGTTATATGGCGAGGGCTGAAAAGCCGTGCAGCTTTAAACATTTCCACTTGGGGACCCATGACTCCCATCACTGTATTGGTGAAGTTCTCCCATCCTGTTCGAATTGCCGCAATGCCATATTGATGGTACTGTTGGGCAACTGCTACATTTTCCCCAGAAACTTCTCTGGATAAGGCCATTAGGTTGGGGAGGTTGGCACCGTGGATGCTGTTCTGAATAATTAGGAGCTGCTCATAGCACTGCCAAGCGAGCATGCCATCTCCTTCTAGAATGTATGTTGACTCAACCATGGGCTTGCCTGCATTGACGACTGCAGCTAACTCCATCTCGAGTAACAACTTCGTCTGGGCGTTGGCGAGCATTTCATCTAGCTGTCTTAGGGTAGCTTTGTTAGCAGCCTCCTGTAATCTCGCTTGCAAGAAAGGATGGATCTCAGCGAACGGCAGCATAATCTGGTTTGCTACCTCCCACCAGCTCCACCACCTCGTTGGGGAATAGGATTTATTTGAGATGCCCGTACGCTCTTTCCACGCGATTCGAGTTGCGGGACTATGGCCAAACAGGGCATTCCAGAGCTGTAAGGAAGCGCCTGAGTGTGGGGATGTTGAAATGACTGCCTATGCCGTCAATTGCATGGGAAAAACAGCAGACATCCACCACCTTCGGGAAGACTACCTTCACAGTTCTCATGGCAGCTCCGTTATCCGAGGCTCCATCCCCCATTGCTACACAGAGACTGCTGTTTTGCACATTGTATTGTTGTGCAAGAACCGTGATGATTTCGCGAGCCAAGTCGTCTCCTTTTAGAGATTTCGCTATCAGCTGTAAGTGCACCAGACGTTGCTTTACTTCCCAGTCAGCTGTTATAAATCTAACAACTATTGCAAGCGCTTCACCAAGTCGCGTGGTTTCATCAAATATGACAGAAACGTTGTGGCCTGATATCTCTCCCTTGATCATTTCCTCTTCTTCTTTCCTGACAAAAGGGATAAGCTGTCGCATGTTTGGTACAGAGGCCAGACGATAGCCACCTTCTTCCAACAACTCACCGAAATTGTCCATTTTCTGAAGGGGAATTGCGGCCTTAAGGAAGGTCTTCAGGACTCTAACTATAAAAACCCTCTGGTTATCGCTTAACATTTCGCCTTTTGGGTGCACCTCCTTGTCATAATTCTTCATGGCATCAAGCACTGTCGGGTCTCTTTTCTTCTTCTTTGCTATTTTTTCAACTCCTGATTTGTGCTTCTGCTAATCTACATGACGCTTGATTATGCTTGCCATCTCCGAAAGTTCTTCAAGACAGGCCTCACAGAACAACTTATTGTTTGATTTTCTAAACGGCTCGTCTTTGAACTCTCTGATCCTCGTATCAACCAAGTTTGTTTTTAATGTAAATGGTGGAACAGAGAATTAACTCTGAAGTGTAATTTAAAGTGCTAAATTGAACCCATGAAGTAACCCACTGGGCGTTAGCCCTAGTAAAGGGAATCAGGGAACCACACGAGGCAAAGAAAAAATCTTTTGACCTCGGTGGGAATCGAACCCACGACCTCCGGATTTGATCTTCCGTTACTCTGCCGACTGAGCTACGAGGTCGGACAGAGAAAGTCGGGGACAATTTAGGTGGTGAATCGCGGCGAAGAGAAAGTAAGGGTACATATGAATGTTGTGCCGCGTAGCACTATGAACACAAATGGTGGAACAGAGAATTAACTCTGAAGTGTAATTTAAAGTGCTAAATTGAACCCATGAAGTAACCCACTGGGCGTTAGCCCTAGTAAAGGGAATCAGGGAACCACACGAGGTAAAGAAAAAATCTTTTGACCTCGGTGGGAATCGAACCCACGACCTCCGGATTTGATCTTCCGTTACTCTGCCGACTGAGCTACGAGGTCGGACAGAGAAAGTCGGGGACGATTTAGGTGGTGAATCGCGGCGAAGAGAAAGTAAGGGTACATATGAATGTTGTGCCGCGTAGCACTATGAACACAAATGGTGGAACAGAGAATTAACTCTGAAGTGTAATTTAAAGTGCTAAATTGAACCCATGAAGTAACCCACTGGGCGTTAGCCCTAGTGTAACTTTCTCTGTCCGACCTCGTAGCTCAGTCAAAAGATTTTTTCTTTACCTCGTGTGGTTCCCTGATTCCCTTTACTAGGGCTAACGCCCAGTGGGTTACTTTATGGGTTCAATTTAGCACTTTAAATTACACTTCAGAGTTAATTCTCTGTTCCACCATTTGTGTTCATAGTGCTACGCGGCACAACATTCATATGTACCCTTACTTTCTCTTCGCCGCGATTCACCACCTAAATCGTCCCCGACTTTCTCTGTCCGACCTCGTAGCTCAGTCGGCAGAGTAACGGAAGATCAAATCCGGAGGTCGTGGGTTCGATTCCCACCGAGGTCAAAAGATTGTTTTTAATGTAGTTGATTTCTTGCTCACCTTTCCTGGTCCACGACTGCTATCACCTTTCTTTTTGAGGAAACCACCCGGCTTCTGGCAAGATCTGAAGCCTTTGAACTTCTTAATTGGGATAAAGCATCCCGTGTTAGCTGTGTAGAAGCACCTTCTACTAGTTCTGATGGCTGCGAGCCTGTCAAATCAACGTTCATTGAATTGCTGGCAGCCATCTTGAGTTGAGAACTCACAGAGTTTAGCAACCTGGCATAATTAGGCAACCAGGCCCTGAATAAGCAGCCAAGCCTTTGGAATATGAAATCCTTTGACACACTCGTTACAATTTCATGAAAAATGGATTCACAAGATCGTTTTTATGGTTTTTCATTGCTTTTTAATATTTTTATGCCAGCATTATGCTTGATGCTCCATCCATAGTATTATGCTCAAAATTATGCCGGCATAATGTATCTGACCCTACAGTTATTCCAAGAAATTCCAAATGACGACATGCAGTCTATGCTGCTGAACAGTTCCTCCGCCGTCCCCCCTTTCGACATGCACATGTCCAGAGGCATGTTTTCACTTTTCCAAGGTTAACGTCAAAAATTCGCACTGTGAGTGGGTTCATTTTGAGTAGTGCATTGTCATTGGAGCCATATGTATTGAGGGAGAATGGGGACTTTTGCATCTGTGTTACCAAAGCATTCCTTGAAAAAAGAATCGGAGATACCGTTGTGTTCCTTTGACATTGTGTGATTGAAGTTCTTAAGAGTACAGTGTTAATGTACAGCATGCATAAAAAAAAACTAATAACAACACTTGCTAAATTAATAAAGCTATTACCTTTTTAAAACAGCTTATATTTTTGATAGCTTTTTCTTCGATATTTTCTTATCAACATTACTACACGTTGTTGTGTCTGCTACTAATTGTTGGGGTTTCTTAACACTGGATACAATTGGAAAAATATTAATTTTAAAGCTTAGACAAACTTCTCCTTAGACACTAAAAGAAGTGCAAACAATAGTCATTAGCATGCTGCGAAGTGAACATATACCTGAAGTATGGTTTTAAGGCTCTATGAACGATATGCGTTTTTGTTCTTGCTGAGGCAAAGGACTTGGCGATTTCAGAGTCGCGAAACATGTCTTTGAATAAGGGACTAAAAGTGTCAGCTGCAGCAAATGGGATGTTGTTGTCGACTATTGCTGCAGCCATCTTAACTTCCGCCGAGGTGACGTAAATGAAAAAAAAAAAGGATTAAAAAGTTAAATGTATATTAAATTGCGAACATAAATATTCTTTGCCACAGTACCGGTTAGGTTTTTCATAACAACAGTGAAAGGTGATCAACAGTAACTTGTTAAGATATTTTGAACAAATAGACACTTTTACATACCTTATCCTGCTTATTTTGATTTGATGTGCATACTTGGAATAAAGTAGACTGGTTCTTCATTCCCTTTGCGTTATTTTGATGAATGTTTGTTTCCATGTGAACTTTTACATCATTTTTTTTTTTTTTTTTTTTTATTGTAGTATTTTTTTTTAATTGCGATCCTATTATGTACAATTTTACAACAAAACAACGTTACTTACATCACTTACACTACTTACAAATTACAACGATATTACCCATACAGGCAAAGCTAAAAAAAATACACTCCAACCAATTACAACTGTTACTAAAACACTATTCTAACAACTAACAAAAGTACTATACGAACAAAAAAAAAAAAGAATATATATATATATATATATATATATATATATATATATATATATATATATATATATATATATATATATATATATAGGGCCATGAAATTAAAGCTGTTTGACTCGAGAAAAGGAGAAACCTAGTGTCATTCAATTAAAATTGCCTTTCTAGAACAAAAGTTCAAAAGTTCAAAGGAGAGATCAAGGAGTTATAATGCCTGGAGCATTTTGCGCCACTTCTGTTCGAATGCGTTTTGTGTTCCTGTAATAATTGAAATGTGTTTTTCTATTTTTAAGTTGCTTCTAACCTGATTAACGTAATCTATTGAGGATGGTCGAATATTTTTATACTTACAAGAGTAAATGTGAAATCTGCCAAGTAGTAAACAATGATTGAATAACAAGGCGCTTTTCTCTCCTTTGAGACCTAAACATTGACATAGAGTTAAAGCTCGTGAGGCTGGTATCAAATCGACAGAGACGAAAAATTGTTGAACACTATTCCAAAAGGCTTCTGTGATCGGGCATTCCCAAAAAAGATGAAGCAACGTTTCTTGTGCTGATTGACAAAAGCAACAAAGATTTGTTTCCGAAAGTTTAATTTTAAACAGAAAAGAATTTGTAGCTATTCTCCTGTGGAGAAATTTGAACTGGAAGTTCCTTAATTTCGTGCTTAATGTACATATCCTAGGTAGTAGATAAATTGACTCCCAGTCCAAATTTTCCACATCGACGAATCCACAGTCTTTAATCCATTTGTTTTGGCTTTTTTCTGGGCGAGTACACTTCTTGATAATGAGGATTTTGTAAGCTGCTTGACTTGGTTTGTTGGATGAGTTTAACTTAATAAGTAAATTTTCTAAATTTTTTTCACCTGGCAGTGACAATTTCAGAGATCTCATAGCACTCCTGACAGCCGAAGCTACTCCACAAAATTCAAGGAATGAAACTGGAAAACAAAACTTTTCTTTGAAACAGTTGTAAGATATTATTCTTGAATCACTTGTCATCAGATCATTAATTTTCATCACCCCTGCATTAGCCCAATGTTTATAAAATATAGTTTTGCCTGCGATTTTGATCATTGAGTTATTCCAAATATGTCCAACACTGAAATTAGCTTTAGAGGCAAAGGAATCCCTATAATTAAAATCCGCCCATAGTTCAATAAGTTCTTGGATGAAATCATCTTTTATATCAAGTTTTCTGGCATCTTTTGGTGCCAAATTACCGAGAAAAATTAATTTCCCGCCTACTTTAGATAGATGAAAATCAAAAAAAGCCTTCCATTTAGATTTGCAGTCGTTTGAAATATACTTAAGTATCCATGAAATTTTCAAGGCTTTATTAAATTCTATTATGTCTAGCATCTTCTGTCCTCCGTCTTGGTAATCTGCTATCATTTCAGTCCGCTTAATTTTATCGCCTTTGTTATCCCAAAGAAACTTAAAAAGAAGATTGTTTGTTTCTTTCAGTGATTTTAAACAAGACGTCGTTGATGACAAAACATAAACCAATTGTGATGCAGCTAGAGCCTTAATAACTGCAATTTTGCCAATTAATGTTAATCTCTTGTTTCTCCAATTATTTAAAATATCCTCTACCTTATGAACCTTCTCTCCGTAATTCTTCTTCTTACTTTCCTCACAGTCAATGCAAAACCAAGCACCTAGAGCCTTAACCTTGCCACCTGCCCATTTAAGATTTTTCTGAGAGCATATAATCTGGTTTGATCCTTTCTTGGAGCCGATCCAAAGAGCTTCAGTTTTTTCGCAATTTACTCGCAAGCCCGAAAACCTCACCAAATTTTTCCAATATAACAAAGGAGCGCTCAAGCGATTCTTGAGTACCATCTAAAATCGAAGTAGTGTCATCTGCATATTGACTGAGTTTACATTCAGTGCTGTCTACTGTGATGCCTTTAACTAAATTATCTTTGCGGATCGCGGTAGCTAACACCTCTGCGCACAGGATAAAAATGTAAGGCGACAGCGGGCACCCCTGCCTTACACCTCGACTTAATTCAAAGAAACCCGCTGACCAACCATTATTTATAACACAGCTTTGGATATCATGATAAAATAAATTGATCCACTTGATTAGAGAAGAGCCGAAACCAAAATGTTGCAGTGTTTTCTCGACAAAAGCCCATTCAATAGTATCGAAGGCTTTCTCAAAGTCAACAAAGAGAAGTAACCCGGGAATGTTCTTTGTTTCTGTGTATGAGATGACATTGTTGATCAAGCAAATGTTTTCCGCAATAGAACGTCCTTTCAAGAAACCCGTTTGGTCGTTGTCAATTAAATTTTGCAAAACAGCCTTGAGACGTGAAGCAATCGCCTTAGATGCAATTTTGTAGTCACAGTTTAATAAAGTTATAGGTCTCCAGTTTTTCAGTTCCTGTAGTGCCTTGTCTTTCTTAGGGATCAATGAAATGACACCTCTTCTTTGGGTTAAAGCAAGCTTTCCCTTCTGATGACTTTTGTTAAGACCACGTATGAGAAAAGGAGAGACGTCCTTCCAAAAGACTTTATAAAATTCGGCAGAAAGGCCGTCCGTTCCAGGCGATTTACCGGATTCCATTGTTTTTAATGCCTCTAAGCATTCTTTTTCAGGCAATAATCCTTCGCACTTTTGCTTGTCACTATCATTAAGTGAAGGGTGTTCCTGGTCGAAAAACAAGTTGTCTAAAGAAGATGTCACCCCGAGTTTTCTTGAAGTGTAAAGCCGACTATAAAAAGAATTGCATTCTTTTAAAATATCTGTATCGTTTGTAGCGTATGAACCGTTGCACGTCTTAATCTGCGTTATTGTTTTTCTCTTACAATGTCTATTTTCTAAATTCAAGAAATATTTACTATTTTTCTCACCTTCGTTGTACCATCTGGCCTTAGATCTAATTATGGCCCCCTTTGTCTTGTACTGTATGATACTTTCCAATTCATTTTTCTTGCACCTTATTTGTTCCTCAAGGGCATCTTTATTATTTACTCCGTGTTCTAATTGCCGTTCTAAGGCGGCTAGCGCACTTTCAATACTGGCCTCTTCATTTTTCATCGTCTTCATTTTGACTTTGGAATATTTTATTGAGGCGTCTCTAATTTTAAGTTTTATCATTTCCCACAGTAACACTTCATCGACTTCTTCGTCGCTTTCGTACTCACTGGCTGTTTCGACTATTGTTGACTTGATAGCGTTTACGTAATCAACTTCACTCAAAAGGGCGGAATTTAATTTCCAGAAACCGGGTCCTCTGGGATTGGAATGATAGCTAATGTCAATTGTACATAAAGAGTGGTCTGTTTTGTAAGCTGGAAGAATATCAGCGTTTGAAATTCTTCCAGCAATACTTAAGCTAACCAAAAAGAAATCTAGACGGCAATGCACTTCCGGTCGATTTCGTCTCCAGGTATATCTTTTTGCCTCGGGGTTTAAATCTCTCCATATATCCGTCAAATCCAAGTTTTCCTGAATATATTTAAGCTCTTTAAGAGAATTCCAGTGTGTCGTTGGTTTCCCACCTGTTTTGTCTTTTGAGACATCCAAAACAAGGTTGAAATCTCCGCCGATAATAATTTCATCGCATTTAAAAGATAGCATTTGTTCGCTCACATTTGTAAAGAAATTTGGATCATCTGTGTTTGGGGCATAAATGTTGCAGAGAGTCAAGGTCAGCTCACCAACTTCCAAATCAACAATAATGTATCTGCCCTCTTTGTCACAAAGCTGCCTCAAAATTTTAAAAGAAAAGTTGTTATTGAAAAGAATAGCGACACCTACTTTGTTGCTTGCCAAACTACTGAATAAAGTTGTATAGCCCCATTCAGCAGCCCAAATCTCAGAAGACTTTTCTGTACAATGAGCTTCTTGTAACATGTAAATGGAATATTTTTTCTTTTTAAGCCAGTGAAATACTTCTCTTCTTTTTTCATTACTAACCAAGCCTCAAACATTGAGCGTAGATATGGTTATTTTAGACATAAATAAAGCATTTGGTAGACATGACTAGGTACTCCGATATTTGCATAAGGTATTCGTAAGACCCTTGGCCCTCTCGGGAAACTTATCCAACTAACATAAATAAACAATAATAAAAAACGAATAACTACATTAAGTAAGGAAAACATAAAAATATACTTAGTTTGGGTCCGGCTTCAGAAAAGGCTCCCGTAAAGACACATGTAAATTATCACGGTTGCGGCAAGCCTGTCTTCGGTTACTGGAGGCACTGTATGTTGTCCCTGGATATTATATACTTGGTCTGTATCTTGTACCATTTATGTACAGTTTGTCGTAAACCAGTTTTGTATCTTGCCCGTTCTTCTTTGCTTCTTTCATCACTTTGACTAAACCCTTCCGTAATTCAACGATCTCTCTGGGAAAATCCTGTGAAATGCCATAATTTGTTCCTGCCAGTGTACGGGCACTTGATAATATACGCTCTCTATCTTTGTGAAAGCTGAATTTAGCGATGATTGGACGTGGTTTGTTGTCCTCTCTGATCTTTCCGAGGCGATGTACCCGTTCGAATGGTATTTCATTGGTTTCTTCTTCTGCCATGTCTAGGTTTTGTTCCAAGAAGGTGTACAGCAGAGTTTCTGTAGTGGCGCTAGACTCTTTTCGCACTTCAGGAATGTTGTAGAAAATAAGATTGTTCCGTCTGCTATGGCTTTCTAGCTTTATAGCGCGTTCCTTCTCAGCATTAGCAACTTGTGTTAATTTATTCACATCTTCGGTTAGCTTTGAGAGTGTCTCCTGTTGAGTGTCCGCTCGCTCAGTCAAGGACGCTATGGACTTATAAGCGAAATCCAAGCTTTTTCTTAAATCAGAGTTTTCTTTCTCCATTAGGCGCTGTTTTTCCTTAAGCTCTTCTATTTCCTTAATTCCGGCTAAAGCAAGGTCCAGTTTGCTGTTTATTTCAGCGAGCGTCGTCGCCATGTTGTTGGGCGGATTCGATTCTTCTGACCTTGAAGTTTCGTCGTCTGTTTGAGAGCCTCTCGTTGTTCTTCTTCTCTTGCGAGTATCCTGACTTGCTTCCGCGTCGTTTCCCTCTTTATCTGGCATTGTGTCTAAACGTATAGAGCCGTCTTTCTACACCATTTGATATGGTGGTTACAGAGCTCAAAAATAACGTCCGTACACCCCGACAGCTCGTCCCAATCCCCCTTTGATGTGCATACTTGGAATAAAGTAGACTGGTTCTTCATTCCCTTTGCGTTATTTTGATGAATGTTTGTTTCCATGTGAACTTTTACATCATCAACACCTTGCTTACTGCAGGACATTGTCCTTTTGCATACAGTGCAATAGAAACTTGTGTTTTGACTCGAGACACAATACAATACACGGCCATTGGTCAGTCCAAGAGGGATCAAAGCTGGTTTTATTTTGGAAAGATCCATGATATTTGGTCTTCTTCTGCACATTGCTTTTGGTAACTGGAATTTCTTTTCTCTTGTTACTTGAGTTCTCTTTCTGGATATTAGCTGGACTTGGAACGGACTTTGTTTCTCTAGTGTGTTTGGTCATATTTCCTTTTTCTTGGCGTCTGATGCTACTTGAGCATTGGTCCTCACTGACTTTCCAAGTAAGACAACTAAAGCTTCAGGTATTAGGACAGAGTGACTAGGAAACCACCCTTGCAGGTCTGTAAGGATAGTGTTTGTCCACATGACGACGGCTGTTGATAAACATTGCTTATTAACGGGCTGGATGTAGATGTTCATATATCTGCGGTCAATAAGGGAGCCAATGACACAGGGATAGACTGACTTTATAGAGCATCAAATTACATTGCACAGTGCAAATATATGCCACATATTTAAAAAATTTGCATGGTTTGATGGTGTTTAGAATGCCAGCTTCAAAAGACTCACGATAACGTCGCTCTTTATCCTTGTTCTTAGCAACTGACAAAGTATCAAAACTGCTGTTAAAGAGCTTATTGATTTGCACTAGTGCAGTGAAAAAAATCCAATTTATACTTCAAGTAAATAACTTTGCCGTTTTGGCACCAAAATGCAGTCGCAAAGGACCTGGCGATGAATTACCTAGCCTTTTTTATATAAGAAGCGTAAAATATTTAAAAAGTACTTGTCTTGCAATCAACCGGACACATCCGTTAAGAGACGATGTAAAGAGCTGTGTCAATATGTATGGATTGCCCAACAGAATTGTAAGTAGAATTTCACTGCAAATATTTCAGCCTTTAAAGCTAAGTGTAATTTCATATTTAAGACGCAAATCTTTCATTTGCTTCGCAGTTTGACTGTTGCCAATGATGTTATCCATTGGCAACCAGTTCTGAAATAAAATCGTTATCTATACATCTACTGTAGCCTTCAAATACCTGTAATGCTTTGCTATGTAAGCGCGAATTGTTTATCGATACAGATATCTAATCCAGTTAACTGTTTCAGAAAGGAGTTTGACTAAAAAAGTCGTGGGTCGTGGGTGTTGGTGTGGGTAAAAGTCGTGGGTAAAGAAAAATAACAATAATAATGGTAAAATCATTAAAAAATAATAATAATAATAAAATCTGATTGGTCGAGAGCATTCAATCAATTCACAATAGCTTGTGAACTTGACATGATAAATGCAATATCTGCTGCAGATATTGCATTTATCATGTCAAGTTCAACATCTGCCTGATTACTAAGCCCCTTGGAGTGTTCTCCTCAGAAACAAAATGGCTGAATGCTTCACTTCTGTTTGTGAGGATGAATTATGTGAAAAATGTATAATAAAACAATTACTAAATTCGGTTTTTGCATGATATCATGAATTATCAAAACCTCGTGTCTGTATTATTGGCCTCGGCCTTCGGCTTCGGCAGATAACACAGACCTCAATTTTGATAATTCATGATATTATGCTCAACCTCATTCAATAATTGTTTATTATCATTCAACGCATTGTTGAGCCCACCACGTGACTTGCAAATAACTGCCTACAAATAATGGTCTGCTCATGCGTAGTACTATTTTGCTCGTGTCTGTATTATTGGCCTCGGCCTTCGGCTTCGGCAGATAACACAGACCTCAATTTTGATTATTCATGATATTATGCTCAACCTCATTCAATAATTGTTTATTATCATTCAACGCATTGTTGAGCCCACCACGTGACTTGCAAATAACTGCCTACAAATAATGGTCTGCTCATGCGTAGTACTGTTTTGCTTTTTGCTGTCACGCAGATTAATTGTTTGCCTCAGCCTTCGGCTTCGGCAAATAATCGATCTGCTCGCCTCTGACAATTAACAATATTTTGCTCAACCTCGTCCAATAATTGTTAATTATTGCATTGGAGAAAGGGTTTTTCGTGATCCCATGAGAGGCCCTTTTTTAGAGTGAATCGAAGCTGTTTCTTTGTTTCTCATGAAACGTGATTTGGTCAGATAGTCGTGAACGGTGAATCGCCTTTTTTCCTTGGAAATTAAGAAATGACTGGTTTTTTTTTTTCACGAAACAGGACTTGAACAATTATTGTATCTCTTCCCTTTACAAAATCAAGTTGACATAATATACAAATTAAACAACCCTTCTCTCAATGTAGAATAGTGGTTTATTCCGAGATAATTGTATCAGCCCGGCTTTCATTGATTCATGTATATATAAGTAATACATAATGCAAAAGCTTAAATGGAAGAATGTCCCTAAACATTTCTGCCGAACAACAATAAGAGCAGAGTGTCTCAGTAACGAGAGATTGTACAAAGGCCCATACAGTGGGCCGTACCTCCTCCGTACTTACCTTTATTGAGTACTCAGACTTTGAGGCTCGGTACTTTGCATTGAACTTCAACAACAATAAAAGAATGAAAGTATTGTTTTTTTAAGTGAAATTCTTGCCGATTTTGAAAAAGGTGGTCGAAGCTTCTAGTCCAATAACAAAAATGTTGAATTACTGTGGCCTTTAAATTGCACTTTTCAATAATGTTGCATTGAAAATTATTTAAAGAACTCAACTTGTCAGAAGAAATGAACACCTGCCCATTGAAAAAGGGATTTTTGCATTGAATGTGAGTGAAATCTAGGTGATAATATGTGTTGCTGTAATCTGCACTAAAAAGAAAATTCGCCGGCCGCTCATCTCTCCGAACAAGTCGCCTGTTGTGCGGAGGACTTCTGTGCCTGTCTGTAAATTCAGAACCACAACCATAGCACTTTTTTACATTGCCTGGCAGTGTAACTAGCTCGTACCTGTGAGGGGAATATCCTGAATGCCAACTTTCAGCACCGTAAGAGTATGTTGGCTGCAGATAGTTTTGTCCTGTGTTCGAAGGGTCATGCTGTTGAAAAGAAAGGCCGCCTGCCATCACTGGAGGATGTTGATGAAGAACTTCTTGCGGGCTAACACCATGACATTCACGCCCTATAGTAACTGCTGCTGGCTGTTCGATTTGGTGACTTGTGGTTGGCAGGCATCTTAATTGATTCAATGTCATGGGATTTGAACGATGTACAGCATTGGACTGGCCGGTTGTGAAACCCGGTGTTGTTTGGTGGGTTGTCGATCTATCTGACCACTACATTGGTTCCAAAGAGAAGCCCGAGTTGTTTAAGATCTGTCGCTGCAAACTAGAGGAACTCGTACCAGGCAGTGCTTGAACATCTGTAGACTGGACCTCTGTACGTTTGTGCTGTTTTCTTTTGTGAGTTGTCTTATTCTCTGGTGGAAGGTGCCCCGAATTAGGATCAACTAAGAGACCATTTTCCGATGCTATTTGCATCAGTTCTTCGCCAAGTTGGGCTGCCTTTCCAATTCTCGGCGGTGCAATTTTGTTTTCCGTTCTTCATAAGAGGGGCCAGTTCCACCTTTTGAAATCCCCTGCTGAATGGACTTGAGTTCAACTGCAAGAAGGACGCTGTTCCTAGTGTCCGTATGAGCTGCGTCGAGAAGGGAAAGGTTTGACAGATCTTTATGAGCCCATCCAGCATGGATCACTTCAGCCTGAGTCATTCGAGGCGTGTTGGTGGGAGCAAATGCACCGAAGATGAATGTTCTGTTGTCCCACCAGCTTAGCCAGGATGAAAGAAATTGCCGCTCGGATTCTTCTAATGATTTCTTAACCTCAAGATAAGTTTCCTTTAAATTGCATGTAAGGAGATTTAGGCAAAGTTCTTTAAAAGTTTCACCTGCATCCTGCCCTAATTTTCGGGCCATTTTGTTTATGCTCTCTTTGAAATGAAACTCACAACTTTTTATGCGACTCAGGGCCTCATCGCCAAGTACTTGGCGAAGTCCATCCATGTTAGCTCCCGCTATATCTGTGCACCAACCCTGAGGATTAAATACTGACTTGTCATCCCCTGTGACTTTTTGGAGACCCTCATTAAGACACCAGAATAGCGCAATGTTTTCGGAGCTCTCTTGTTCAGATTCCATAACAGCGAGGGGTATTTGCCTTTTCAATAGCGGATGGTATACACTAGCCGTAAGAGTAACAAAATTTCTGCATCTTTTAAATTTCCCGTCAAAAAAGCAATATTCGTCTTTCAAGAAATGTTCCCCGTTCCTGTCCCTGTTTAAAGCTGCTTTCATTTTCTTGCTTGTTTTAAAAACAAAAGATGGCCTGTCAGGGTTTCTGTGCCGATCATTGACTTTATATATT
>OZ026597.1:27784947-27807447 GCA_964020085.1 Micromussa lordhowensis
GTTCAACATGTTGAAAGCTGTTGAACGTTGTTGAACACGGCTCTATTCCGTTCAACAAGTTGCCGCCTCAAGTCGCAACAATGTTCAACATTTGTTGATCAACAAAAGTTGAACGATGTTGAATTGTGTATCATTCGCTTTAAAGCCTTCCAAGACCTTGTCGAAAAAATTATATCTCCGGTTACATTTGACACAAATCGTTCATTGTTTATCAAAGCTTCTATGACGTGCCATACTTTTTAATGTTAACTCTGGAATCAGAAATGAAACATAAGAACTCAAAGTTCTAAATTATTTTATTTATCTTACAAACGAATGCTTATTTAGTTACAATATAAAAGTCGTAAATTAATTTTTTAACTTCCAAGGTTATGAAACTAAGAAAAAAATGAAGCTATTGAAAAAGACTACTACTGGCTGCGATCCAGGACGGGTTTCTTTATATTGCGTAAATAGGCATCGATTGCCTTTCAACAATCGCGCCATAGAAGCTCCTGCTGCGATAAAGAAGCGGGAAAAAACCTAAAAACAATTTCCTTAATCTTGAAAATTTTTTCAGGATTTAGGGGAAGCTTGCCCCCGACTCCCCTAACATTGCGCCCCGCAAGTTCACTGGGCGAAGCAGCTGAACAGAAAAGTTCCTCTCCGAAGTTGACCTCGACCGTAATTGAAATATGACATCTTCGTCAACAGACTGAGAAAGACAGTCAGAAGAAGAATCTAGTTCTGAGACAGGCAGCGTCGGTACTGGTGGAACAGGTGGAACTGGAGTAACTGGAGTGACTGTAGTAACTGGAGTGACTGAGGAAGTACATGTACTAGAAAGGACTGGCATGTTTGGCTGTTCAGGTGACCCAGAAAGTACTGCAATCAACGCGTCAAGGCGTTCTTGCGTTTGCCGCTGTTGTTCGACGAGATGTTTTTGGCGCTCGCATATTTCTTTCAGATATCCAAGGATTTCTGGTTGGTGGTCTGCTAATGCGGAGGTGAACAAACTTCGTTGGACTGAGGTCACTCGCTGCAAAGGACTGCATGCCACTCGCGTAATCTGCGGAGACAGTTGAGTTATCGGTTGACTGGGTTGCGGGGATGCTGCTGCGATCTGGTTTGGTGAATCTGGCACAGGTATCAGATTTGCTTGTGGTGGCTTATACAAGGAAACAACAGTGGCCTGTAAATTCGAGAAAAGCGCATTTTAGAAATATGTCAACAGTTATTCTGTGATCTAATAAAGTTCTAAGCGTTCGTTCCATCAAATAGTCACTTCGTTCCAAAGAATAGCCTCTTCGTTCCAAGTATAAACTAAGCGAGTAAACCTCTAATGTAATATTTTTCAGACAATTCGAAGTAATGAGTGCTACGTTTGTTTGGCATTTGCATAACGAACGAGTAACTCCGCGTTCGCATTTTCATTGCTTATATTTTCGCATTTTCATTGCTTATATTTTCATTGCTACATTTCATTAGCATTTTCATTGCTACATGTGGGTTTCTCTTGTTGAGTGGTGCTTTCATTTAGCTCCTAAAAAAGCCGTTTTTTTGTTTGGTATACTTAATTAACTTATTTTTAGATTTCTACTGAACAAACAAGCACTGTTAAGACCATATTTACTCTACAGGTAAAAGCCGTGGAAGGTCTATCGATCGATCAACGGACTTTGTTTGACTTTGCTACCCGGTCCTTCACAGACGGCGTATACCATTTACTAGTTTTGTAAGATTATAACTTAACTCGCTTAGTTTACGTTTGGAACGAAGTGACTATTCTTTGGAACGAAGTGACTATTTGGTGGAACGAAGTGACCAAAGGATGGAACAAAGTGGCTTGGAACGAAGTGACAAAAATCTGTCTGTGTTCATAGGCTAACCATAGTCATCTCTTACGAGATCTGTTTTCATTCTCGGCATGCTCGATATTCTTGTAAAATACATTCTTATAAAAAAAAGAGCATAACGTAGTTCACTACCATAACATAGTCCCTCACCACATGACAATAGTAATAATAATATTATCTCCAGTACCCAACATAACGTTCATAACTCAAAAAACCTTTGTTATGTTTTTCATTAGCGATTGTGAAAGGTAATGTTGCAAAAAATCTCTAAAAACTACATTCAAGTGGTTCGCAATGAAACCAGAATGAAATAATACTAGATGCCAACCAGCAACCATTCAAAACTTAAGAACACAGAGTCATGTTTTGTACACGTCACATTTTTATAGTCGAGTATTCAAAACAACGTCAAATGTCTTAAATTCTGATGTAAATATTGTAAATATTGCTTTGATTGTTTGTTTTTTTTGCTCGCTGGCGGTGAAGTTGTTGGCTCACTGCTCGAGAAATTTTCAGAATTTCCACTGAAAGATTCTTTTAAACTTCTTGATGATACAAACAGGACTGTTGTCATGGATACATTTGATTGTCGTCCACTGAACACAGTTTTTGAAATGGGAAAAAAATTGTTGGAGGGTGCATTTGACTGATAACCGCTGTAAATTTTTCAAGTGTCGAGCACATGCCGATTTTATAGTATGCACAAACTCGGTTATTTCGTCATCTTGCAAACAAACATAATTTTTGGAATCGCTCTAGAAGCATCAAATATCATCTCAAAGTTTGAAAGAATCTTTCAGTGGAAATTCTGTAAAATTTCTGACAGCCGGGCTCGGCTCTAATTATAATATCAAAGTTTCATACCAGTTCTGGCTCCTTCTTTTTACGTGCGGTAGTTGCATCACCACCTCCCGCTGTGCTCTTTCTTTTCTTCGCTGGTTTTTGCTGAGGCACTGGAACTGGCGGCGCTGGCTCTGGGACTGGCTCTGGCTCTGGCTCTGGCTCTGGGATCTCTGGCTCCTCCAAGACTGGGAACAGATGCGCGTTTGCTGGGTCCGTTAAAAATTCCTTTTCAAGGTCATCAAGTTTCGAGCGATCATCTGTGTAAGAACAAACGTGACAAGTCGGCAAAAACATTAAATAAAAAGCCTATGGTCAAAGTGGACATGCATACATACCATTTACTCCAATAATGTCAGCTTCCAGTACGTCAGGTCCATACTTAAGCATAACTTTGCTTCGTTTACTGACATTATCTCCGCTAATCACTCTAACGATTTTGGTAAGTGGAACAACACTTAGCGTCCAGTCGCAATCAAAATAAAACAATCCGTACTTTGGAACCTTCATAGCTCTGCGCAAAGACATGTTGACTAATTACTGCTACACACTGTAAGATCAGTTCTAGAGTTGTGTAAACTACGATGTAAATACCTTTTTATACCCTCCCCCGGATCAGATTGCTAACAAAGCAGCCAATTAACATAATTTCTTTAATGCCTTTTGAAATCGTCAGCACCGATCACTTCAATTAGTTTGTTGGCGTCTTTATGTTAATTTGCTTAACAATAGAGAAAAGATGTCGCTCCAGGATCAAACAGTCAATATTTCAAACGCAATCATGGGAAGAACACCGGAACACGTTAGCGACGTGCCATAGACACTTTGATAAACAGTTATCTGAACGATTTGTGTCAAATATAACCGGAGATATAATTTTTTTCGAGAAGGTCTTCGAAACTCTTTAGACAATAAACATCTCACAACTAACTTGCCGATGTGTGCCGAAAAACAGAACTTTTCTTTGAAGTAAAAAAAAATTACTTACTGTAAGTGGCGTGCCATAGAAACTTTGATAAACAATTATCTGGTTAAAGAAAGAGCATTTTACCGTTTGAATGAACGATTTGTGTCAAATATAACCGGAGATATAATTTTTTCCACAAGGTCTTCGAAACTCTTTAGACAATAAACATCTCACAACTGACTTGCCGCTGTGTGCCGAAAAACAGAACTTTTCTTTGAAGTAAAAAAAAATTACTTACTGTAAGCGGCGTGCCATAGAAACTTTGATAAACAATTATCTGGTTAAAGAAAGAGCATTTTACCGTTTGAATGAACGATTTGTGTCAAATATAACTGGAGATATAATTTTTTCGACAAGGTCTTTGAAACTCTTTAGACAATAAACATCTCACAACTGACTTTGCCGATGTGTGCCGAAAAACAGAACTTTTCTTTGAAGTAAAAAAAAAACTACTTACTGTAAGCAGCGTGCCATAGAAACTTTGATAAACAGTTATCTGGTTAAAGAAAGAGCATTTTACCGTTTGAATGAACGATTTGTGTCAAATATAACTGGAGATATAATTTTTTTCTACAAGGTCTTCGAAACTCTTTAAGACAATAAACATCTCACAACTGACTTGCCGACGTGTGCCGAAAAACAGAACTTTTCTTTGAAGTAAAAAAAAATTACTTACTGTAAGCGGCGTGCCATAGAAACTTTGATAAACAATTATCTGGTTAAAGAAAGAGCATTTTACCGTTTGAATGAACGATTTGTGTCAAATATAACTGGAGATATAATTTTTTCGACAAGGTCTTTGAAACTCTTTAGACAATAAACATCTCACAACTGACTTGCCGACGTGTGCCGAAAAACAGAACTTTTCTTTGAAGTAAAAAAAAATTACTTACTGTAAGCGGCGTGCCATAGAAACTTTGATAAACAATTATCTGGTTAAAGAAATAGCATTTTACCGTTTGAATGAACGATTTGTGTCAAATATAACTGGAGATATAATTTTTTCGACAAGGTCTTTGAAACTCTTTAGACAATAAACATCTCACAACTGACTTGCCGACGTGTGCCGAAAAACAGAACTTTTCTTTGAAGTAAAAAAAAATTACTTACTGTAAGCGGCGTGCCATAGAAACTTTGATAAACAATTATCTTGTTAAAGAAAAGCAAAAAAAGCCAATCATAGCTGTTATGTAATCTTAATGGTAACTCTTGAATGAATCACAAAAGCATCATTTGAAAATTATTTCGTATCTATGGCAATTATGACTATCAAGAAACTCGCTCACTTCTGTCAATCATGACACGAACATCGGAGTACACTAAATTGAGAATTATTTCTCTTGCTTCTAAATCCAAAAGTATAAATGCAATCGTACGTCAGCTTAAAGAGGAAGACATGAGAATAACACGTCAAACGGTGGCCAAAGTTCTGAAAAAGTACAGAGAAAGTGGAACACTCGCAGATAAAACAGCACCCGGTAGACAGCCAAATTTAACCAGGGACCAAATGGACTTTATCGATTCTAAGATGGAAGAGAACGATGAACTAACGTCCATCGGTAAGACTTACAGCCAAATTGCAATGCAATTACACAGCTAATTGCAGTTCTGTAGCTAACTCGATCTATACTGTATAAATTTCCAGGTCTACAGAGACTACTTTACGCAGAACTTGGCATTCGACTGTCTACGGCTACGATCAAACGAGCTCGGAAGAAACTTGGATGGAAGAAGTGCGGCCCTAAATACTGCCAGATTGTTCGTGAGGCAAACCGAGTTGCCCGGCTGACCTTCGCCCAAGAATGCCTCGATCGCGGAGAGACATTCGACGATGTTATTTTCACAGACGAGAGTACGATCTGGCTCGAGCGTCATGGCAAAGTCTGCTTCCGCAAAAAGGGCGAGCCACCGAAAATGAAGCCGAAGGCCAAACATCCTTTTAAAGTTAATGTATGGGCCTGCATCTCGAAGAGAGGTGCGACGCCCATATTAATTTTTACGGGCATCATGCGGAAAGAGTTTTACGTCGAGCAGATTTTAAGTAACGTTCTTCTGCCCTTCACGCAAATGACGTTTGCTGATGGATATCGTTTCCAGCAGGACAACGATCCTAAACATAAGAGTAAGTATTTATGATTTTCTCTTGTTTCTGTTTCGATATCCGACACTTGCTAATTTTTGTTTCTTTTATTTCAAGGTAGACTAGCAATGCAGTTCGTACAAGAGAACAACATAAACTACTGGCCTACTCCTGCCGAGAGCCCCGACATGAATCCGATTGAGCTGCTCTGGCACGAACTTAAGAACTTCTTACGTACCGTAGTGAAACCAAAAAACAAGGACAAACTTGTCGCTGGTATTCAGAGGTTCTGGGACACTGTAACCCCAGCAAAGTGTATCAGATACATTGGCCACCTGAGAAAAGTGATCCCGGCTGTTGTT
Organism: Micromussa lordhowensis; assembly: GCA_964020085.1. NCBI lineage: Eukaryota > Metazoa > Cnidaria > Anthozoa > Scleractinia > Lobophylliidae > Micromussa > Micromussa lordhowensis. The sequence goes on from OZ026597.1 coordinate 27,791,032, forward strand.
CAACGCGAAGGAAGAGCGTCTGGCTTCTAAAATATATATATTTTTAAATAAACAAACGGTTTCTTTAGGAGCCACCAATTTTACAAAAGACTTTACCAGCGTGTTGACTTAGTTATAGCCTGGAAGAGGCCAACTGACTTACTGCAATACCTCTCCTGTTGTATAAACACTGGCATCAACACTGACAACAAATTATAGTCAAGTCAACTATCGAATAGAGCGGTTTTCAATCGAGTGTCGTAAAACCAAAACCAACCCTATTACTACTTAGCCAATCTCAAACCATAGTAAAAACAAAACCAAAGTAATTGCCTGATTTATACTTTCCACACTCAAATGAAAACCGCTCTAATCTGCAGATCAAGACTTCTTATGTTCTATTGCACGAAAACCAGGGAAACTATAGACCGCCCCATAGGATTAAAGCATTTCTAAGAAAAACAACAACCATTATAAATTGAAAAGAATGCTTCAGTAACCGGTTGAAATTTGAGAAGCATTTCTTTAGTAATGTCTATTGCACATCATTTACTGTCTTTCTAGCCTGCGTGGCAGGCCAATTCTCCCGCGTCCGATCCTCCCGCGCTTTGCGCGCTCGTCTTTCCCCTTTCCCTCCCCTTGCCACGCAGGCTACTGCCTTTCAGGACGCATTACCATCAGAGTCTTTACCAATTTGATAAACTTTATTGCTCTCCGAGGCATCAAGGCAAACATTAAAAATATCTCCGATTATTTTTGGCATAAATCATTCATTCGAACACCAAAATACTACATCTTTGAAACTGGGGCTCTCATCAGGGTTTTCGCATGTTTCAAGGTTTCATACTCAAAATGTGATGTACTCGTCGCAAGTTCACAAGTTTGAATCAGTTCTAGTAAAATGTCGGTCGGGGTTTCATGATCAAAGCGTGATTTCGCATGTTTCAATACAAGCATGAATAAAAAGTTAGTCAAGGTAACATGTGCAAAGCGGGCGAGTATTCACAAGTTTGAATAAAAAAGCCATTCAAAAGTGAAGTGAATGATCAAAGCGTGGTTTTGCGTATTCACAACCTTTGAATAAAAAGTTAGTCGAGCTTTCAAGTGCAAAGCATGTATTCACAAGTCTGAATATAAAGTTATTCGCTTGGTCACAAAGCGTGGTTTCGCATGTTCCCAAGACTACAGAATACATTTTTTATAGTTTAGTGGTGCGACGGCTCGATGGCTCGACAGACGTATTGAGTGTTAACATCAAAAGAACGAGAAAGGAATACAATTTGGCGGCTCGGCGGCTCGTCAGTCGTATTGAGTGTTTAAAGAACAGGAAAGGTATATAATTTAATGGCTCGGCGGCTCGGCAGTCGAGTTTTGCGCGAAACGGCAAATTAGACGGGAACGATGAGAGGCAGCTATATTCGCAGGCTACAAAGTTGGCGAAGAAATTGTTGACGGCGTTGCTTTGTTGAGATTTAGTTATCATGACCATCGATTTTCAAATCAAATAACTAAACTAGAGGCGAATCAAATTCAGCAAAATTTGCATACGAGTCAGACCCGAGTCAGAAAACAACGTACATATGTAGTCGTGACAGGTAACGCAACGTCATTAAAACTTCTTAATAACGTGTAGTACGCATAATGAATGGCAAAGTTTCTGAGAAAAACTTGTTTATCGATGGTGTAAGCCATAAAAGAAACATCCTGTGTGGGTTCGAATTCAGAACGCTGTTTACAAACGGGTTTCTTTGTCGATTCTGCTGAAATATGATGCAGCGGTATTTAAATTTATTTTGAACACATTCCAAAGCCGTTGCGACGGATGTAGTGTGGTAAGTGATGAAAACGTCTCTTCTTCTCATGAAAGTTCCGTTCGAAAAGGGTAACCCGTTTATATCGATAAGCAGATACTTTCTATCTAACTCATATGCACTTGCAACAACGTATCGGGAGAAGTCTTCATGCTGCCCGTACTGTAGTCGTTTAGTTTTTTCCTGCTGTCAAGCTTTTCTTTAGAACAATAGCCCGCTGACAGTAGAAAAACAATAAGCTAGCTCATAAATACTAATGAACATACGCGTATATGCGTATATGGGTATATACGCATTTTTATACGCACATACGCGTATAGGTATACGCACATACGCGTATAATCATACGCACATACGCGTATGCTCATACGCATATACGCGTATACCTATACGCACATACGCGTATATTTATACGCGTATTATGCGCATGTTTTGGTTAACGTATATCTGAGCGGTACTGTAGCTTTTACAGCTCAGTATTTGAGACTTAATGGAAACTCCAAAGAAAGTAGTCGCGGCCGATTGCTGTTTTATTTGTTCAACAGTTGTAGCAAAGAAAGAAAAGCTGTATATTTTTGGAAAATCATCGATTGACTTTTGCAAGATTATAAAATCCGCACTAAACGTGAATGTGAGAAACTTCTCAGCCAGTGAACAATTATTCATCTGTAGAGCGCAGTGCTACCAGAGATTGACAAAATTTAAGCGTGCATTGGACAACTTTAAAAAAGCGAAAAGTGAATTGGAGGAGGTTTATAAAGCGACTGTTCACCGTACGAAGAGACTGTGTAAAGATGATGCAGAGGAAGACGTCGCGAAAGAAGTCGACGAACATGTAGAACAGTCCACACGTGGAAAGGTCGCAAAAGGACTTCGTTTTTCTGAGTCTACCAGTTGTACTTCTTCGCCCGGGGCTTCCCTTGTCGCCCAAGCAGAAGGCGAATGCTGCGTTTTGGATGAGCCATTTTGCGCCTTCCTATCGCCAATTCAGAGTAACCGTGGCGAGTTGTTGAAACGCGGTTTCATAAATACCATCGTGCATAGTAGCAACGTTGTCACTTCCACTCCGCGAAATATATCAAGCAACTCTGAAGGTAATTCGCAAACTTCCAACGTAAAGGTATCTATAAGTTATCCTAGTAAGAGTGTGAATAAATCCATCGACGGAAGCTATCAACTCATTGGAAAGGCCCTTGTTCATGGCATTCCCTCGAGAATCGCTAACGCAGCTATGAACTGTCATGGAACTTTGCTCTAAAAAAATCCTTCGCTACTTCGGAAGTCTACCAAGGAAGGTCTAACAGATTTTGATCTCCAACACGTGTGTGAAGAATGGAAAGTTAGAGCCCCATTATTTTATTCGTTTTTGATGACCACCGCCTGTAATAAAAGAACAAAGGCTTCATCTTGGTTCGGGAGCGTTGCTGTGGCTGGATCAGTGCTTCTGAAGCAAAGAAATAAGCAAATGGATGCTTCTTCTTCCCTTCTTGGCATCATGATGAAAACTAAGTCGATCGAGGTATGTTGTTCTATAAAGTGAGATAAGCTGCTACCAGTGAGACATAAGTGAATGCATTTGCCCATTATTCTTTTATATTACACAAAGTTAGCGGAGTGGATTAGTTGCTCACACTGTACCTCTTTTAACTATTATTTGATGACAATATCGTAAATTTCTTTCCTTGGCATACAATAATTGTAGTTAGAGAGAGTATAATCAACGAACTTAAATGAAAAAGCAAACCCCTTTTGCCACAAGAAAAGATGATGACTTGTGAAGGAAAAACACATCTCTGGCAGGGGGACTCAGGTTGGGGACAAAAATTATCTATTTTATTTGTCCAATGTGTGAATGGAGAATGAAAGAGCATGCAATACCAATAGTTAATTGGCGCCAACTAGCTTTGATATATTTACCAATGGATTTTTTAAAAAAAGTATTCAACATTGTAAATTTTCAATGTTCAGCGTCAACTTCCTTGATAGATGACCATCACAAAATGCTTCTACATATTACTAACAGTCCAAAATCCATTTCTGGAAAATGCGTATTGTAGGATAGGACTGAGTTGAGGAATATTTACTATAGAGAAGGGTAGATAAAGTCAGGTGAACTTGCTCTGGTATAGCAATGGGTCCGAGGGTGCCAACAATACCTTCCCACCTACAAGGGCATGAAGTACTTCCCCTTTCCTTGTGGATAAGACAATGTTTTTTCCTATATTATTTAATAAATGTGATGGTCTAAGTAAACAGAAGTGGAACAAAGAAATGTACTGATGATGGAAATGCATGGAATTTGCAAAATTGAGTCCTAGGCAAGGTTAATTATGCATAGAAATTCTGGTCTTAAACAGTCATAATTTGATAAGGATCATGGATAAAAGTATGTAGCAGATTCTATATTGGAAGAAAATCATCAAACAATAGGCACAGAGATAAATGATCTGGAATGAAATTATATAGGTTTGGTGTCTGAGATATTTTGAAAAATTATGGCATGTCAATAGCTTGAAGGGCTATCAAACAGAAAATTACATATGAAAAGGATGAGGTAGAATTTTCAAGCGAAATTACTACTATTATACTACTATTATACGAGTTGTATCATCTTAAATATTACAAGTACAACATGGAATTTTTTTTCAATAAAAATCACCGTCACTACTATAGAATAGTATAATTTTCATATTTATTAACAAAATTACCAAACTGTATTGCAGTTGTCACCCAATATACAATAGCCAAAAATGAAATATACGAATTTGGAATACCACATGCATGGAATAAGTAAAAAACTAACTCAATTGAAACAAATTCATTGAAATCATTAAATAAACTATCATGGATTTTCGTTTTTTTTCCTTCGTAGCTATTAGATAGTATACAATGACGGACATCATATTTTCTACTCCAATAAAGCCCCCACAATGAGTTGACCTTTTAAATTGCATTGTTGTGTTTTTTTAACATTGGAAAACAAATTCATCATGTAGGGAATGGTGTTATATGCAATACTGATTGTAGCTTTTCTTCAGTCAAGGGGGTTGGCTCAAAAAGTAGTTTTCTTTTGGAATCATTCTTAGTTTGTTAGGCAAACTCCAGTTTTACTAAATAGCAATTAATGGTTGTTAAATAAAAACTGGAATTAGTTATCAAATTATTGAACACTTAGTTTGCAATTGATTCTGAACAAGTTTAGGTAACAGGGTAATACAGTTGCAATAACAAATTACCATTTCTTCTATCACTTAAGTATTATTGGAATGAACATTTGCAGTTTTGAATCCTGGTTCTTTGCAGCTGTAATAACATCAACTTTAAGGATCCCCAAATAAGAGAAGCAAAAAAATGGTGACTGAAAACAAAATTTCACATATTTAGATTGCAAATGTGTTTTTTTTGGTATGTAAAAGTAGTCACTTCAATCAGAGAACGTTTTTTTTAACTCCTGCATCTTGGTACTGCCACTGGTAGAGTAATTGTTGCAATGTTATTGCATACGAAGTCTCTTCTTTGGTGAGTTGCTCTGAGACCCATCTTGTCTGTTTGCGTATTCTGCGCTATGTCTTGCACTAAAAAGTTAGAAATCAAGTATTAATAACTGTATATAATGAAATCAAAGGAAGTAATCATAAGTTAACATAGCAACAAAGTTAGGTTATTTTATTGGTTGCATCTTTTGCTTTATTATATTATGCTGTTTAGATAATAAAGGATGTTAAGTACTTCATAAGAGCAGTGTAACTGGGAACGATGGTTTAGGGCGCTGGATTTGAAATCTGGAGGTCCGTGGTTCAAATCCTCCACCCTACCGCTATCTGGATTTGTTCTCGGTAGTCTCGAGTTCAACTCCTCGACCGCGTTGTGTAAATAGCCAACTGGTCAGCCTCCCACCAGTTGGGATTCTTAACAGTTTATGTTCCATTTGAAATATTTGGTTATTTATTTACAGTGTCCCCAATTAGCACAACCGTGCTAAATACATATGACACTTAAATGAAGTTGTTATTATTATTATTATTATTATTATTATTATTATTATTATTATTATTATTATTATTATTATTATTATTATATAAGTACTGCAAGCTGTAAAACAGTTCAGTGGTCAAAAGTAATCATTTCAGTAAAACCCATGGAAGTCCTGCAGATTAAGGCTCTTTTATTATGACATAATAGTTCACATTTAGTATACTCTTACCTTTCTTCGTCATTGTTCTCATAAGCAGCAATGTAACTTGGAAGGGACATTCCAATTTTGGACAATTTTGTAAGAAATTCCATTAGTTCAGGTGCTTCTGGACTTGGTGGTTCTTGTTTACAGAAGAAGTGTACCTAATAACAACAAATGATAATGAATGGTATTACCTTCTTTATTTATTTATTTATTTATTTATTTATATACTATGTTTAAACAGGCACACCTAATTCAGCAGTGCTGGTTTAAATAGAGGCCTGTATAGTACAGTCACGTTAACACACTTCACAACAGGTTACAAGAAAAAGTATAGTTGTATGAGAGAAAAAAAAAAAAAAAAAAAGAATAAAAGACTAATTACAAATAACAGAGATAGTTTTTCAGTTTCGTTTTGAAAGAAGGAAGGGAGAGCTCATTCCTTATGGATGATGGTAGAGAGTTCCACTCCTTGGCCCCGTGGTACTTGAAAGATGATTGAAACTTTGATGTTTTTGCCACGGGTAGACGGATAAGATCTTTATATCGTGTGTCATGGGAGTGGAACTCTCGCGAAAAGGTAAACTGATTGAGCAAGTAAGCTGGCGCAAGGCCATTTATGCATTTGAAAACCTGAAGACACGTCTGATATTTCCTTCTTGCTTCTAAGTTTGGCCATCTTAGCGTTAGTCTTACATTGTGTTCTTCAATCTTTTTGCCCTCGATAATGGTTACTGCACGCCGTTGCAGACGATCTAGGTAGTTACGGTTCGTTGCACCACAACCACCCCACACCGTGGAGCAGTAATCGAAGAGCGGAAGGACCATGGAGTCGTACAGGATAATACAAGCCTCTCGAGGAATGACTTTACGGGCCTTCCGTAATATACCCAACCGAGATGAAATTTTAGAGGTAATGTCGTCGATATGGTCATTCCAGGAGAGGGTTGGGTCGAGTACAACCCCAAGGTACTTAAACTCATAAACTCTGCTAAGAATCTTATTACGAGCTGTAATACTAAAGCTACCTACTTTGGCTAGCCGCTGATGTGTGCCTATAAGCATAATCTTTGTCTTTGAGTAGTTCAGGAAGAGATAACTACTTTCTAGCCAATTAATTACATGACCAAGGTCTTCTGACAAATGATCTTCGATGTCAGAAACTGAGCTACTGCTAAAGAAAAGAAGAGTGTCATCTGCGTATAGCTGAATTTCGCAGCTCTCGACAACAGATGGCAGATCGTTAATGTAGATTATGAACAATAACGGGCCTAACAGAGACCCTTGAGGGACCCCGAAGGTGATAGACTGGGGATCTGACACTACACCATCGGTACATACACTCTGTGATCTATCAGTAAGATAAGATCTAAACCATACTACTGCCGAGCCAGAGAAACCTAGATCCTGCAGTTTGTTCAACATAGTATCATGGTCTATAGTGTCAAATGCCTTCGAGAGGTCGAGAAAGACCATCCCTGTAAGCTGTCCTTTATCTATGTTTTGAAGGAGGCTGTTGGTCACGTCGATTAGGCAGGTGCTGGTGGAGTGCAAGGGTCTGTATCCTGACTGATAGTTGGTGAGGAGGCTGTTATCTTGCAAGTAGGAGTAAACCATGTTGTGGGCGGCACGCTCCAGTAACTTGGCAAAAACTGGGAGAGTGGAAATCGGCCTATAGTTGGCGGCATCAGTAGTCGTTCCTGCCTTGTGGATGGGCGTTACCACGGCGTGTTTCCAGTCAGAAGGTATCGCGCCCTCAGCGAGTGATCTATTGATCAGAATGGTCAGCGGTTTCGCAATTTCTGATGCGCCATCCTTGAGCAGCCGTGCAGGGATGTTTTCCAGGCCAGTGGATTTGGATGACTTGACCTTTTTTAGCTTCTAGCCTTTGTGCCAGGTGATCAAAGTGTGGTTACACTATCTACTTGATAAAACCATACCACTGGATAGTGCAATTTGTTTGCCACCAAGTTGTACTGGATAAAAATTTTTTTAGTGGATAGCGACACCATCCTTTGATCAACTGGAGTTTGTATAATAAGAATGAATATGAATTTTATTTTGTTATACTTCCATAAGGTCTCAACTACAGTATATTTATATAACTGCTCTCTAATGATTAACTTATGATTAAGGGACCCACAATTCTGGATGTGGCTACTTTTAATTTACTGCATTTATAGAAATATTTAATGCCTATCTAATTAGAATGTTGACTGTGATAGCTAATTTTTTGTATTAAGAATTAGAGATGACAACATTATTTTGTTATAGTGAATATTCGACAAACATGTAGTCATCACAAATGGCAAATACTGCACAACTTGCAAAAGAGTTTTTGAAACAATGCTTTATGTAATTACACATAACAGGTTAATCAATTGTTGTCATTTTGGTTGCACTGTATGCCTAATAATTTGTAAGTCAACGAGTCAAAATGCAGTAAAAGTTTTATAAAGTTACTGTTATAATTACAGATAAAATAGTGCAGTTTTAAAAGTCTGTTGTGATAATTAAAACATATAAAGTAGATGTTTCCATTTATATTACCTTGGAATTGTTTCCAGGTATTTGAAATGACTTTACTTCTCCCAAGCCAAGGGAAGTCATTTCATCGACAGTTCTTTGCATGAGCCTCCTATTAGTCATGTTGTCAACATGGTGTCTTCTAAATAGGCCCATCACATTTAATACAGTGAAACTGACAATTGGTCCATGGGATGAGAGCACTGCCTTGAAAACTAAGGCCATTCCCTCTGGCTCTGAGATGTCATGTTGGACAGGAATCACAGAATCATCAGATACTGTTTTGTTCAAGACATGGGTCTTGTCATTAAGGGTACCTAAATAATAAAAATAAAACACATTAACTGTAACCATTTGTATAGTAAAAAAATTCTTTTCTAAATAATCTTAGCATATCAAATATGATGTATACATTTGTAATTTAAGTGAGCCTGCAGAAAATGTAAAAGTTTAAAGTAGTACTATCCAGGAGCTATAGTGAATGTTTTTTGTTTGATTATTATGTTGTACTAAATCAAAAGAAACTGGTGTTTTGCTAAGATTTATAACAAGCTGATTGTTAAGTATGAATTGAATTTTCCAGATGAAAATAATTGTATGCAAGCCCTTATCCGAGTGAAGCCTTTTTGCTGTAAAGTGAAGTAATGATTTAAGGGCATGCAATGGTAAATTGTTAATTTGCTCAATAAATTTCTGAACAATTTCCAATTGTCTTACTACGGTACGTACACAATTGTGACAGGCAAATATTGACAAGTGCGTGGGCCACAAGAATTGCTTGCGGACCAATGTGAGTGGGAGAAGTAGGCACTTGGGAGTTAATTTCTTCATTGTCATCCTCGTTGTCATCCTCATTGTCATCCTCATTGTCATTATTAGAGTCACATGTCTAAAAAAAGAGGAAAATGGTTAAACTTTAATTCAGATAAATAATAATGACAATAATGGTATTGATAATAGTGATGATTCTTGTGAAATAATAAGTAAAATACTATTTCATTTGTAATTGAAAAGCACTTTGATTTTTAGTAGGCTGGGTTGTTCAAGCACCACTGAGCTCTCACAGGGTAACCGGCAATTTTAATTTGTTGCAAATAATAATGTTAGTGAGGTTTTTTCTTAAACAAGTTGGTGGGTTTTTTTTATAAGTTTTCCCCCTGTTTTGATGCTAACTTATCCCAACCTTCACAAATAAAAATATATGTATATAATAGAAATTGAACTATGGGAAAATTTAATCCTGGATTAGTGTTGATCAACTATTGTACATCAAGTTCTGCAGTCATGTAAATTGGTAAATCTAAGATAATTGTCTTTTCACTGTTTTTAAGTAATATAGGCAGTTGTGAAGTTGGTATAACAAATTGTTTTTTGCAAAGTCAAATCTGTTTTGAAACCCAAATTTTGGATACACATTGTGCCTCATACCACGCTGTTTCTCTTAGGGACTTGCCTCCTGTCCATTACAATCCCCAATTTCAACAAGTGTCATTTAAAAAAAGGAGTGCACTTATTATTAAGGCTGATTTAGTGATAGTTACATGTAAATAAACATTTTAATCTCCAGATGAGAGAGATCCCTTTTCATGGTGAAACCTCATTTATTTGTTACTGAACTAATCATGGGTTAGGGCAGTTTGAGCACGGTTTAAGATAATTATAATAATAATCATTGTGTTACCACATCTTTGTTTAGGTTGTCACTATCACTCGTTTCTCCACTGTAAGCGTCAGGAATATCTTGTAAATGGCTGTTTTCTGACTAAATAATGGTCATATTAAGAAAAAATTAGTTTTTATTACATAATCATAATGTATATTATGTACTGATAAATTGAACAAATTTCATGTTGTTACAAACATTTTGAAATATGTTTTGATGAAAAAGGTTGTATAAAGAATTAGGTAGAAGAATATTTAAAGTGCCTATATCACCAAAATTTTTATTTTCCCATCTGATTCTATGTTTCATGCAATGAACTTCTGCGAAAAAATTTTTCGATTTGGATAAAAAGCGATCTTTTAATGAAGTTTTAAAAACCTGAAAATCCTATTTTCTTGCGGTCGACCCGTGCCGCTGATCACAGCATCGACATGCTCAGAATTGTGACGTAGATTCAGGAACGTGTGAGTTCAGGCTTGATTTATGCCACTTGTTTTACCTCTGTAAATTTAGCTTCGTAGTCCATGCAAAATGCTCCTTTCCAGCATTTTGTATGAGCTACTAACTTACATTTACAGAGGTAAAACAAGCGAGATGAGTCAAGCCTAAAGTCACGTGTTCCTTAATCTACGTCACAACTCATTCAAAACAAAGGGAAGACTGGTGCGAATGGTGGACCAAAATGGCGGCAAATTTGAACGATTTTAAAACTTCTAAAAAAGATTGCATTTTATCCAAATCGAATTTTTCTTTCGCAGAAGTTCATAGGGTGATATATAGAATCAGATAAGAAAATAAAAAAATTGACGATATGGGCACTTTAATTAAACTTGCCTCTTTTATAGCTTCAAATTCTGCCAATAACAGTTGAATAGGCACTGAGAGGCGCAGTACATGGGACTTTCCGCGTGAATAAATTCCTTTGAAAAGACAAAAATTATGAACTGCCTTAGTTGAATTTATTTTCATTATAGTTAATACTGATAAGTTTTAATTCAAAACCCAACTAATGTTGTTAAAAACAATATTTTTTTATGGAAATGCTGCGATTCCTAGAAAACTAAATCTCACAACATAGATTTAAAGCTAAAATTATTCAGAACCCTTTAAAAACATTAGATTCTACATAACCAACTTTGTCAATTTGGTCGCATGGAAAAGAACAAATGATCCTTGTGAGTGTGTATGTACACTCAGCATTGTCATTGACAGACTAATACATGTACAGGAGTTGAGAAAGATACGCATGCAAGCAAAGAGCACCCTAAAATTAATCTTGCAGGGCACCCACGTGAATTTTGCATGCATTTCCAAAATACCTAATGTTAACAACAGTGCAGGGTTGTGAGAAACTTTACATTACCCGTAACAGTAGTCTATGTATATCACTATACTCTATATTTACCTCCAAGTAAAGGGTCATGTGGATTTTTTTCGCAAACGTCAAGTTCCCATTCATCGTGAATATCTTTGAACTCTTTGATGGCTTCATCAGTTAAACAATATTCTGTACGAGTTACTGACACAGACTTCATTTTGCCTTGTTCAAGTATCTGGAAAGAGCTTTCACCATGCATATACAAATCTGCAAGCCAGGCCACTAAGAAAGAAGGGAATAACCTATACTTGTAAATGATTCTTTAGAACTCATAAATAGTTGTAGGAAATGAAACAAAGAAAAGGCAAGACATTTTAGGGTGCGAAGTACACTTAATTAATTTTAATTATAGTTTCTTTCTAGTTGTTTTGTAATGAGTTTCCAAGTTATATTTGGAGTAGGTGGAACGTCAAAGAAATTCTGCACATCAATTATGTGCAAAATTATTGTAATGTTTGAAATTGGAAGCATTCAATTTATATGTAATGAAAATAGAATGTAAGGGTTTTAACAATGTTATAAACTATTTAATTATTTAAACTCTTTTATTATTACCTAATTTCTCTCTTAGTTCTTGAGCCAAGTCATTTTCTTCTTTTGTTAGAATGGTATCCTCAAATTTGGCAAAGACTGGTTGGGGAAAATACCAAAGAATTCTAGAAGTGAATCCTTTGGCGTTGTTAGAGGTGTCTTGAATTACTGGTAGTGCCGCATGTGGTTGTGTGAATCCCATAAAGGAGAACGATGTCCGTGCAATATTGAAATTCGCATTTCCAGTCACTATAAATATAAAATGAAAAATAATATACAAGAATAAATTAATACATTATTTTAAATTGCACAAATATGACTGGTACACCTCGCGACTATTTATGTTGCACAGGGAAAATGCTTCCAAGTCTATTCCACTTCCACTGTAATTATAAACAATTATTGGATGAGGTTTTTGTGATATCCAGAATAATCAAGGTCGAGGTAAGAGTTATCAGCCGAAGCCGAAGGCTGAGGCTGATAACCCTTACCGAGACCTTGATTATTCTGGATATCACAAAAACCGAATCTAATAATTGTTTTATTATACATTGAACGAACGCAAAAACTTGGAAGTCATGTTTCTGCTTCTTCACTGACGGCAAGCAACACGAATCGCGCGAAGTTGACATGATTACCCTTGGAAATCATGCATTGCGCGCGCAACCTACAGATTATTCACTAATCTGTAGGTACAGATTAGTGAATAATCTGTAGGTTGCGCTGTTCCCCAGAATTAACAGTAGGCTTTTAGCCAATGAGAAGACAGATGGTAACTACAATGTATAATAAATGTAATAATTTAAATGTTCCCAGGCATGTCGTCACTGTTAAATCATTTGCCACCTACTTTTAATTGTTTGTGGGTAAAGGAGAAATTGACAACTGAAGTAAGCTGTTTAGTTGAATTAAGTTTCATACAAAGGAGATTTTCTCTTTACATAAATGATACATTATTTAGTAGTAATATTACTTATAGGCTTTAAAGTTGACAATTAATTTCAATTTATTTACCAGTTTCGCGTGTTTTAGCCTTTCCAGTAAACAGCTGGAGGAAATCTTGGTATTCCCTAGTGTCGGATATTTGTAACTTGTGGGATGAATACATGTTCATTGTGCTAAAGAATGACATTAATTCATCAAATAGGCCAAGCGATCTTCCACCACTCTCAGCTAACAGTTCACCAAACTTGTCCCATGTGCAATGGGGCAACACCATCTGTTTGGCTTTAACTCCATGTACCTCAACACGATCAGCAACTAATTCAAGAATGTCCGTCAAAAATTCGTGGAATGCTGATTTGCAACGGCCTATGAAATAAAGTAATATAACCAAGTTACCTTTGAGTAGCAGAAGAATATACAGAAATCTTACATTATAAAGCTGTAAGATGTTTGGTAGAACTATTGATTTGAAACTCTTCAACATTGAAAGGTTACCACAGATTATGGAATCCTTTATAATTGAAACAAATTGCAATAGCCTTGCACCTCTAAATGTGATCTCCAGTACTACATAACTCTAAAATATTAATTAATGGTTACAAGATGATCCTTTGTATAGTGTTGGTTTCTTAAAGCAATAGGATATTTTTTTCCACCAAAACTTAAGGGAATGTGCAAAGATACCTTGTGGTATATTTAATACGGACATCTAAACTAATTTGAATTGTCGTCCTAAACAGTAACCTTCATTCATTCCCCCAACCTTCCCCTTGCAGCTTAACATTGACAGATTGTTTAACAATGGGGCTACATCAAAAACCCTGTATGCTGTAATTAAGTCTGCATTCAAAAACACAACTTCATGTGACAGTAACAAAGCAGACACAAAGCCACATATCAGTAGTTATATTACAGATAATTGCCCTTGTAGAAATAGACATATGTAAAGGCTATGTTAATGCTATAATTTTACTATGTTGAGCTATGTTTTAGCTATGTACTGGTGAACACTGCCTATGTAATCACTATTTTATCAGCTAAACTACATAGTCCAGTGTATGTAAATGTTATGTCGAGGCTATGCCAAATCTATGTAAAAATCACATAGTTTTTAAATAACTATTTTAAAACTATGTTACAACTGTAAATAGTTTTGAAATAGCTATTTATTTTCTATGTAATATATGGTCTAACGTTTGGTGCTGACATACATAGTAAATACACCCTATATATTTGGTATGTATCAGTCTAAGGCACTGAAAAAGGTGATATAGTTTTTACATACTGCTATATATTTTCTATGTAATGCAGGGATCGACATTTGGCTCTGACATACATAGTGAATACATCCTATTCATTTGCTATGTACCAGTCTAAGGCACTGAGAAATGTAACACAGGTTTTACATACTGCTATTTATTATCTATGTAATGCAGTGATCGACTTTTGGCTCTGATATACATAGTGAATACATCCTATGTATTTGCTATATATCAGTCTAAAGCACTGAAAAAAGCAACATAGTTTTTACATACTGCTATTTATTTTCTATGTAATGTAGTGATCCACATTTGGCTTTGATATACATATGGTGAATAATTATGTGCTATATTATGTAACAATTTAAAGCACTCAGTCTGGAAAATGTTTTTAGTGTGGGAGTTTAAAACAAAATTTGTTTTAAATTCAATTTAATTTAATATCAGATTATCCTGAGAGCAAGATAATTTATATAAATATGAAAACAAGGTAAATGTTCAGCTCAGTGAATGACTAATTTAGCTTTGTAAACATTATGCAATATCAAGTATTTTCCCCCACTTCTGGTCATAACTAGCATCTATGGTCTTTCACATCAGAGGGAAGAAACCCATCAAAAGGTTGTGTGGCCTTATGCTACATGTACTTCTAAATTGAATTGAACTGCAAAGGCAGATAAAGCTTGCCATCTTAGTTTATACTCTAAAGAATGGAGAACACGGTGACTTTGTTACTTTTTACCACTGAGATGCATAGGAGTGTACCCCAAATTACAATTCACAGTGAAATTAAGAATTTGCTCTACAAAATATAACTTTTTCAAGTCAGTCTTTTTCATAAGGATTGGGTAGTGTGCATATGAAACATCCTGATGAGACTTTGACTTTCAGAAATTTCCTCAATATGTTTGCCACAGGAACAGCCACGATTCTGAAAGAATTAAGAACATAAATATCTGTAGTTACAGAGGCAAACTTCAAGAAGTAATTTAAATTAAGGTATTTACTATGGCTATGCAATGGCTCTGAAGCTGATTGCTTTATGCAATGAATTTCACAACAATCAAATTACGTTCAGACTGTTTGAAGTGGGAAAACCATCGAGGTGTGTGTGAGCAAACAAAAGAAACAAAGAAAGCATGTTCTTGTCATCTTTACAAGAAGCGAAACATTGTTCGCTTGATCCCTACGGTCAAGCAAAATTAGCTTGGCTGTGGTACTGTGGGCGTTTTATAGCAAAGATCAACTGGAAATTGTAAGTTCATTAAATATTATTCTTATCCACTTGAGTTCTTAACTCATAAGTGACTAAACTCATTTACTCAGGCTGCAAACGACACTATGCAGGCACCAATAAACAATAATCCCTCAAAAAGTTGTGTTAATGCCCTATTGTAGGAAAAATAATTAATGTGCCATTTGGTTGAGCATGCACATATTGGCAATGCAGTCTCTTTCCACTACAAAAAATGCACCTTTAGCTAAAAATAAAATTAATTTTACAACTAAAGAATACTAGATTGATACCACAGCAATGTCAAGTCTAATATAATTACAACAACTGTGTACCTGTTTGATGTCTTTACTCTTGTGATGTGGCTCACCACTGTTCTCTCTCTGTATTTTGGCAACTGCTCATCATCCTGCTGTAAAACTTCAACAATGGCTAAATATTGACTGGCCAAAGTGCAGCAACATTTCCTGTCAGAGCACATTGCCTTCAGACATTTTTCTTGAACTTTAACATAGGCTTCAACTGTACCAAAACTTGTCCTGCCCTCCATGTCTTGGAATTCCACAGTGTAATCATTTCGTGCTACAACACGCTTGTAACTCGAGCTATGATACTGAACCCCATCCACAAGACAGCGTCTGAAGACCCACATTCTGCTATAATGCCTTGGGAGAGCTGCAAGCTGTTTTTCACTTAGAAGTGTTGAGCCACCCCACACACGTTCTAGTGAGCCCAGGACATGGGCTTTTTCGTTGATTCTTTCTTTCAATGAGCTGAATTGAAGATGAAAGCTGCATGTATCATCATTACCATAAATAGAAGTGTTGTCCATAAAAATTAAGTACAAATACACAGATTATTCATTCTCAGATGCATACAAGGCAAAACAGCATATAGGGAACTTAACAAGATA
>OZ026597.1:27812447-27822447 GCA_964020085.1 Micromussa lordhowensis
TTCATGCAATCCATCCCCACAACTCATTTTCTGCCATAAATCAGGCATCAAGCTTTCGTCTTTAGCAGTAGTGTCAATTTCCCCGGCACTTCCATCTCTTTCTATTTGATTGGTATCTATTCGAAATCAGAAACAGTCATTGTAAGAAATTGTAGCACAGAATAAGATTTTCAAGCTGAAAACAATCAAAATGATCACAATACTCACCTCCACAATCATCCAGCTCATCTTGCAAACCAGTGCTTTCACCGTAGGCATTCTCCTGCCTGGAAACGAAACTTGACATCACTCCATGTTCAGTTTGAATCCCAGTTTGCAATGCAGCATTTGAAGAATTAAATTTTTCTCCAAGATTACATCTTTTTGAAGGGTCGGTTTCATTTCTTGCGCTAGATAAACAATCACCTAAAGTTTTCTGCTTCTTAAACGGTGAAGTATTGCTTCCCAAGTCGATCACTTCCGTTACAAAATGGCCACGAACATCCACAATTTCTTCATCATTATTGGAGTTATTTACTTTGATTCTGCGTCTCCATTTCGTTGCTTTTGGAACTTCTATGGTGGAATCATACAGCCAACGTTTAGACCATTTTCTGTTAGACATTTTTCCTTCGCGATGTTTACACTTTCAAAGCCGCCATGTTTTCAAATGCCTGGTTACCAATGCAAATCAATGGCGGCGGCCTGGCCGGCAAAAGCAAAAGGCACAAAAGGCGCCAAAAACTTGAAAAGAATGCGGCACGGAAAAGCGGCGCGGCTAAACTCAAACGAAATCTTCAAGGTGTGATATTTTACTATCCAATGAAAATCATGCATTTTCTGAAAACGTGAAGCTTGCTGCATGATTTTGCTTTTTCACAGCGTCCCTTCGTGTGACAACTACAACATTCAAAGTTCTCAGTGGGACTTCACTTTTTAGGTTCGTGTGGCACGCTCCAGTTAAAGCTAATTGACTTCAAGGTAAGAAACTCCTATTTTTCTAATTATAATCGTGTTTTAACCGTAAGAGAGACTGATCGATAAGCTTTTTCGCAGCTTAAGTCGAATATGCACGTGGAGCGTGTACGTGTCAAGTACCGCGTATCATTCGATCTGCTGATCATCTCTTATCAGAAAAGACTGATTACAGCGACTTTATTCCTTGTTGACAATCCTAAACTAAAGCTTAGACGTTTGCCACCTCAATTGGCCGACACTTTAGTCGATTTTAGGCTAGTATAAGCTTACATGTAGGATTGCAGGTGGGCGAAGCATCCTGAATGTAAACTCAAGAGCTAGAATATTTTGAATCTATATCAGCTTTGAATTGAGCATGGATCCAAACTTTAAACTTAATTCCTTTTTCCCCTTTTTAAAAGATGTACGTACTGATTGCATGGAATACTAAAAGTGGTATACCGCTACAAAGAGAAGCGCTGGAAGTACAATCAAATACAAAGCTTACTGTTATGAACGGTGGAAAGATGGAGCCAGGAGCCACAGTTAACATGCTCTTCAAAAGGGAAATTTGGGGAGGCACGGTTCAATCTATTCATGGTACGTATTGTTTGATAAGCTTATTAATTTTTTTATTTGGTCAGTGAAACTCAAAATGGGTTTCTGCTTGTGCCTTAAAGATTCAGGAAAGCGCAGTTTCATTGTTCTAAAGCTAAATGAAACACTGTTATTAAAATTTTGTGCAAGGCAACACATAGTTAAAGATTTTTATTAGCCACTGACAAGAACAAGATTTCATCTATGCGAAATCAGCCATGCAAAAATTCACGTTATCTTGGTCTATTATTAGATTCCAAAAAGAATGCAGAAGAAGAGCTTGACAGAGAAATAGGCAATGTTGCTGAGGTGGAAGAAGTGAACACAGGTGACAAGGGGGAATCAAATATGGCAAAAAGAAGCAGGAAAAGGAAAAGTTATGGAGATGATTTTGAAGAGAATGAGGAGCAAACGACAAGGGAAGAAACTGATGGTATGACCTTTTAACATTTTTACTTATAAATTTCACAGCATTAAAAAGAAATCAATACAACTGATTCATTTAATTTATCGTGATGATTGCAAACAATGTGATCTATACCATAAAAATGATTCGACTGATCAGAGGGCGCAGAACCCTAAATAAAATTTATGTTTGCTAATCGTCGATCAAAGTCATCGTAAACGCAAAAGTGAAAAACAGTCCTGTTCAGATGTACATACCATAATAACGAATAAAAATTATTTGTGAGACAGTCATACAAATACTGACAGTTATTTATAGTAATGGTTAATAAGCTTTGCAAAATGTGAACAATTAAATTATTTCAAAACAAAAAGAGTACTCATGCAGTGACTGCCCAGCTTATTCCCTGCGTAGGGATGCAAAGACCATGACTTCCAGTGAATTCCATGCCTACCAGGCAACCAACATGGAGTGTATCTGAGGTGAAAGCTTCCCCAATAAGGCCCAAATATGGGGTGCAGGGGGTTCAAATGACTGGTGCATAATAACAAGGCAGTTAATTTTGATTTCAGAGTCAAGGAATTGTTCTCCAATACTCCAAGAAAAGAACTGTTCAGGTAAAGCATGTTAAAGTTTGATTTTCCATATTCAGACAACTTGCCCCCTGGACAATTCGCCCCAGACAAGTCACCCCCGATCTTCAGACAACTAGCCCATCATTATTTTATCTACTACCAAACAAATTATTCTTTGTTCTTTTATCCACTACCGAGTCTGAAGATCGGGGGGCGATTAGTCTGGGGCGAATTGTCCAGGGGGCAAGTTGTCGAACATTCCTTGAAACATGTGACCAAATAAATGTGGGCGAAGATGGGACTTTTTAATGTCGGTGAGGACAGCTGAGTGCTTCACTGAAGTGAAAAATTGACAGAGTAAGGCTAGTCCCTCAATACACATTAACTTGTTTAATCCAAAAGCAGCATTAGATCCTAGTTTGTGTACTGGATAGCACATAGTTACATTAAGTGTAAAACTCTGGAGAAAGTCTTTTATCAGTGGGACGACGCAGAATAGATGTGTAATTTTATATATTTAATAATGAAAGTTTGACAAATAGACACATGCATGGCTATGACTTGGGCTTATATTTTGCTTTGTTGTCTTAAACAGCAAAGAAAAATAAAAAATCTCCAGCTGGAGGAAAAGAAAATAAAAAGAGAAAAACTGCATTAACTGAGTCAAGACAGAGCATTACTGCCCAGCATGATGAGCTGGTAGTGACAGAGATTCTGGGTGCTTGTCCCATAATCTCAGAGCCAGCTGAGCGAATTAATTCAGTCACTCCTGCACATCCCCACTTTGGTGGCAAACAACCAAAACAGAACCGTCCACCTCCAAAGTGTATCAGTGTTATTTGCCGAGAGGAAAAGGGACAGCTAACAGAGGAGTTAGAAGAAACCAAAAAAGACTTGGCTGATGCTTTAGAAGAGCTGAGTAAGTATCTACACTGTAGTTTGCTATTCAATATACCGGTAATAAACTACGACTTAGCCGTAAAACTAAGTTGTTCTAGGTTAAGCTATAAATTGTTCAAACATTTTAATCTACATTGTTGAAGTAATTGGGAGGGAGTGATGACATGATATGGTGGCAAGTGACCCTTTAGTGGCTCTTAATGTATGGAGACAAGGACTTTGATGATCATTTTAACATTATTTCAGGGAAACTAAAGGCATTGCAGCCCAGCAGCCAAGAGTTAGAGGCTGCAAAATATGGCAAGGTTCCCCGATCAGTTGGCATTGCTAATAATGTAAGTTATTAATAATTTTAAAACATTAATAATATTATTTCTGTGTGTTTAGAAGGAAGGAAAACAAAATTTCACTTCTGATGGCTAACCCATTGGAGTTGAGTTTTGTGGCATCACCCAGGAAACAGTGATCCAAAGCCCTCAGTCCCCATGCTCTATGTCCCCTCATTTGTTTGAAGAAAAGAGTGACGAAAAACTGTTATTGTTGTTAATCTGATAAAGTTTCCTTTGATATTTAGTGGGAGGAGATCTCAAATGGAGTTTGGTGCTGCCCTATTAAAGTAAAAGCAGCAGTCAGGAATGCATGCACCCGTACAGGACTTGCATGCTCATTACTTGCGATATTCTTCCCAAAAGATAAACTTAAAGGAATGCGCCTTCATGAGCTTGATCGGGATATTGTTGAAGCAATCACTGGTATGTATATTCCTTCTACATGTATGTGTAACCACTGATTTCTTTGACCAAACACAATGGGTATACATTCAAACCTCCGGTTGCGACCACCTCTCTTAAGCGACCACCTTTCTTCAACGACCAGTTTTCCAAAATACCAAGAGTTTTTGGCCAAATCACTACATTGGGAACCTCTTGTAAGCGACCACCTCTCAAAGGTGACCGTGACCACTTTTAGAGCTAAAGGTTTGAAGTTTCATTTTGTTTTTAACCTCCCGTAAGCGACCACTAACAGATAATAGAGAGGAAATTGGATAATAAGGTGCTGTAACCGTTCTAGTATTCCCGGGTAGTACAAGAGACGGAAATTTTTCAATGGAAGAACCTGTTTTTTTTTCTGTTTTTTTTTTTGTCGAAATTGACTTTTCACATGAACATAACATTGCATCAGCAAGTCTTGGCAGTTACCATATTCTAGTTAGGCTCTCAAAGCGAAAACCTAAACATGACATTTTGGGTGGTCGCTTACAGGAGGTTTGCCTGTAGCAGTTAAACAACCTGGCTTATAAGAAAACAGCACAGTTGTCAACCACACAGTGGGCCACCCTTGGCAGTATCAAACTCTACATGACAGTTTTACCCTTTACAGCTGTGCCATATACATGGCTGTACGAGTAACGATTAATAATTTGGAGTATAAAAAAAATTTTAAAATGTCTATTAGGTATTATATCTGAAAGGACTTTTCAAAAGATCTCTAATTACGTGGTCAATAGCAGGGTTGTCAGTAGGTTTTTGAGTAGCAGGTTCCATCCTAAAAGTAGGTGGCTATTTTCATGTTATTTCTCCATTGTCATACTTCAAACTGACCTGCTAACATTTGGAGTAGCTGCCGCAGTATTCGGAATAGCAGGTGAAATGCGCCGGTTGCCAGCCTATTTTGACAACCCTGATTATAGATTTTCATTTAATTCAAGGAATTTTAATTAGGGAGGCATTTATCATTAGACATGTAGAGGATCTAGTAACCTTTCAGTTGGTATACAAAAGGGGTACCTTTGCAGTCAAAATTGGTATAAGAAATGTGGCCTTCCCTGTTACAGGATTTTCATCTACCTCTTATTAAGTACACTCTATTATTTTAACTTTTAGATTTTTCCATGGTGGCAAAACTAACAAAAGAACCCCCAGTTCGAAAAACAAAAGACGGAGAGGAAATTGTCAAGCCACCATCTCCTGTGTCCCGTAGCACTATAAAGCAGGCCATGAGGATGAAGTGTAATACACTCATTTCCCTGCAGAAAAAACAGGTATGACATAAAAACATGAGAAAAATATGTGGCTCTGTAACAGCCTTAAGATTAGGAGGATCCAAGGCTGTGTTACAAATAATTATAAGGTTGATAGTTATAATACTTCTGCTGGTTGATTAACTACTGCAAGTGTGCTTTACATGGGCAATTATGTCTAAAGCAGTTTTTGTTATTTTCTTTAAAGGTTGCAAGTCAAGCTGTAGCCACTGTGACTGAGAAGACATACTTGTAATTGCCATGGCATTTTTATCGGGAAGCTCCAGTTTTAAGTGATGTGTATTCCAACTACATGTAGCTTAAAGGGAACCTTGGCTCTTGAAATAAGTTGATGTTAAATTGTCTAAAATGGTGTTTACATGTAGATTACAAATTTTATGGGGTGAGGGAGATACAAGATGTAATACTCATAAATTGAGAAATTTAAATTTCCTGCGCACCACCATTTTGGGTTTTATGAGGTCAGTGTTTTGTCCTATTGTTTCACACAAAAGAACTTCACATTGATAACATAAAGACAACTCACTGTCGACGTCATAAAATCCAGCATAGCGGTGCATGGGAATTTTAAAAGCGATACCTTTTCCATTTTTTATCACTGTGAGGTTATATCTCCCTTGTCCGGTAAAATTTTTAATTTAGACACTAGTTTAGACTACTTAATGTCAACTTGTTTCAAGAGCTGAAGTTCCCTTAATAACTACCGCATACTGTGGCATTTTGTACATACTGAAGATTTTGTGACAAATTGATGTAAAATTATTTATGTCCATGAGAAAGTCATATGGGTGTAATAAAATGTACATTTTGTTCAGAATTGCAGCTTTTTGTTTTTCATCTGCAAAATGGTTATTTGAATTACCTAACCTCATATTTTCAATGGAGTGCCAGACTTATCCTCTTTAACATTTTTAAGGTGTCATTCGGCTTTCATTCGTCTGTAAATTTCAATTGAAGTTATCCGCTATTTAAACAATGTGCATTTTCTATGTTGTCTCTATTTATAACCTATGTAATAACTATTTCACATAACTTGTTTCCCAATACTCTTTTAAAACTATATAAATTGTATTTAAAATCTATTCAAACCCTATTAATAATTTATGTTACTATTAAGTCAGTTCTGTGTGTTTCTGTAACCAGCTACCATATATAAATACTATGTGAATTGCTATTTAAAACCTATGCAGATGCTATAAAAATGCTATTTAAGATTTTTATGCTAACCTACTTGTTACCACATAGCTTTTAAATATACCATTTTAAAACTATATAAAATGTATTTAAATTCTATTCAAACCCTAATAATAACCTATGTTACATCTATTTCAGTGCTATTTAAGGATTTTTCAGTTCTGTGTGCTTCTAACCTACTACTATTTAAAAACTATGTGAATTGCTATTTAATATCTATGTAGATACAATATAAAAGCTATTTAAAATTTTATGCTAACCTTCTTGATGCCACATAGCTTTTAAATATACTATGTAAAGGTTTCATTTGACTAGTAAAAAAATAGGATTTTTTATCAAAATAAATAGTAAATGACATAACAATACCATAGAATATAAATAAGACCTCTGTATGACAAGTAATATAGTTTTTGAATACCCAGTACATATTCTTTACATAGCTTAATTACATAGCATTTACATAGGGAAAAAATAGTGTCTGATTCTACAAGGGTGTTCTTCAATACATTTGGAATAGAATTATCATGTAGTAAATACGAATGAAATAAATAATAAGTTGTAATCGCAAACATTTGCCACTTGAATAGTCAGAATGCTGCAAAAATTCCCACATGAGATGACTTAAATTATAAATATTGTATATTCTAAGGGGAATAACTAAAACCACATTTCATCTGTATTCTACCCGCACTCGTGTGCATAGTATGTATTAATAACTCGTTTTATAAACGTGTGCAGACAACAGGCAGATTTAAGCTATTTTTCATAGATCATAACATGAGGAAACCCAGGCAGGATACAAGACATACTATGTGTTACTCGTTCTATAGAAGTTTGCAGTAAAATGACACGTTATTAGCAAGTCTTCACAGCTGGATAAGAGTGTAAATTTGGTGCATAGCTGGGACTTTAAGGCACGAAGCAGATAGAAAGGCAGAAATTAGAGATAATGTGCCTTCAATCGATATGGGAAAGATTTGTAATTTTTTAATACTCGGCAAATAAATTCTATGACATGATGTTCTCTGTAAGATAAAAATGATTGATATGCATGACTAAAATACTATAAAAAGAGTAAAAAAATAACCGAACGCTTTGGAATTAAGCTTATTGTAATTAGAAAACTTGCTACTTGATGTAGTTTCAAAGCTGCAATTATTTCGTCGTGTGATCCCATAACTTGTCATGATTGCATACTCTAAAGGGAATACTGAAAACTACATTTTGTGCGTATACTGCACACACTCTTGTTATGATAAGGTAACGATTTGTTTACAATTTTGTGCAAAGTATCAAGGATCACGATCAAACTTAACCTTACCTGTTCTGTATAAAGCTTGTATATAACCACTGCTTTAAAATTCCGACTCCGCCCACTCTCGGTGTTTACACCAGAACTAAACTTATGCAATCCGGAAATGATATCCATGATTTCTTGGCTTTCTTTTTACATTTGATCCGGAAGTTTCAGCCAATTTGTATCGCAACGCCATTTTTTTCTGCATGAGATCGAGGCCTTTTTATGCCAGCTCCGATGCCAGTCAATGGTACAGCCAAACTCGCGGGACAACTCGCGGGAAATTAACAAGTGTAAGTGAACTTTAAAAAAGATACAAGTGCTGTTATTTAAAAACAATCACGAAGAGTCAGGCTCTTATCTCTTTTACTGTAGCTATATAATACGGGAAAAGTTTTTTGGAACAAAGCTTAAGATCGAAGATAGTATAATGGGAAGTTATGGGCTCACAAATTGCACGAAGTTCGCTCCCGAACTACTTAACTTCAGAATATCCACCAAGATTGCATGACAATAGATGCCAGCTGCCGTTCTTTCGGAGTCAAACAATCACTCTTTCCCGCCCATGCATGTTGATGATACGCAGGTTGATCGATAGCAGATCGTATATGTAAAACGAATTAAACCTTCCGAGGATGTTACAGAGCATGATGATGTAGATCCAACGTCATTTAAACTGGTTTTAACTAAACATTTCCGTGGATAAATAACCATGAGTCTAAAAGTATTTGTTCAGTTACTCGCGTAGATCACATGTGTTGTTGCACTCGCATAGCAAAGTCAAGAAAAGGCTGTTGATCGATGTATTTGAAACTTAATAAACCTTCCCAACTGTGCTTGTTTTGTTAAAGTTAACAGGATACTTTCTAAATGGTGTAAAAAAACTTTCAGCAAACTAACTTTTGGTCGGCGTTAAACGACTCTTTACCACTCAAAATATATCGACTAAATAGAAAATACTCGTATTATCGCTTGACTAAAACCCTTAGTATAAACCAGGCTTAGGGTTGGTTTTAAGTTCCAAGATTTGTTCTGGTTTGGTTCAAAGTAAATGAAGCTTTCCGATAGAAGGTAAATAAGTACCTGTAGTTATTACTGAAGCAATCCATATGATGACTGGCTCTTTCCAGAAGGCGTTCTGGACATTGACACAAGCGTGTCCCATACAAAACGATGATAGCACAATAAGGCCAAAAAGGATAGAAGTCTCCCGTTGCTTTAAGGCTTTCGCAAAGAGGCTACACGTCTAAACAAAAAAAAATGTTTGAGTTTAAGGGACATTCAGTATTTATGGTAAAAAAATGGAGCAAATGGTATCAGAAGTAAACTTACCTTTCGTAAACTATCCGGCAAGAGCGACCAGTCGAAGTCATATTGATAGCAATCCTTTAAATTTTTATCTAAATGATACATATGATTTACGGACATTGTGAACGAACCGTTTCCGAGATTAAATGAAACTGAACTGATCATACCAACTTATTAAAGGGAACGCTTTATATAATTCCCCAGGGTACTATAACGTGTCATAGGAGTCATGTGATAGTAGAATAACACGGTATTTGAACCCAAACAAAAAAATAAATTATTGCAATCATGGCGGGAATGTGACACACCAAAAATCAGTCGTCTGTCCTACGCGACTGTAAAAGGCTTGTCATATGAATTAAATATTTTCGACTGCACAATTTATGACATCTATAATTTTTCTAGATATCAGCATATAATAGATACGCTAAGGCTATGAAAGTCTCTTGTGAAAAAAGATAACAGCAGTGGGTTCCACTGGGTGAAAAAACAGATTTGACGCCAGACAAAGGCTGTCCAAATGTGGTTCAAATATGATATTTGTCGCATTTGACGGTATTTGACCTAAAGACAAATATGACATTTGTCCTGAAGATAAATAGGATAATTGTGCATTTGCTTCTGAGTGTAAATGTGGACAAATGTGGTGTAAATCTGGGTTAAATATCATGATTTGTCCTGGTCTAAACATGGACAAATGCGGTAAAGTTAACATTTGTAAGGACAAATTCTGGACAAATACTGAG
>OZ026597.1:27834947-27839947 GCA_964020085.1 Micromussa lordhowensis
ACATTTAAGTTGGCGTTATTCTTCATCGGTAATGGCTGTGCGCCGATATTGTTTACAGAGTGGATACTGTTGGCACAATATTGGGCCGAATCGGCACAAAAAGCGGAAAAAAGAGCCAGACAAATAGATTTCGTTGTCAACAATGCGGATAGTCAAAGCAGCAAATGGTTCTATTTCGACATAGACTATAACAAGCTCCTTCATCTGAACGGAAAGCCGAAACAGTAAAAGAGAACTGATGATTCCAGACGACCGAACGCCCCAGAGACCACGATAAACAGGACACCCACTAAAACAAAAGGCTCCTTTAGGAGCCACCAAAAAAAAAAAAGTTTGTGACCAACAGAAATAACAGTAGTTCATAAACAACAACAGTTAACAGTAGTTCATCCATAAAATAAACAGCCACTCATAAGGGGTTTCAAAATAGACGGATTGTCAAATCAGGTCGCCCCAAAGATTCAAGCGGAATACTCTGTGCATTGCTATAGAGGACTGATACCAATTAGTATAAGGCAAAATATATGCATAACACAGAACATTCTGTGCTTCGCTTCAAGGATTCATACCGAAATTCCAAGTTCCGCACAAAACTTGGCCAACAATTATACGGCATATCCGTTCTCCCATTTATGTCCCAGACAGCGCGAATTATTTTTGGAATCGTATCGAGCAGTGAATAACAGCTTGTTTTTTTAAAAATAAATATAGTTTCCCTGCCCTCGTTTATAAAAAGAATAATACGTTATGTGTCTAGTATCATGCATGACTACACACTCTGCGCTCCGTTTTATATAATAATCAACTCATCGCTCTAGTTCCCACACAGCGCGAGTTATGTTGCGATTCGTATCGAACGTTTCTACACATCACACAGCCGGAATTTTCCGCGTTTCGTTCAGGAAATAATAGCCAATATTTCCGCGAGATATTTTTCCACATCGAGATATTTTTCCACATCGTATCGAGCGTTTTCTTCAAGCAATTTCGTACCTAACAGTAGGTCTTGTAGGTCTTGTAGGTCTTGTATCATGCCATGCTCCCATATTCCGCTCTTCGCTTTTCAAAGAGACTCGTAACGAGCTGTGAAGATCTCTTAAAACGTATCATTTGTTTGCACCCGTTTATAGAACGAGTAATACATAGCTCTAGTTCCCACACAGCGCGAGTTATGTTGCGACTCGTATCGACCGTTTCTACACATCACACAGCCGGAATTTTCCGCGTTTCATTCAGGAAATAATAGCCAATATTTCCGCGAGATATTTTTCCACATCGAGATATTTTTCCACATCGTATCGAGCGTTTTCAAGCAATTTCGTACCTAACAGTAGGTCTTGTAGGTCTTGTATCATGCCATGCTCCCATATTCCGCTCTTTGCTTTTCAAAGAGACTCGTAACGAGCTGTGAAGATCTCTTAAAACGTATCATTTGTTTGCACCCGTTTATAGAACAAGTACTTCGCTTTTCAAAGAGACTCGTAACGAGCTGTGAAGATCTCTTAAAACGTATCATTTGTTTGCACCCGTTTATAGAACGAGTAATACATAGTATTCGTGTATCATGCTTGGGTTTGCTTGGGTTTGCTCATGTTCCGCTCTTCGCTTTTTAAAGAGACTCGTTACGAACTGTGAAGATCTCTTAAAACATATAATGTGTTTGCACACGTTTATAGAACGAGTAATACATAGTATTCGTGTATCATGCTTGGGTTTGCTTGGGTTTGCTCATGTTCCGCTCTTCGCTTTTTAAAGAGACTCGTAACGAACTGTGAAGATCTCTTAAAACATATAATGTGTTTGCACACGTTTATAGAACGAGTAATACATAGTATTCGTGTATCATGCTTGGGTTTGCTTGGGTTTACTCATGTTCCGATCTTGGTGCTTGTTCTTTTGCGCCTTGGTCGAGTTACTTCCAATCGACTTTCATTGAGTCGAGTCGACAAGCGTTGGAACGAGTCGTGACGACCCGATCGAGTCGTGACGAGTCGTCAACATTTTCTACCCTCCGACATCCATGAGTTTACTACCGGTAAGCACAATATCCGCTTTCGCTTGCGACTAGACTTCCGGTGAGTCGAGTCGACAAGCGTTGGAACGACTCGTGACGACCCGATCGAGTCGTGACGAGTCGTCAACATTTTCTACCCTCCGACATCCATGAGTTTACTTCCGGTAAGCACAATATCCGCTTGCGCTTGCGACTAGACTTCCGGTAAGTCGAGTCGTCAGTGCTCTTAGACGACTCGAGTCGATGCGGGTGTATTGGACATGGATGTGCAAAATTGTCTTATTTCACGATATAAGTTTCTGTGTTCGTCACTTAATCCTTCTGGGTTGATCTTATGCAGAAGAACAGAAACAGGTGGGATCACAGCACCATCCTTCAGTAACACACACGCTTGTTCCGGGGATGTCAAATATTCTCGGCAGTAAACAACACCTGGTTCATCCTTTGAAAATCTGAAATGGTGAAATTTTTTTATGTTCGCGATCTTTTTGAAATATTGTCCCAGAAAAGTACACCAGTCGTATGCAGGAACTATAACACAGCCATCGTGCGTCGATACCAGTTGGGCTTTGTTCACCCCTGTGTTGCTCGAGGTGTCCACCATTCGAGCAAGTTCATAAATTGACGAAATGAAACTGACCTTGTAGGCCTTTTTCAGGATTCCGAAGCAACGATCCGGACCAAATTTAGTATGCCCAGCAATTAGAAAAGAGTACTTGATAGACTGGTGAAGTTCAGTGGCAATCCTCCATGCTAAATACCATAAAAAACAATTGTTTTTATTTTGTCCGGCACAATTGTCAGCATGTAAGTGAATGTCTGTTTCCCCGAGGCCGTGACGTGCGAAAAAGTGGTGAATGTAACTTATGGTTGCATTGGCTCCTTTACCGACTGCAGCAGCTTCGTCAATCAAATAGTTCACTTGACGCGGTACAGCTTCACACATAACTCCAAAAATCCCACACTTTCTTGGGGTCTTAAAATAGATCGGTCCGGGTTGCATTGGGTTACTTGGAAAGTGCACTTGTTGTGCATAGTCGAAGGAGTAGTGCATAGTGCCACTGAATGAACACGGTTCGTGCGTTTCGTTTAGATTCGTCTCCGCATCTGTTTGACTGAAAGTCGTGGCTGCATCTGAACAAGTTTTTCCTGTAAAACTCTCTCTCTACCTGGGCGCAGTCCAAATGCTCTTGCTGTGCTTTAATGGAGTCAGCCTTTTCGTGCTCAAGGAGGTTTGCGGCCCGTACAAGCTTGGTGGTGTTCTGCTGACAGGTCAGGCATAAATCGGTCATGGGTTTCGCCACAACAACTTTCGGACAAAACTGATGCCAAAAGTCTACGAACTTGCTGTAACAAACCGCTTGTTCTCCAGAAGCTTTGCAAGTGGCAGTATAGACTCGCCAAACACTCGCTTTTGTCTCGCTCGAAGACAGCACCTGAACATCTTCCTGCTTGAATCATGGTATTCTCCCAGGTAGCACGAATGCATTCTCCTCAATGTAATTGGTAAGGAAACAATGAACGGTCTCTGTGACCGACTGTTTAAGGGTGTTACTGGGAAGTGTTTTGGTGTTGCCGTGAGCTCTCGGATGGATACCGTATTTCTCATAATGCTCCTTGAGACGACGAAGTCGGGAATAACTGATACCATAAAGGTGTATGAACATTTCTTTACAGATGGAGACGGACTGAAACTGGTAGGTACACCTAGAACTTCTGCTTCTTTTAGTTCCAATGCAGTCGTTGCGGCTGAAGGCTTGAATGTGTGCTAAAATTATCAAGTCGAGCTCCCCACTTGTCAACTCGAGACAGTTATTTAGATTAAATATTACCGCTTCTTCTTTAAATTCTCCGGAGCAGGGACCTCCTTTGGAACCACACAAACAACCACAGCCATTGAGAAGGAATTTTTTCGCTCTTTCGATTATTTCATTCGGAGTTTCTTCTCTTTCTATAATATCAACGTCCGCCATAGTTTGTCACTTTCGTAAAATGCACGCGAGCAAAAGCATCATTTGTTGTCATGGAAATTATGCATTCCTAGGGGAGACACCCGTTATTCATATTGTAATTGCATGTTTTGCTTTCTGTATGAGGTATTGTTTCGTAATTTCAGTTCGTCAACCCTTCTGCATGATCACCAATAATTTAGCGGGCTTAACAACTATCAAAAAATCGCTGTGATTGGAAAGCTATTTTGTTGTAGTAATCATTTAGAGAGAGCCATCTGGCACAAGGTCATGCGAAACAAAAATTCTTAACTCGAGTTCTACTGAACATGTCCTAATGAAGATCTGGCCTGGAGTACCAGTGGACGTACCTTACACTAATTAACTAATTCATAAATTTGACCAAAGTGCTTGTGTCATAGTGGAGCACTTTGCTTTATTTCGATTGTGGTAAAGCATCTCTCTTTTAACGGACCAAACAACAATAGAAAACTCTCGGTCCTTCAAAAGCACTTTTCTTAGAGACAACAACCTGCTGCCTATTCACCAGAACGTTCAAAGTGGAAAACTGCTTAACTAGGGTTCTACTGGACGTATCTGAAAAATATTTATATCAATGTTTACAGAATAGTCCGTAGAATACAGCAATTACCTTCATTTTAAGCGCGCGACATAAAGCAGAGGCCAGAAGCAAGTCCGCGGTATATCAAAACTCTACCAAACACACACAATAAAACCCGCCACAGCTTGTGTGACAAAAGATCAATGACGGAAAAAAATCTCAACTCAAGTCCCAGTGGGCGTACCTTTGAGTAATTACCTTTATTGAAGCAAAATCGTTTTATTCAATGAGCTGTATATAAAAGGGTGCCCATCTTAGATACGTTACTTACAACATTCGAAACGGTTTCAACTTAGTCCACGCTCATGTCGCAAACTCGATAAAAATGTCTCTTAGGAAACTCTGCAAAGAAACTAGTAAACGGCCGTCGAAAGTGTTGCTGTTTTTTCAACAAGAAATGACGACTGGTATCGCC
>OZ026597.1:27844947-27849947 GCA_964020085.1 Micromussa lordhowensis
GAAACAATTTCTCGGCAATGGTATCCTTAAAACCTGACACAGATAGAAGTAAAAATGGGCCAGTATATATCGAATTCGGAAAGTTTTTTCCCATCTTTTAGTCACTTTTTATTTCATTATTTCGTAAATAAAGAAAAAATAAAACTACCAAAAACAACAGCAACAATGACTGCAGTCGGTAGAATTATGAGATATTGTTTACAAGGGCGTAGCGAGGGGGGTGGATCCTGGGGTGCCTGTGACCCCCCTTTTACTTTTCACTTTTATTTCTAAAATAGACAAGGTGGGGCAAGAGCCCCACCCAGCCTGCAACATGCAAGGGAAGTGGCAGGTGTGCACCCAAAATAATATCCCAAATACTGCCAATTACAATATGCGAAAGCAGAGTCCTATAAAAAGTTTTTTTTTATATAAATGCTGTCCCTAAGAGGATGAGGAGGCCAGCATGCTGGGAACTTTCTGGAGCACAGAAGGTGGAGTTCTTATGTAGAGGGGTAAAGCAATTGCTTGACCATCGTCCTAGTGTCTGGATAAGCCAAGGCGGCAGACCGGCTTCTGCTGCAGTAGTTGCGGCACCGATCCTGAAGCTGTGGGATGAGTAGGGCTCTGGGTTGAATTGGGTCGCAGATGGAGCTGTAAATTCACTAGAATGGAGAAAACCGTAGAAGGCTAGAGTAAATGCCGACCATAGCATCAACCTGTCAGAAGGGAGCAGGTCAGAAGCCCTCGCTAGCTCCTCCTTAATTTGCAGAAGGAGGGACATGGTAATGGGAAGGCACTGACGTGAAGAGAGGCCCACTGTGCGCTTGATTCCCCGCAAAAGGAGATGAAGAAGTGGTGCTTCCTGGAAGGGGTCTGGCAAGCTGTTCTCAGTGTGAGCGAAACGGATACCTCCCAGGTAGAGCTTGATGGTTTTAAAGCGGACTTGGTCGGCAAGATAGGCAGCAAAGTGAGAGTGAGAGTGAGAGTGGTCTCTGTGGCTGGAAAGCATTGCGATCCCTTGGAGGCGCAGAAGGCGGAGTATCTGCGAATTCCTGCTTGGTATGAACGGCGGGTGGAATTGGGGATTGCCTGGGACTGTAGGAAGGCTAGTCGATGTGCCAGAGGGTCAGTGCTGACTTGGGAACAGGAGTTGGTTCCACATCTGCTGTCCGGGCGAGGCGGCGGAACAGTGTGATCTGTAGACGAGATAAGGAATCAGCGATTGAGTTATTAGTGCCAGCAATATGGGTGACGAGGACTGTATAATGGTGGGTGGCCGCACTAAAAAATATAGAGCAGACGAGAAGCATGATAAGGGGTCCTCGGGATGTACCGGAAGCCCAAATATCGACCACTGCTTGGTTGTCGCAGTGAAAGAGGAGCTTCTTTCCAGACCACTGTTGTCCCCAGAGTAGGCAGGTAATGGCAATGGGGTAAAGCTCCTTCCACTGAATGGAGCAGTCTTGGAGTTGAGGTGGCCATGCTTTGGAAATCCAGTGGCCCATATAGAAGATACCATAACCAAGAGACCTGGAGGCAACCGTAAAGAGTTCCAGATCAGGTGATTTGGTCCAGTGGGGTTCAGCGCGGCCATTCCAAGTAGGAAGAAACTGGAGCCACCATGTGATATTGCGACAGGCTTCACGGTTCATGGTGACATGATGATGAGGGAGGCGTGCTGAGGTGGAGAGGTCAACAAGGCGGCGTAGAAAAATGCGGCCTGCAGGGATGATACGGCAAGCGAAGTTTAGTTTCCCAATCAGAGACGGAAGTTCTCTTTTGAGACACTTGTTGCGTGAGGAACGAGATTGAAGTTCAGACAATAATTCCTGGAGTTTATCATCAGACAGAGAGGTTTCCATGCAGGAAGAGTCGATTAAGATCCCCAGAAAGGTCAGACGTGTGGTGGGACCTTCAGGCTTGTTGGGGGCCAGAGGTATGCCCACGTTAGAGGCCACCTGGATAATGGTCTTGACATTATTGGCCCAGACAGTGGAGATAGCAGGGCCAACCATAAAGTAGTCGTCCAGGTAATGCATCAAGTCCTTGACCCTGTGATTATTCTTAAGTAACCACTTGAATGCATCCACTAGGCGATTAAAGAGGTAGGGAGACGAACGCAGGCCAAAGTGAAGGCGAAGGTCGACCTAAAATTGTCCCTGCCAATAGATACCAAGGAGCTCGCGGTCCTCCAAGCGAACTGGGCAGAGCCGGAAGGCACTCTTGATATCTAGTTTGGCCATAAGCGCATTTGTCCCGTAACGTGCAACCAGCATGAGGGCTTGATCGAAAGTGGCATAGTGCAAAGCAAAGTCGTCTTTGGAGATAAAATCATTGACTGAAGAACCATGAGGAGAAGAGAGGTCCATGATAATTTGCCAGGAACCGTCCTTTTTGGGCACTACCCCGAGGGGAGAGCACTGAAGGTTGGGGATGGGGGGTGTGGGAAATGGCCCAGCAGTATGGCCATTAGACACCTACTTGACCAAGGCCGCTGAGACAGCTTCGGGGTGTAGGTAGGCTGATTTTAAGTTAGGTGTGATCCTGGCAGAGTGTGGGCCAGCATAGCCGATGTTG
Source organism: Micromussa lordhowensis (assembly GCA_964020085.1). Taxonomy (NCBI): domain Eukaryota; kingdom Metazoa; phylum Cnidaria; class Anthozoa; order Scleractinia; family Lobophylliidae; genus Micromussa; species Micromussa lordhowensis. The sequence goes on from OZ026597.1 coordinate 27,847,507, forward strand.
CACCCCCATTGCAGATCATGAATGAGGCTTGCAATGAATTGTTCGTCCGGGTGATGTTTGAGTTCAGCAGATAGGGAAAGAATGTTTACAGGCGTTGAAGGAGGGTCTAAAGAAGTAGCTGTAGAATTACATTTGAGGCACTTTAGGGCACTGGGAACCAGGATGGCTGCCTCCGCAATTGAAGGGCTTCCTGCAAAAAGAGCGTATATTGCTTTTTTAGCAGATTTTTTCATTTTCTGCAGGATCAAGCTAATTTTTGGCAGACTTTCTTGTGTTGACATGAAAAACATTGTTCCATAATTGATTTTGTTGGTTTGCGCTTCGTTTTCGAGAAATAATGTATGCAAAAAAACTCACTCTTTGAAAAACAAAAGAACCTAAATTTAATTTCATAAAAGCCGCTAGCTGTGTCCGACGCCTGCGCTACTTACGGCTCACAGCTTCACATATCACGCTCATGTTGATTTCCGTTCTTCCTTCCGTTTTTCTCTACGAATTTTCGAGCAGAAGACTGACTGCTCACAGTCTACGAATATAAGCGATCGCAGAGATGCTCTTTTGACCTACGGCAGAGCAAAATGTTGACTTCGTGAAGCCTTCAAGGTTAGGGTTCTGTCCCCTGATCCAAGAAGGTTGAAACACTGCAAATCATGCCGATTTGAAATAAAATTTGTTATAATCGATTGCTACCTGTTGTCCATTGTCTGTGTGAATCCCTGTGTCAATAACTTCCAAAAATCCCCTTCCTCTAACGGTATGTTGCTGTTTACCAGGCAACCAAACCAATGAAATGTCCACTGAGCGCGATCGTTATGCATGCTTGGGAAGGCTGCTTTCGCCTTGTGCGTACACAACCACATTCCCATGGATGCAAGACATTTTAGAAGTCTAAAACCAGTTCTCGCTTTCCAAACTTTGACACCAGCAACGCTTGGCAAATGAGCCACAACTCATGAGAAGCATTTTTTCTTGGGCAAGAACTGCTCTCGGACTTTGCTGCTTGGATCGACCTGACTTCAAGCAACGATAACATGAGTATATCCTCACTCGAACATCAGAGCACATTTTGGTTCTTTAAAAACGTGCTGGTGACTTACGGGTTTATCAAGGCTTTATGATGCCTCTCAACCACCAAGCAGGCATGCAAGGTACTTTAAAGCAAGGCTTAAAATATTAGTTGACAGAGCTGAAATGAAATGAAATATTTATTTAAAACACGATAAAAATATCAGTATAACAATAGAAATTCTTAAGTAAAATTTTCTATTTACTGGTTTACATATTTGCCGTGTGGGAGTCCGATAACTTAGATAGCTCTAAGGCGGCATGCACTATTTCCTTTTGACGCTCGATCAATTCACGTGTTGTGTTACACGTCACAATAACCGATGTAAACAATCCGTTCCCAGATTTCCGCTCGTTTGCTATTTTCCCTTGACTCAAAAGAAAGTGCAGCTAAGATTCTGTGGGATTTGATTTTGACTTCGCACACTCTCAACAGTCTGTCTGCTAGATAGGTGCTAAAAGATCTCCAAAAGATGGCGCTTAGAAGACTGAGTTTTTTGCATACGTTATTTCTCGATAACGAAGCGCAAACCAACAAAATCAATTATGGAACAATGTTTTTCATGTCAACACAAGTCAGTCTGCCAAAAATTAGCTAGATCCTCCTGCAGAAAATGAAAATCCGCTAAAAAAGCGATATACGCCCTTTTTGCAGGAAGCCCTTCAATTAGGTTTGTTGCAAACGTGCTGGAATTGACAGTTGGGGCGGCAACAGACACGGCAGTTGAAGTTGCGACAGATGGCTGGCAGTTGGGGCTGCTGGCTGGGCATAGGCTGGGCTGGGCTGGGCTGGGGTGGTGGTAATGGTTTGAGGCAGGTTGGCAGCAGTGGTGGTAAAGGTGGTGGGGTAGGGACGAAAGGACTGGGCAGATTTTGGTCGAAGAGGGCATGCCAGGGTGTGGTGACCGTACATGTGGCAGTGGATACAGTAAGGGAGGGTCTCCTCCTTTAGGATGTCATTGTACAGCTGCTTGTTACCTTTTGCCCAGGGCTTCTTTGTGTTTGTGGCAGCCATGAAACAGAAGGCAGTATCGTACATAAGCCAAGCGGCGGACTTAAACTTCCTGCTGTATTTTCATATTTGGTCTTGGTATGCAAGGAGGTCTGGGACGAGGTGGGGGATACAGGGACAGGGTTGAGCGTAGGAAGACATTCCAGGCCTCGAGCCAAGATGATAAGCCGTCAATACGGCGTTTTCTACGTTGAGAACTGACAAAGGATAGTGAGTCGCCATCATGAGGCTCAACGCTGAGTGTATAGTTGTTCTGTGATGAGGCATGGGAGAGGTGTGGGTACATGTTATCCGTGAGCAAGTTTGGTAATCTTGGTGCCGATCTTTTCCGGCAGCGGCGGCAATGAGCTCTCGTGTGGAGGCT
>OZ026597.1:27857447-27882447 GCA_964020085.1 Micromussa lordhowensis
CTCGCTTTAGAGATTGCAAATGGGGATATTTACTTTTTTGACCGAGAGAGACCTGAGCCAAAAGAGTTGCTATGGCAACAGTATTAAGGGTGTCATTTTGTTTCTTTTTTGATGCACATTTGTGGTGCCAAGTTTCAAGAACACTGCTTCAATATTTCCAGAGATATTGTTTATTTAGTATTTTCAACTTTTTAGTTGCAAACAAAATGACGTCATCACTGATCTAATTTGCATAATAGAAAAACCTCAATATCTCTAAAACGAAAAAAGATATTTCAAACAGAAAAACCCCATTCTTCTGTATTTTGAAAGGCCTTTCAAATAAGCACAAATTCTTTTTCACTTCATAGGCACTTTAAACTGCTTTTTGAAAAGTGGTTTCTGCCGGCCTTTCAGTGGTTGTTTTCATTCTGGGTAGTTTCATTTTCTTCTTGTTGTCCTTCTCCTTTTGGAAGAGGGTCCAGATTGAGAAGAAGAAGTGCACCTCTTTTCACCCTACTGCTGTAAGTAGAAAGTATTTGGTTTTCATCAAGACTTGTCTGTAGAAGAATGTATGTGATCCATACACACTCAGGCCCATGTGTTTAAACACAAGAAGAATTTTTCCAATTGTCTGCTTCTTCATCACTCCAGTTGGAAGACAATGAATCGTTTTGTAGCTTCTTCAGTTGCTTTTCAATTAAAGTAAAACGAAAACATTTATACTAAGATCACCTGGATGAAAATGCTATAAACCTAACTCAGATAGCCTGTTGTAAATAATTTTTACCTTTGGGAGATCTTTGTTGATCTTCTTCAGCTGACTTACTTCCATCTATAATGCACCCCTTCTTTGCTTCACCTTCCGACATAAATCTTGAAGCCGTGCAAAGCGCTCAACATAGGTTTGGCACTTTTCACACATAACTGTAGACGCTTCTAGTTCAGATGGGGTTGAAACAGAATCAATAGGCAACGGATCAAGATCAGGTGAAGAAACTGGCGGATGGACTTGAGCTTCAACTTGATCACATGGCAATGACAGAGAATCAGAACAAATCTCGTAATTTTGCTCTTGTCCATGGGGTTCGTCTGGACAAATCGTCATCTGTTTAGCACCATTTCGAATGATCTAAGAGTAAAAGTAGTAAAAGACAGCTTTCATGTTTTTCACACCTTTCACACATACCACATAAACATGCACACACATACCTTTCTTCGCTCACTTGGGGTTACAACATTCTCTTGCTGCTCCACACAATCTTTGGTCGGCACAGCATTCTTTTTCAACCATCGTTTTGTTTTAAACAATTCAGCTCCTGCGAGATTTAGACCGAGCCGTTGTTCAAAGTTTGATGCATCGAAATGCACCGAACAAAGCACTGATGTTTTCGATGGCTGCCTGTCTGCTTGATGTCTGTGCATGAAACTAATCCATTTTTTGCGAATTGCGCCTTCCCAAGGAAACATATGCATCGATACGCCCTCTGTTTTGGAGTCATTTGTGCAACTTACATTTCCTGGCCCACCAGCAACACCGTACTTGCCCAAAATCCTTTTCTTCGTCTTCTCAACATTCACCCCACACTCCATGCTTACCCGGGGTTTACTCTGAGCTCGGAGATGTACACAACCAGTGACTTCACAAGGCTGTTTTGACTGCGCCAAGATGGCCGCCAATTTTGATCTCAGCCGGTCGACTTCGAACAGTTAAAAAAATACTTTTCGCGATGCATTGGCACACAGCCAAAACAAAGCTCACAGAGTTTGTAAATAGGGTTTAAACTTTATTATTATACAAAAATCTTGGATATGCAAATTTCGTTTCAGTAGCACTTTAAGTTGATAGATATCCTCAAAAACAAATGGAGTGTATCAATGATTACATGATCAATGGGAATAAATGAAAACAATGGCTCAGATTTACAATTGAACTAATAAGATTTTGCATGGGCAGCAATTTCTTCACTTGCTCTTGCACCAAAGGAACTGTCTGTGAGGGACCACTTCTTGCTGCAATCAGCAATTCTTTCCTAGGACATTTACACCATATACAAGCATAATCTTGATTTGCTGCCCCTAAACCACACACCCATGCTAAGAATTTCCAGTCCCAGCCCAAAAAGTACTCTTTATTATAGTTATAATCACAAACACATATTTTTTTTCAATTTAGCATTTTATTATTGAGATCTGCAAGGCTTTCCTTTAAATTTTCATAATATTCTCCAGTTTTAATTATTGCAAGCACATAATTACCTTTTTCACTCATTGCAGTATCTCTTTCATTCAAAATTGTGTAAGTTTCATTAACTATTTTAAGCCTCTTGTCAATGTTTGTTCCATCCCCACTGATTTTAACCTGGATTTGTGTATTCATGTTCAAAACACCTTTTTCTTGCAGCCTAATAATTTGTTCCTCCAAACTTTCTTTGAAACTTATCTGGACTCCCTCTGCCTGTCCAGGTGTTGGTTTGACATTACAGTTGGCATTGAGCTCCTTTATTTTGCTTTCCACTTCGTAAATGTTTGGTATCTGTTTGGTATTCATGGATAACTCGCGCCAAGCTTCATATCTACACAAAATGTTTTGTTTTTCCAGAAAATCATACAGTTGTTTATAAACTAATTTTCCAAGTATCTTACTGAAGGGTGATAGAATTGAAATGGGCCTGTAGTTTCCTGGGTTAGCCACATCACCACTTTTGTAAACTGGAGTGAGCTGAGAAACTTTCAAAATATTTGGTACAACTCCAGTCTGAATTGATTGATTACAAATTTTGGTAAAAGGTGCTGACAATGGTTCAGCTGCTAGTTTTATTAAATTGTTCAGTATATTGATTGATGATTTGCTCTTGTCTAATGTCATAACCAAGTTTTTTTTTTTTTACCATTAACTGGGGCTATAATTCTTACTTTACACTCCTATTAACATCATTACTGGGTATACAAAAATTATTCAAGCATTGGCTATAAATTGATCTACACGCAAAAAATATTAATTGGCAAATAAAAACAAGGAGAAGATTACACTAAAAAAGGATTGTACATAAGAATAGCAACAGCGGAAAGGAAAAGAGATACAAAAGGGGAAGACAAAGAAAACTAAGTTGACATGTATAATTATTGACTCTATACATGTAAGTACCAAAGAGGAATAGTTCCTTTTTGGTAAGTACTATTCTATGTAACAGCTTGTAATAAAATTCTTTAAGTTTATTATCTTTACACACACTTTTCACGCGGCTAAAAATAGTTTTCATAGATGTTTGATCGATTTGCAGGTCTCTTTCCCATTTAGAATTACCCTTCAGTTTAATTGGTTCTTTGTTTATGAGGAGCTGATAATAATCTCTATTTTTCATTGTAGTTAAATTTATGGAGATCTCTGGGGAAAGCTGAAACATACTATTTAACAGAAGATCTAATCTCTATGTGAATTTTTTCCTCACACTTTCTACAAAGTGTCTAGGAATAGCACAAACTACTTGAAAATAGATGAGAAAGTTACATCTAAGTATTTTTGGATGAACTCTGAGTAAGAGAGAAATTTCCCATCGGCTTTAAGAAGATGATGTACCAGATAGATGCCCCGATCAAACCAGTTCATATAGAAAATACTGTGGCCATACGGTGTGTAACTCGAACGGTAGTTATGGCAAATAACCCTATATTGGAGATATGGACTTAGTCAAATGTGATTCCGAGCATACAAAACTTGACTAACCGATTTAGTAACGATACAGGCCATTTGATAGGCGATAAAGAGAAACTTAACTAGAATGAATAACAACATGCAGAAAACCTAAGAACTAAGCCTAAAAAACAAGGAATAGATTACTCACTTTGGTTTGCACACGTACTGAACTTGACTTGATAGAACAGATGAGTAACAGTGTAGAGAGAAACTATGGCCCAATGCCAAGTAGAAGTTAACCTCGTGGTTATATCTAACCAATGAACGCGTACGCAAAACCTAGCGGTTATGACAATTTCCCTTAACGGACATAACAGCCGAGGGCTGGTCAACCACAGTAGATTAAATAAGTAAGTAAGGCCTTGTTTGAGAGTAACAATTACTTGATAATATCTACGGTATAGTATAGTAAGTTCCAGCGACGGGAACTGAATTAACGTCACAATTCAAAACCAACATTCCGGCCCCTTAAAGGCGGTACTGAACATAGCCTTTACAAGGAGATCAAAAAAAGGGTTTGAAACACGAGGCTGACTAAATGATAATACTACTACTAATATTAATTGGTACATGTGGATTATATATTGTCCAACAGAGTTCTGCAATCCACTGAAACTAATGGATTGTCAGCGTTCATAAGTTCCTTAGTTGCTTGAAACAACGGCTGGTCAGAACTTCATGCTAGCCCACATATCCATATATGGATAGGACATAACCATATATGGATATATATGGATAAGACAATATGGGAGTGTGCTCTATATGTGGGCTAGCATGAAGTTCTTGCCCAACGGCTGCTTCCAGTAGCACAATCTTGTCGATCGGTCGCATGAGTTCTGTTGTACTGGTCTTTAACTTTAAGGAACAAACCAGTCTGTCTCTGTGGTTGGTATACACCTCCAGGATCCGACCGAGTGGCCAGGAATTACGAGGCTTGTTGTCATCAAGGACCAGCACGATGTCGTTCACTGCAAAGTTCCTCCGCTGCTTGTGCCATTTCTGCCGTTGCTGCAGTGATGGGAGGTATTCTCTGACCCATCGCCGCCAGAATATGTCTGCTAGATACTGCGCTTGATGCCATCCCCGATTGTAGTAGTTGTCACAGATGGTAAAGTTTCCGGGTGGTACAACAGGTCCTGAGTGCAGCAGCAGCAGGTGGTTGGGTGTCCGAGGTTCTAGGTCACGTGGATCATCTGATAGCTTTGTGATAGGTCGTCTGTTTATTATTGCTTCCACCTCACACAACAGGGTGTTGAGGCCCTCATCGTCTAGCACTTGCTCCTTCATCAGGGCGTTCATGACCTTGTGCACCGTCCGTATACACCTCTCCCATACTCCGCCATGGTGAGAGCCGGCTGGTGGGTTGAATGTCCACTTGATATTCCGTTGGAGGAGAAAGTCGTGAACCTGCGATTGATTCCATTCGTTAATTGCTTCCAGTAGCTCGCGCTCTCCTCTCACAAAGTTCCCGCCGTTATCGGATCGAATTTGTTCAGGCTGACCTCTCCTTGCGATGAATCTGCGCAGCGCACTGATAAAGGACTCTGTGTCCAATGAGGATGCCGCTTCTATGTGGACTGCACGAAGGGTGAGACATGTGAATATTACTCCATACCGTTTGACCTTTGTCCTTCCGCGGCGCACTTGGAATGGCCCAAAGCAGTCTACACCTGTGTAGGTGAAAGGCTGTTTCGAAGGCGTTATTCGATCTTCAGGAAGACTCGCCATCTTTTGTTGAGCGCTATCTTTTGTTGAGCTGCTGGCGCCTGACGTTTACGGCAGCTGAAGCACTTGTTGAGAATGTTTCGCACGGCGGATCTTCCGTTTATTATCCAGTGTCTCTGCCTGGTGAGTGACAAAGTGTATTCCAGGCCCGAATGTCCAGCAACTTGGTGGTAATACCGGACGAGAAGCTTGACCATGTAATGATCGGCGCTTGTTGCAAATGACCACCGACTTGTATGAGACCTTGAGTTAGGATCGGGTCAAGCTTGAAAATGTTGCTAGGTTTCTTCAAGACATTCTGTCTGCCTGAAGTTGGCTGTTGGTCCATTTGCTTAAGGCAGCCGAGTTCCTCTTTAAAACATCCGCTCCGGACGTGCTTGAGGATTTCGAATTCAGCATTGCACAGTTCCGCTATGGTGATGGGTGTGGTTGTGCCGGATGACTGAATTGGACTCGTCACTCCTCTCCTCCGTTCCTTGCTAAGACGGTAGAGGTTTGACTTGTAACGAAGAATCCACACCACTATTTTCTTGAGATGGGTCCAGGATGAAAACCGTTCAATAATTTCTAAAACGGGATCTCGAATAGAAGCTTCGCTTGTATACACAACTGAATCTTTCTTGGCTTCTGGGTCATTATCAGGAATATTAGCATTCACGTCAACAGGTCGTTGTGGCCATGTCTCTGTTGACTGAGTTAGGAATTCTGGGCCATGTATCCAGCGCTGGAGAGAGTCTGCTGACATGCCTCTTGATGCGTGGTCCGCTGGATTGAATTGTGTGTTTACGTATCTCCACTGGGAGGGAGAAGATGCGTCGTGTATCGTTGCGACCCGATTAGACAGCCATTTCGTGAGCTTGAATCCACCTCATGCCAAGAGCTCGCTCAGTTGTCTTGCGAGTCAAATGGCGTTATCGTCTGATCCAACTGACTTGAGGCAGTCATCGACATAAAAATTATGTTTCACAGTTTCAATGGTTAGGGGGCAAAATCTTCTTTGTTGTCTTCCGCTGTCCTCTTCAGCGCGAAGTTTGCATAGCTCGGGGAAGATGTGCCTCCGAACAGGTCGACCCTCATCTGGTATTCTTCTGGTTGATTGTCAAGATTTCCGTCTGGCCACCACCAGAAACTCAGAGCATCGCAGTCACTTGGCCGGACGCGTACCTGGTGGAACATTGCTTCCACATCAGACATTAGGGCTACTTTATCCTCTCTGAATCGGGAGAGCACACCAACAAGAGAGTTAGTCAGGTCCGGCCCCTGTAAGAGCTGGTCATTCAGCGAGGTGCCATAATGCTTGGCTGAGCAATTGAAGACAACTCTCACTTAATCAGGTTTCTGTGGGTTGAACACGGGATGGTGGGGAAGATACCAACGAGTTCCTAGAGGGCCAGGGTCGTGACTGTTCACTTTCCTGGCGTCATCTTTAGCTAGAAGATGGTCCATAAAGTCTTTGTACTTCTGGTGGATGAGCGGTTCTCTTATCAGACACTTTTTCAGCTGGAGGAGTCGGCGCTCTGCTAGTATGCTATTGTTCTGTAGGCGTGGTGGGTAGAACTTCCAAGGTAAAGCCATTTCGTAGTGGCCGTTTTCTCATTTTACTGTTTCTTCCATAATGCTGAGAGCCTTCCGGTCGTTGAGCGACATAGACGTTTTTGATTCGTAGAGGGTGTTGTTGAATTCTAGGTTGCAGAACTCGTGAAACTGTTCATCAAGGGTCTTGCTTCCCTGAACAAAGTTCGCAGTGGACACTTAAGTCGTGGCTGTTCTGCCCAACGGGCCATTAAAAACCCAGCCTAACACTGTATGAGTAGCGAAGGGGCCACCATGCTCACTTTGTCTCATTTCTTTAGGTTGCAGAGCCTCTGGTACGTCGCTACCGATTAGAAGGCCAATCTCAGCGTGAGGGATGTTTGATCCTTTCAGATATGGCCAGCGGTCGACATCTTCTTGCCGGGCAATAGCTTCATGGGGGATAGGCAAGTTTGGCCTAGAGTAGACCTTTGGCAGCTGGACTGTATTCTTCTCGCTTAGATCGGAGGCTTCCAAACTGACTAGGGAGCATTCAATGTGCCCGTTTTCACCTTGCAGGGTTTTTAGTGACAGCTTCGTCTTAGTCCCTTTGAAGTTCAGCTTTTCCAAAAGGCTTTCTGTGCAAAACGACGTATTTGAACCGGAGTCAGGGAATGCATATGTTTCCACCATCCTGCCCTGACCCTTTGCCTTGACCCGGACTGGAAGAATCGAGACGCTGGTTACTGAATTACTTGATGTGGAGTAACTGGACTTGATGTTACCATTGTTGGCAGTGTTAGAATTAACGGGCGGTGGCTCGACACCTTTGCCTTGGCCCCCAATTGAGCTTTCGACTATGGTTGAAGCGGTTGAGGCGTTTGTGTTGCTTCTTGGATGTAGGAAGGTGGAATGCTTACCGATACACCCTTGTACCCTACAGAAGCTTTCCCTTGGGCAGTCACACACAAAGTGACCAGCCGTAAGGCAGTTACTGCAGAGCTAAAGGTCACCTACGAACCGTTGCTTTTCCTGGATAGACTGTTTGCGAAACTTGTCGCAGCGTGAGAGTCAGTGGCTAGAAGAACAGGAAGGACACTTGAGTTTTTCCTTTGAAGTTATAGCTGGTAACGGTGTGCCTTGAGTTGAGAAGCCCCCTCCTCTTAGCGGTTTTCTCGACGATTTGGCATTAACTTGCCTTCCCCTGTTTTCATTTACTACTTTGCCGAAAATGGGATGGGTTGCAGCTCTTGCTTTAGCTGCCACAAAGTCCATGATATCTTTGACGGTGACATCCCAGTTTTCATTTTCTATGATACGATCAACAGCATCACGCCACTTCAATCTAATTCCAAATGGAAGCTGGTCGATTATCTTCTTAAGGTTGTCGGGGTTGTCCAGCTTATTGACGTAACCAATTTCCTTTAACGTATTGATGCAGCTTGAACGCTGCATGGAAAACTGCTCAAGCACTGATCCATCCTCAGGTTTAATCGATGGCCCCTCGATAAGTCGTTTAACATCTTGTAGCTTCGACCGTATCTTTCCTTCAGCAGCCTTCTCGCTTCCACGTAGCCTTCTTCCTCTTGCTTGGAAAGACAACTCCTCATTAGTTCCTGGGCGGGGCCGCAGGTATACTGCACTAGGTAGTACAGGCGAGAGCTTGAGCTTGTGGTCTTCTGTTCCACGAGGTGTTCAAACGCGTATATGAAGTAGATGGGATCACCGCTGAAAACTTGCATACTCGGCTGCGGAAGAGTCAGTGCTGCTGTACTTTGCTGTTGATGACGTACAAGCTGCATAAGGGCTTGGTTATGCCGATCTTGTGTCTCCATTAGACAAACGAATGACGAATCTTGATGCCTACTGATCTTGACGTCATGTGGTGAGCCTTCTTGGTTTGGGGTTAGGGTTAGGGTTAGGTGCTTCGGGGTTCAGGGGATACTTCAATGGCCACGGAGTTTTGCTTGGCTGATATAGCTGCTTGCCTTGAGGACTGATCATGGTCTCATCAGTGATATTGCCTGGGAGGCCTTCTTCCATCGGCGTAGATGTAGACTTAACAGGTTTAAGTGCTACTCTGACCAGTGTAACTTCATCCCGATGGAACAAGTCACGCTCTCGGTTTTCCTCGGTTTCTGCCTCCTTGAACACTCGTCTCTCGACCTCAGCCTCTGCGATGTCGGCTTGCAGTTAGACTTCCGCTTTTCTTTGCTTGATCCTCAATTCTTCGATTTCGAGGTCTTGCAGTTTTTAAAGGGTAGCTTCCTTCTCCTCTAATGCGCCTTTTTGGCACCTGACCTCCCCCTTCCACTAGCGGTACTGTTTGTGCAAGAACCAATAACAGATCGCGTGTGGAATGAGTCACACGATCCAGTGTTACTCACGGAATCCTCTGGGGCGACATAAGTAGTTTGAGCTGTCAACAACCTTTGAGCGTCTGGTTGCGTGATCCATGAAGAGATCTCTCTCTCTCTACTTCCGACGCTTGTTCTACGAGCGAGTCATAATATTTTTCCCATTGTAGTCGTTCTCTTTCGGTTTTAATTTGGCTATGATAAGCTTCATGAGCAATTTTGAATTACTGAAGAGCTTTGTTTAGCTCAATCTAGACTCTTTGAATGGCGTCGGCAGATTCGCTTGTGGACAATAACTTGTTAAGTGTATTGACCTTTCTTGTCACGTTTATTTTCACAAAACTGTGGGCGGCCTGTAGATCATCCGGTGATTGCGGTTTTGTGGAAGCCATTATGGAGAGTTAATCCTTGATAAATCCGATTAATTGTGGGTTGATACTGACTGACAAATTGCAGATAACGCGGGAATGAACTGCGTTGGAGTGATTGACGTGCAAATTAGTCTGCGAATTCTTCGAATTCTTTGGCGATGCAGTCAAATTCGAATGAGAGTGACAATTACTTGATAATATCTACGGTATAGTATAGTAAGTTCCAGCGAGGGGAACTGAATTAACGCCACGTTTCAAAACCAACAAAACATTGGTAACGTTTTAGTTAGCAGTGCATTTAAAACGAGTGAACAACCTGGAACTTTTCAATGCGTATGCGCACGATGTAAAACATGTCCTTTCATTTACAACATTGAAAAATTGTTGGGACCCAAGTGATCCATTAAGATCACAGATCATTTTACCTGTACCTCAGCCAATGTCATCTACTGTATAACTTGCACTCTTTGCAAAAAGTTATATATCGGCGAAACAGGTAGACAACTAGGCGACCGATTCCAAGAACACCTTCGCAATGTAGAGAAAGACGATAAAAACCATGACGAGCTTAGGTCGCAGAAAAAATATATGCAAATTAGCTTAGCGGAGATTGAATCTCCGCTAAGGTAATTAAGATCGGTAACCTAAGAACGCAGTTCTCACACTGACATGTCATAATGCGGTAGTGAGGTGTTTCCGATAGTACCCGTAATGACACCTTTTCGCCGACCAAAGGCATACAGTGAGAAACATAAAACCACTATTGATGAACAAAACCAGACATAAAACGCGAGATCTGCCAACATTATTTGCGCGTGGACTTCTTCCGCGTATTTACCTTCTGCGCGATTTTGCCGCAAGCGTAGAAGCAGGCCGAGAAATCCAGACAAAATGTTTTGTTAAATTTTATGTCATACCGATAGAAAACATTGAACATTTCATCAAATTGACACAGTTCGAATCGCGAGATAACATCGCGAGATACTGCAAGAAGTGAAAGATCGTACTCATACAAATTGCTCACACAAATTATTTAAAACACTACAAACTACAAAAGAGAACATTATTTTGCCAAGCCCGTAAAAACGTCTATAATTGCAGTCATTCAAATAGAAAACAGGAAACATTTCCTCAAATTATCGACACATCTCGAATCGCGAGATACTGTGAGAACTGAGAGAAAGATCATCACTCAAACAAATTTCTCTCTTGTATTATTAAAAACTCTACAAACTACAACAGACCATGTTTTCCTGTGCCCGTAAAAAAGTCTACGAATGTCACTCAAAACAATTACTTAAATAGCAGTAAGCATTTCTTTTAGCGATGGACGTTTCGCTGGATCATCCGACATCGCTCTTCTCGCTGAATGTAGCGATTTGGCAGTCGCTGTTGGCAATAAATCCAGAATAGCTAACGACAGTCTCCCCAAGGAAAAAACGTTGGACGCCACACTCTGTTGTCCTGTTCCTTGCACGATTTCAGTGGCGACGTGCGGATAATGTTTGCGATATCTCTCTTGCGCAGAGGATGACAAAGTCATTACTGGCTTCGGCTTAGACATGAATCGCGCCTTCCCGAAATCAATATTCACGGGATTCCACTTTTCTTGCCGTTTCTCCAAGAGGACGTTGTCAGACTTTTGGTCGTTATGAAGAACACTAACGTTGTGGACGCGATCAAGCGCCTTTATAATGTTCTTCAAGATATCTAGCCAACAAGGCTTGTCCAATTTATCCTTGAGATCACATCACCGACACCTCCACGGAGAGCGAAGTGGTACTTTACGCCGACGACACGGAAATCCATGCCAGCGCGAAAGACATAAGTGTTGCGGAAGATCGTGTCAACAAAGATCTAGCTAGTGCTGTCTCCTGGTGGAATCAGAACGGGTTAATCAGTAATCACAAGAAATGTGAGGGAATGTTGATTGGATCCAAGCATGCTGTTAAAAATACGCGACCGTTGCAGATTGTTCTCGACGGAAAATCAATGAAACAATCGGATTACTTTAAGTACTTAGGAATTTACATCGACCACTGTCTAACATGGAACAAACATGTAAACTATATACAATCCAGAGTATACCCCAAATTGAATCTGCTAAACAGAATTTCGTCTTTTCTTAGTCGCGATATTTTGCTCAGAATCTGCAAACAGACTGTGCTACCTTTGCTAGATTATGGATGCGTCATATGGGGTGAATGCGGCAAGGAAAACGCCCAATGCTTAGAACGCCTACAAAATCGGGCAATGCGAATAATATTACATGCTGACCGGAAGACATGTACTCAAAAGATACGCGCCAAACTGTTTTTATTATCACTTTATAGTAGACACCTCTTCATCAAGCTACAGTATGTATACAAGATTGTTAACAATATTAACAGCCCTAAGCAATTGACAGGGTACTTAGTAAAACGTTCACAGAGACATCGTCGATCTCTCAGAGACCCGACATTATTAAATCTGCCACTAGTTAAGACCAAATGTGGTCAGACTTCATTTAAGTTCTCAGCTGCGAGTGCCTGGAATAAACTGCCTAGAGAGATGCGCGAGCTAAGATCACTCGCACAGTTTAAGGTCAGAACATTTACAGTACCGCTCAGATATACGTTAACTGCGCAGACGCGTATTATACGCACATACGCGTATGACTATACGCACATACGCGTATAAGTATACGCACATACGTGTATACCTATACGCACATACGCGTATACCTATACGCACATACGCGTATACCTATACGCACATACGCGTATAGTTATACGCGCATATACGCATATACATGCGCGTATGATGTGTCTTTGTTATTCAGGACGAAAAGTTTTCTTTGTGTTTCATTGTTGTGAAAAAGAAAGTCTAAGAAGCAATGATCCAACAACGGAAAATTAAAATATTTGCATAAAGCAAATGGAGATCATGTTAAAAACACGCACGTCGCATCGCTTCATTATTTACTGAATAACGAGAAGCAGCAGTTTATCTGCTTTATCTTTCGCTGTTGATGAATCGGAACGAAAAGAAAAATGTTACTTAAACTCGGCATTTAAAAGTGTGAATTAACTGGCGATTTACTAAGCATATGTTCACGTAAAGCGCTTCAGGAAAGTTCGATCAAATTTTAAGTGCCGAGAAAAACTGCAATAATTTTAGGAAAGTCGCTCCGTAGATGTAGGTAATTGACTACAGCTGTACAAGACATATAAACAAACTTCCCTCGATGAATGTTTGAGAACAGATAAAAACCATACAATTTTGTATCATGAAAGATGTTTTCACTAATTCAGCGCAGTCGGCGGTCTGTTTTTCAGCACACATCGGGAAGTTGCGAGATGTTTATCGGTCTAAAGCCTTCCGAAGACCTTGTCGAAAAAATTATATGTCCGGTTATATTTGACACAAATCGTTCATTTAAACAGTAAAATGTTATTTCATTAACCAGATAATTGTTCATAAAAGTTTCTATGGCGCGCTGCTCACATTTAGTTATGTTTCACTTCATGGAAAAGTTCTTTTTCGCACGCGTCGGCAAGTCGCTTGCGAGATGTTTGTTGTCTAAAGCCTTCCGAAGATTATATCTCCGGTTATATTTGACACAAATCGTTCATTCAAACAGTAAAATGTGACCGTGAAAGGCAAAACGGGCATTAACGGAAAACCGTTCGAACGGCAAAAATGCACGGATGACGAACGGTTATGACGAACGGTTTGGTTGACCTGACCGTTCGAACGCCATGAATAACTATTTGAACGGCTTGGTTGGCCATTCGAATGGATTATTGAACGGATTGGTAAACCGTTCAAACGGCATGATAAACCGTTCGAATAAACCGTTCGAACGGATGAGTAAGACATTCGAATGGTTTGGTTTGCTCTTCGAACGGATGACTAAAAAATAATATTAATAATTGCTCGAACGGTCTGCGAAATAGTCTCGAAGGTATCCGGTCATTGTAGACCGCATCACATCACAATTAATTTATGACAACAAGATATTTTGTGCCACGCTGTTTTGATGTTCACTGAAACGCCCGTCCATTAAAGTGACGAAACTGCTTGTTAGATGTTTGAATGTTCCTTGCTATAACCTTAGCATTTTCGAACGACTTTCGTTTGTGACGTTCTGAAAGCTCATCCGCAGTCACGCTGTTACTTCACGTTGATTGGATGATGGTAAGGAATGCATCCAATCAGCGTGGAGAAAACAGCGTGACTGTTGCTCTTAGCACACGAATCCGTGGATGCTGGTCGCTTCGAAAGCTGTATTTCTGGAAAATTATTTGGCGGTTAGCACTTGGATTTTAAATGGATCTTCGATTGAATGCCACGAGAAGAAGCATCAACCTTTCAATTTATCTGGTGTTCGATTTGGAAGCCGGGCAATTCAAATTTCTGCGTGAAAATCTGCTTGGCGCTGGGCGGTCGAAATGAGCCTTCCAGTTCCACCCTTCACTCCGTACAACGTGGGGTATTACTCAAAGCAAAACCCTAAATCATACGCAAATGACAAGTGTCGTGAATCTCGCATGTAAACAAGAAATAAACTATTGGCATTTGCATTCGCAAATGTCCAAAATATTCACCGCTAAACTTGGGAGAAGTTTCACATGCAGGTTTCTTTGTCGATTCTGCTGAAATATGATGCAGCGGTAATAAATTTATTTTGAACACATTCCAAAGCCGTTGCGGCGATGTAGTGTGACAAGTGATGAAAACGTCTCCTCTTCTCATGAAAGTTCCGTTCGAAAAGGATAACCCGTTTCTATCGATAAGCAAATACTTTCTATCTAACTCATATACACTTGCAACAGCGTACGCACATACGCGTATGATCATACGCATATACGCGTATACCTATACGCGTATTATGCGCATGTTTTGGTTAACGTATATCTGAGCGGTACTGTACATACTTGATGATGATGGATAAGGCCAATCATATTTGTAAGAGCAATGCTTAATTCATTCTGCTAATTTCGTGTAATATATTGATATTTTATATGTATTCTTATGTGCTGGTCACCGATTTATACCAGTCTATCAACCTTTGTTGATTGACTGACCGGTTTTCTTTTAATCCAGGATAAATAAAGTTATTATTATTATCATTCAAGCCTTTCCGTAACGTGATGCTTTGGTGCTTCATTCCGTGGACTTGTGTGACTAGTCGCAAAGGAACGGATTCTGTGACGACACCAAACAACAAAGGTAGTCCACGGTGATCACCCAAATGGCAGATCATTCTTGCCTCGTAAAAGACCTCCCGTTTCATTTGTTCAAGTGACCATGATTTTTGCAGCTTAAACTTCTTGACAGCCACCAAGATCTCCCGGTAGTGTGCTAAATAGCACATACCAAAGGTTCCATGCCCCAACGACTTTTCAGATCTGACGATTTCTGAAGGATCAATTTCCTAAATGGATTCTTTGTGGCGGGTATGTAGCTGCAGGCTTTTTTGACATTTTGTCCGGTTTTTGGGTCGGTTCGGGGCTTTTTTCTCGAACCATGCTCAGTTTTGCTTCTTGCTGCTCGGCAGCGTCGGGGCTTTTACCGCGCGGCTGACAGCTAACAGACGGACTTGCTAGCTGAAGCGAGTTTTCGACACACTTCTTGTTCTTCTTCCTTTTGTCTCCAACACTTCTTGGCTGCTATTCGGATAGCTATCATTTTCTCTCTGTCTTTCAATTTCTTTCGGCGTTTGTTCCTTGCCATTCTCCTAGATTTAAATGGAAACGTTCGTACGGATGCAAAACAGTAGTAAACAAAACTAAATGAATGATGGCGTGCGTCAACGCGAAGGCTTTTGTAACTTCGATAAAGTAGACTGAACAGTGTGAAAAATATGCACGCACATGTAGCCCTAATCGCTAGCGCTGTGATTGGCGGATCGCCGACGTGGCATTTTTTCCAGGAAGGGGTGGGAGGGCAATTAAAAATATGACTAATGGATTTTCGTTAATGATTTTCTTTGACTAACAAGATTTTTTTTGATTCGCCGTGCTGTGCACGAATAGTTTGCTTGCGCAAAAATCGTTTTAGTGGTGTTTAGACCCTTTTGGCATTTGCCCATTCCACTCCTGTCCTCGTTGAACAATGACACAATTGACCCTTGACATGACCCATTGACACAATAGTGCTTTCTTATTTAATTGGTAATTTGAGTGCGTCCTTCCGATGGAAATTTAAAGCCCACTAAGTGTGTATGGGTGAGGGAAGCATGGAAGTTTATAAGACGCGCTGCGATCTATGCCCTTCTGAATTTAACACAACAACTGCGCTTCTGAAGCACAGAGAGACAAAATACAGTGGTGCAAGAAAAGTCTCATTTTTACCCTTTTACTATGGCCAGAGGATGGTAGGACTTCTACTAGAAAAAAGGAAAGGACGCAGGCCAGCACGTTACAAACAGTGGTTACATGGCATCGTTGACAGCGTTAAGTCATGCTTGCATCCCACGGCCAGGGGTAAATAGAATTCCCTCAATTTGCTTTGTGTTTGTTTCTCAATCAGTAGCAATCAATCAATCGTTGGGTTTAGCTAAATGCTAAAAGCCAAGTGCTAAGCTTAAAGTTAAATTTCTAGGTGGTATAACGCATGGCCTAAATCTCAGACGGTCCAGGGTCGCTCGTGTCACGCACTCTCTCGTGACACGAGCGACCCTGGACCGTCTGAGAATCAGACTATTTGAAGCAATACCCAGTGATTTACAGTGAGTTAACACACTGCGCAGCAAAAGTCAAGTGGTTTGTTACAATCTTGTGAGTTTCATGCTAAAAGTTACTCAAGAATATACCAAAATTAGACTGTGACTTTGCCTGAACAAATGAGTGGTTGTCCTTTGTAGATTCATACTAATGCTATTAATATTCAACGCCAATCTGCCGAATGCTATTATTTTATTGTCACGTCTTGTTCTGGAATATAATAAGGGAGAAAGTGAAAGACAAACCCAAAGACATTCTTTGGGCTTGTCAAACTTAGAGCCAAAAAGAATATCTGCAAAGGAGTCTATATGTTCACAAGTGACAAGGCATTTTAGTGATATTTTTCTTGTGTTGCTAATCTTAGGAAAATGGTGTCGCGTTGAGAGATTTGATGTCCCAGAAGAATATGTTCAAGTTCTGCTGGCAGATATGTCTAACGTGTTCCTAAACAGCACAAGAGAGAGAAGGCACTTACGTCCCCCTGTATGGAAAGACGCTGCCAAAGTCAAACATATGAAATGGGGACATAGTTGCCGCCCTAGGTCAACAAAGTGGTGTGACATTGCATTTAAAGAAGTCTTACCTTGGCGAAAAAGAGGTGTCTGAATGTCCCAAGGATGATGGCAGAACAGCACTGGAGGTAGCCAAGGCAAAGGCACACGGCCGAGCAACAAATCGATCACCAACACTGCAAATCCAAATTGTCATTGGGCGTGGCAAAGGGAGGGCCACAAGAGAATTCGAAATAATTTGGTGGCCAGAAATGTTTTCTACTAGTAACCACAGAAAACTAACTCTGCGATTCTATGTTTCCAAAGTTGTGTTATGACATTACATTTCATGAGTATAAAACATGTTATGCTATAAAATTATTCTTTTTTCCAGAAAGCACACTGTACATGTATGCACAAAAAAATTCATTTTAAACAGTAATCATTCCAGCTCCAAATAACAGCTTGTGCAGGTGGTTGAAAATGTTTCCAGATGACAAATTAAACTTTGTATTGAACTGAGACAGAGCTTGAACTGAATAATCTATAATTTTTTCATTTAGTTAGATTTTGTCCTCAGATAACAACAGTTCAAACTGAACTAACTACCCAAAAAAAAACAGTACCGAGTTTGAAATTAGTGCATATTCTACTGGGGTTATATTCTGCCCTCAGATAACAACAGTTCAAATTGAACTGACCACCCAAGAAAAACAGAACCGAGTTTGAAATTAGTGCATATTCTACTGGGGTTATGTTCTGCCCTCAGATAACAACAGTTCAAATTGAACTGACCACCCAAGAAAAACAGAACCGAGTTTGAAATTAGTGCATATTCAACTGGGGTTATGTTCTGCCCTCAGATAACAACAGTTCAAATTGAACTGACCACCCAAGAAAAACAGAACCGAGTTTGAAATTAGTGCATATTCAACTGGGGTTATGTTCTGCCCTCAGATAACAACAGTTCAAATTGAACTGACCACCCAAGAAAAACAGAACTGAGTTTGAAATTAGTGCATGCAGGTTATAACAAGTAGTACTTATTAGCTCCACATTATAAATGGGCAAACAGTTAATTAAAAAAAAATGATATAAAATAAATTAAACACTCCAATTTAAAATCTGTAACATAAGATCTTTTCGGTGTAAGTCCATGTCACAATAGTGCCACTGAAAGTTTCTGATGTACGAGGAGCCCCTTTCAAGGAAATTTTTGGCAGCCATAATTACACCAATGCCACAACTTCCCGTGCCAATCATTCTGGAGTCAACAGGTGCTTGTGATGGCATTCCAAAGCGGTTAAAGTTATTACAATGCTGCCAGAGCTGTGTTTGGAGGGTTGTGTGAAATGGATGCATTTCAGCAAGCATGTGTAGCAACTCTTTGATAGCAGGAAGTACTGTAGGTGGGACAACAGATGTTAGTCCATCATCAAAATAAATGTTCATATTTGCCAGGTCAACAACTACTAGACCCCAGTGGTTTGGCATGTGGACTGGTACCAAGATTTGTTTAAGACTGTCAAAATTTGTTAAACTGGATGTTTCTTTTGTCACTTTAGCTTGTTTAAACGCTGCATTGCTAGACTTCATCCATTCATAGACTTCTGTAGGAAAGTAAATGGTGTCATTATTCCCATTTGCTCTGGCCTCTTGAATGTACTTTTGAATGGAAATGTCTATAACAAAACAGTCAATGTACCTCTCCTGAGCAAGATCTGAAAAAGAAATTACATCGATGCTTTTCTTTCCAAACCCCAGAATTAAACTGTTTCCTGGATGGTGCCAAAGAGATTCTTGAAGTCGTCCTAAATCTGTTGAGGAGCATTTCAGTTGCGCCAACCAATTTGCTTCCAAAGACACTTTATGCTTGGTATCTGCCGTTGTCCAGAACTGCTTCAGAATGGTTAGGCCTTGTTCAGAGAATTCTCAAGTGAATTAAGGCCTGGGTCAAGCGCTATTTTCGCGCCCCAGCAGAGTGTGCGGAATTCGTGGAATTCGCGTGGACCTTGTGAGTTGCCATAGAGACTCTTGGTAGACCGCGTGTCAGCCCACGTAATGTTCGCGAAAAGATTCCGCCATTTTGAATTATTGCTGTTTTTGACGATGTTGATTTGGACGATTCCAGCAAACTGAGGACCAAGAAGTTGTCAGAAGGTAAAAATAGTAGTCTGCTATCCGAACTGCATCGAAAGATGCCACGCTATTTCAGTTATTTAATCGAGAAGTCGTTCGCTTTCCGCTTGTTATAAACAATAAGCTTTCTGGTATAAAATTTACAAGCGTTCAGCGAACGACTCTTAAGCACATCAGCGTTTATACACAGCAATTTTCTTTCAATATTCACCTTCTAGACAGTGCTCGAAAAATGTGTTGTCTTTTTGTAGGTTTGCACGCGAAGGATGCCACAGTACTTTGGAAGTTACACAGTTCGTTCTTGGAGCAGCTGAAACGTGGCAATTAAGGTCAGATTTTATACATTACAAATTTTAACAGCAATTTTAATAAGCTAAATTGCCTTTACCACCATAAAACATGTACGAAAAAGGCGCATTATATTTGTGCCAAATCCAATTTCATTTAATTTGGTCCTTTTTTTTGTTGTTGTTCACGATGAAATAAAAAGGTTTGCAATTTACTCAGTGATATGTCTTATCAAAATTAATTATAATAATCTTAACCTAAATTAAGACTTCCATTCCAGGCTCCATTCCACGTATCGCCGTTACTAAATTTTTAGTATTGAACAGTTTCAATGTCATAGCTAAATCCAACCACACCAGCCCTTGTGCATTTTTACAGAAATTCACCATAATAAAAACCAGTTCCACTTTCTGTGAAACAGTTATAATCTGCATAATCATCACAAGTAGTTTTAAGTTGCTTTTAAAATCTTATACTTTTGCCTACTTATGACAGTCTTGTTATTTCTTTTCAAAATAAGTTTCAAGTTTGCTGTGAACAGTTTTAGTATTTGGCTGTGTCAAGTCTTGTGGTTGCTGTCATTTTATTTCACTACTTTTTTGGCAATTCAATTTTTGAAACATTTCATTATGAGACCATAAATATAAAAGATGCACCAAGGAATACTAAAAAAAAAAACACATTAGAAAAAAGAAAACATGCATGTCACCAGACTTACATCTATCTTTTTTTTTTCTATTTTCCCTTTAATTTCAATTATTTTGCCCCTATGAGAAGGCTGTGGTTCTTGGTTTGATAATTTCATGTTTGTTGATCTGCCAGTTTGCTTTACATACGTACAAGCCTAGTTGTGTTATTACTGTGAATGCATTTGTGTCCTATGAAGTTTGTCTGCATTTTGATTCTGTCAATGAACATTTTCAATTAAGAGCATTAAACTTGCTTAAAGCAACCTTGCGCCAGAATCCATCTTTCATGAAACAGTATAATTTAAGTCCAACAACTGAATTTCTTTATTTGCTTTTTGTTTTCTTTTTTTCTCTCTTTTTTTGCCATCTGTGTGCTTTATGTATATGTGTGTGTGTATGTCTAGTTGTGGTGTCCTGTACATTCGAAATTACTTTCAAAGAGCTAGCTGCTAGCTCGAAAACCTCACAGTTATCTAGCTGCTAGGCATTTCCTCCTACATGTATGTAATAATATTTAGCTTAAATTGTAATTGAATATTTTTTTCTTCCTTCTATTTTGCTAATTATTTAATACGTTTCTTACAAACCATGTAATGGGAATGTGAAATAAAGTGTTGTTGATGATGATGCATCATCATCATAGTCTTATTGCAGAGCAAGGGGTTACTGTACTCGAGTCAGTAATATGTAATGGGTGCCAGCATTGACATGTAATGTAATGCCTGTTGTTGTTGGTCTTCTTGCAGGAGAGACATCTTAACATCTTTTTACCAGTGGGAAACAGAAATGAAACTGCTGTTCATCAAATCCAAGCCAACCAGTACAAATGAGGCCACTATCCCAGGGCCACTATTAGTCTTCCATCCCCTTAATTAGACATTAATGGACAAGCGAAGAGACCAGATGAACCCCAAAGGGGGCCCGTGGTTAAGTAGAAAATTTATTATACCAAATTCCACGAAGTGGCTTCCTTCTATTTTGGGGTCAGTTGCCAGAGTCGCCAAAAAATGTTCCCTTTATTATAGGTTTTCATATATAACTGGTATCATGCACAACATAGCAAAGCTTGGAAAAGATTGTTTGGAACTTTACATTGACTGACTGGTGTACTGTAACTGCAATGCAGCTACCAGTTGCTGTGTTGTAGGTCTTTTCTCTGGACTTCCATTTATGCAGGAGAATGCTAATTTACGAAGAGGCTCATATGTGTTATTGTATTTACATAGAAGTGACAGTAATGACCCAAATGCATAAACATCACTTGCTGGAGACTGTGGGTGAGTCCCCCTCACAACTTCAGGAGCTATGTGTTTATGATATTTTCTGTACTTTTCTTGATCTCTTAGAGACAGCTTGTATAATTTGCCTTTGGCTAGTGTTGTAGACTTACCAAAATCAATAATTACAGGATGTAAACTATTATTGACATCACTTATTACCACATTATCGCCCTTTAAATCATTGTGGAGGTGGTCTTTAGAATGCATAAATAACAGGGCATCAGCACACTCATACTTAATTCTGCACCATTCCTTTTGTGAATCAGGGATATTTTTATGCACCGAGCAACTGAAGGTGACACAGTTGCCTTTCATCCCATGAAACTGAGTTACAAGGAGGTATGGCTTGGCCTCAGTACAGTATCCAAACAATAGAGGTAAACCTGAATGTTGGAAAACACAATATTTTATAATCAGTGAATTTATAATTATTATCTCAGCATATTGATGTTCAGTCACCTAGCTATACACTGCCAATGGAGTTCTTCTATAGTTTACCGATTAAGAAAGGTTATGATTTTTAATATAAGGCAAGTAAAAATTTAAAGGGTAATAAAAAATAAACCAAGGATAAGATTGAAGCACTACCAATATAAAATTGTAGAATATTATTGCTGTCATAAAGTCTGTTGCAAACAGCTGGATTTTCCTTTTATTTTCAGTAGTGGGCCTAGTTTTTTACAGGGTGGATTATGCTATCCACTGGGTAAATAACTAATGGTGGATAAGTGTTAGGAAAACAAACTGCACTAGGCCAGGGACAGATCCAGGATTTTTCTTAGGAGGGGTGCACAACTAAGGAATGACATAATTGCAGGGTGACGTAGGCAGAATACTACTTATATTAGAAAGTTGTTGGTCATCTCAGGGGGGGGGGGTGTGCACTGCCTGCACCCTCCCCCTAGATCTGCCCCTGTAGCCACTGTTAAGTAATTTGTCCAATGAATAATGTTATGTACCCTTTGAATAACTGGGGTCTGATCATTACCTGGATGGTCCATTTTTGCAAGAACAGATGCCTCATGTTTAACAACAGAAATGGAAACATTTGCTTTGAACTGCTTCACTGCAACTGCAATCCCCCTATAGAGCTTTTTGGAGCAAACACCAAAAACACCTTCTCCAAGATAGCTTTTTTCTCCACTTTGACTTCCATCATCTGTCAAGTTTTTCCGATTGATTTCCTTTGGACTACAACTGATGCAGTGAATAGTAATCAACCAAGACCCAGTAATTAAATACACCAGCGGTAAAGGTTTGGCATCAATCTGACGTGGACATTATGACTTGAATAAAATTACCTTTGCATTAATTCAGGTGGTTGTCCTTGATGGGGGGAGGGTGGAGAGGAGTGGGTGGGGTGGGAGGGGTCAAGCAGATTGTATGTTTGTCAACAATAGTGGGCATCCTCAATTTTGCCTTTGCCTAATTTGTAAGAAAACTGGTGAAGTCAATTTCAAAAAATATTTATATTAATGAACACAAATTATACACAGGGCTAGTCCTCAAGATATCTATGTCAGTGAGCAAAACCATTCCCTTATTCACTTAATTACCTGAAAGAATCTCTCTGAGACTGATCATAGAGAAGTTTGCTGTCCTTCCACTTTTTCCAAAAGAATACTGCCTTCTTTTTTGATCCTCCACTAAGTTCGTTAATTCTGCGATCTCCTTCTTGTGGGCTGCTTCCAGATCTTTCTTTATCTTTGATCGAATAAGAGTACGCTTATCTTTTTTGGTCATTTGACGCATTTTAGTTTTCCGAGCCTTGTTTCGCTTCAGGCGTTTTCGACGAAGTTCTTCTAGCGTATTCTTCCTGTATTTGTGGCTGGTTTGTGTCCTCTGGATCGTGTTTTGCCCATCGTCAGCAAGTGAGACACTAGCATGATGCACTACAGACTGGGACAGTCGTGTAGCTTGACAAAACAATGATCCAGAAGCAATTGTTGGGTTTTCAGCCATGGTAATTACGCGGCAACATTTCGCATTTCACGCCTTCTGGTCATCCATATAAGGAGACTGTGACCAAATATGATGAATAATTTTAGTTTCCAGAGCTTTTGTTTACGCGCCGTTGGGAACCGAGGAAAGCTGAGAATTAGATAAACTGGTTCAGATCAGCGGCCTCATATTGGAAAGCGTGCGCGAAGGGCAGCTGTAATGTGGTGGTCATGGCATCCAGAGTGTGTGTGTCGACAAAGAAAAGAGCTCGAGGCTAAAAAGCGACGCGAAAAGTCTTCTTTAAATACATTTTATTTTTTTCCTGGAAGTTAGAAACCTGCCGGGGTCAACAAAGGAACATTTTTATACCATTTGGTCAGAGTACATGTTGTTTGTGGACACATCAAATTATGGTAAGCTCTTGTTATAATTTGTAGAGAAACTTTATTAAAGCCCATTAACAGCTAAAATTATCAGAATAGATATTTACAACATTTACCTTCAAAAGAGACCGCAAATGCTACTTCCTTAACGGCATCATTCATGAAAAATTACGATTCATTATGCACTCCGACTTAAGCTTACCTATATTAATAATCCTAATTGATTTTCCAGGAATAACATTTTTATGTTTTCAAAAATGGGGTGAGTGTTCAAGAAGAGGGCTATTAGTAATTCATGACAAGTTACATTTGTATTAACCCTTATCATGCTGACTATGAAATCAGAGAACAATCCAGTGAAACTGACATTTTTACTGTATAAACATCGCCACATGACAACAAGTCTTTTCATCTGCTGTGTTAAGCCGACTATGTAAGAATTCCCTACAATCTATATATCAAATTGAAGCTTCATAAATTCCTTTCCTAACATGCTAGTATAAACATTCTTTGTCCATATAATTTCAACACTGGCAGCTTCTGAATAATAATATTTTGGAAAAAACTGTGTCAAAATTACAAATCAACACAAGATAAAAATAGCATATTTCTTCCAAAAATATCAATTCAAGCCAGGGATGATAATTATAGAGTTCTACTTCCATCAGTCCAATAAAACAATTAATGTTAGGCTTTGCAGTGACCCAAGACCATTCTTATGGGAAACACAAAGGCTGTATATAAATAAAACAAGCGTAACTAAATTAGCGAACTGCAAGGTAAACAATCAGTTTACTTTTGAAGCAGTCCAATAAAGGTGTAGGCAATAGCAATAATCTATTAATGAATTAGAATCCTTCAAAAAGAAACAATAAACAGCACATTGTAAATCACAATATTGATCATTATAATTAATTATATTAATCATTATAATTAATCAATTAATTATTATCTTCATCATCATCATCATCATCATTATTTGCATCATGTCTTCGAATATAGGCAGCAGCATAGTCCTGAACAGTATGGTAGAGCTGAAAACAATCCTGACTTTGCAGACATTGCACTGGAAGCTGGACTCCCTTCCTGGCCTCTTCCTTTTTTCTCCTGCTCTTGCTAAAATCCTTTTTTCGGCAGGAAAACAAACAACACATGATCGAGTAATGTTTCTCTTCTTCCCAGTGCCCTGAATTTTCTCAGGGAAATGGCTCCCAGCTTGTAAACGAGTCAATCCTTCTGCTGACCTCCTTGGACGGCCTCTTGGAGTGAGAGAAGAATGAATACCAGAGCTATTGACAAGCTCCTTCACACCGTAGCACTGGTGATCTTGTTCTCTCCTTGTACAAGATGTAACTGTTTAGGATGGATAATGAAAACAGATGGAAAAACACTTTTTTCCACCACTGAGTGCACAGATGATAACATTTGGAATACTCTC
>OZ026597.1:27892447-27907447 GCA_964020085.1 Micromussa lordhowensis
ATTATTGTTGTTGTTGTTTTCATTGTTATCTTACCTTTTCAGCATCTTTCTTATTTCGTACTTCTTGCAGAAGATTTTCTTTGTCAAATCCAACTGACGCTGTTGGAGGCGAATGGCGTTAACGTTTTCTCTCGCCAATATCTTCCTGGTTCTTGTGTTTTTGCACCCTGATGGCAGCATCTGTGGCTGACTCGAAGTGAAGCAGCTTTTGCTTTGATCTCTGGGACAACGACTGCCTTGTTGCAAGCATCACGTCACAATCTCTTTTGGACCACTCAGCCTGGATTTTATTTTTTTCTTGGCGCACTCTCTTTCGACGTTCCCGTTTTTTTTCAATGGCATCTTTTTTCTTCTGGAGATTAAGTTCCTTCACTTTTGTTTGTGCTTCAGCAAAGCTGACTTTAAAAACTTTCTGAAATGACACATTTATTTTTGAATAAATATGTTTTGTTGCTGATTTAATAGCCTTTTGTGTTGGCTTTACGTTGATGTTCCCATTGCTTTCATTTTGAGTTAGACCATCTCGAACTAGCTTTTGTGGCTTAAGCTGCTCAGCGTTTGGAAAAATAGATTGCAGGGCAAAGTGATGAACTTGGCAGGCATCACAGTTTGACCTCGTGTGCTCTGATTTTTGTGTTTCAGGTAATGCCTTCCAGTTGGTAAGAGAAAAGTATCGGAGGTACTCATTTCTGTTCTGAGAGTTCATTTTTCGAAACAAATCATAAACGCTTCTAGACTTCTTCACAAACAGTGTCCTCTCCACAGCCAATATATTGTGCGCTGATTCATCGAGCAACTTGAGGTAGTTTTCCCATCGCTGAACGGGATTGCTCTCGTAAGCCACACTCCCAGGTTTATGAAAACTTTCTTTGAGAGCCACCCTAGAAAAACCACAGCTAAACACCGACGACATTCTGTTGCTAATTCTCCTTCCCCCTTCTCGACTGTAAAATTCGCAATGATTTGATCTAGCCACAAGATGGGCGCGCACTGGAAACTTTTGAAAATTGCACATAAACTAGTAATGTATATTTGTAATTTTAGTTCGCCTTTTTTCTTTTTCACTTTAAGACTACATTACAGGTTGTTGTCGATATTGGATCGAGTCTGTCAGAGCATTTTGCCCTGAAAACTAACCAAAAATATCTATTTATAAAAAAATAATGCGCGTTATTTCTGCTAAATTTTTATCTGTTTTAATGTGTAACTGCAGCGTTATGGCCTTTGAAATTCTCTTTCACTCGGCCTTGCGAACAACTTTCTCCGCCATGTTTGGACTGCGTGACCTCGCCTTGTACACTCTTTTCTGAAAGCTAATTGGCTGATATTCATCCATGGCAACTGTTCCAACGGGGTTCGAAAGGGTCCTCGCATGACAAATTGGCGGCCAAAGCCTCATACACGCAGTTGCGAGTTTCTCAATTTCCCACCATTAGATCAGAATACTTATTTGCCGAATTATATGTTTTAAACTTGTTTAGCATTATTCTCTTTATTTCCGCTCGGAACGAAGTGAAATTTCAGCTATGTTCTGCAAAAATATTTGAAAACCATGCAAAACCTGAACTAAGTAAGACTCGAACGAATGCCTACCAAAAATAACAGAAGTTTTACTCTCATTCCAGGCGTTTTTATTAAGATTATCTTTCCACTATTTTGAATGAGGGGTTTATTAACTGCTATAAAGGGAATACATAGTGGGAATTTGCTCGTAATGGCACACAGTATTTTTGGCGCTTAAACTACCGGTTTTTAGAAGTATCAAATTTCACACCGGTTCCTTGACGTCACAGGTCGATAAAGAAGGTTAAGTCTCGACTTTTGGCAAAGTTTCACAGAGATCGGTCTAGTTTCATGGAAGTTATTGAGAAATTTGTGAAATATAAAGAAAATAGTCATGGGAACCAGGCCTTAACTCACTTGAGTTGTCCTATTCCAGTGATTTTGACACCAGATGGATTTCTTCCATCTTTTTTTTCTCTGTCAAAAAGTTCTTGAGCTTTCTTAACAAGATTTTCACAAGGGCGCTCGTTTAAATCACATGGATCATGTAAGTCTGAAGAAGAACCAAAAAATGGAGATTAAGGGCTCTTGTGGAAGAACATGTAGTTGATACTGGTGGTAGCAGAATGAACAGTGCAGCAACTTCAGCTCTTGTTGTTGCTTTGGCCATGGCATCGTGCAAGATGGAGTTTGAATCCTCTTTCTTCTCAGTAACATCTGGGGAAATATGCCCAATTACCAGCAAGTCATCTGACGAAGAATCACTAGAGCCCTCACATACTGCAGCTTCAGAACTGGCAGAGTCTTCCAGAGCATCTGTTTTAATGTGCACATGTTCAGTCTCCATTTTGACATCTGGAGAGCAAAAACTGTTGCTTTCATCTTGTGGGCTGTCTCCTTCCCAATGCACATCATTGGACAGGACTTTCGCATACTGGAGTTCCCAGTGCTCATAGCTGTATTCCAAAATACCTGATGCCACTTTCTCATCAACAATTGTTCCATGTTCCTTACAATACCTGTACAGGAGAAAGTCATCTCCAAACATCTGTTTGAAAAGATCATTTATCATCATAATCCAGCTTTTTGTGTCCTCTGACCATGATCTAATATCAATGCTTTTCCATCCACATCCACGGTAGGTGAACTTTTACTTCCCTGTGAATTTAAAATAGGTAATATTCATTGAAACGTTTTGATACAGTAGAAGCTGACCTGATCACCAAACAAAATACTTGATTTACAATAATTTTAAAAATGTTATTACACACAAATCATTACATGTTATTGTCAACTAGGTGCTAATTTAACATAATTTATATTTTCTCTCTATTTTTCTTGATCATCACGGTTTGTTTTGTACCACTAAAATATACTGTAGTCACCCAACATGAGTCACACTTGAAGTTCATTTGGTACTGAAATTTTGACAGTATATTTCAACAACACATGGCCTTCATGCTTGCAAAAATTTCCATAAAAAACCTTGTTTGCATCTTTTTGCACCATATATATATGTTGTACTTTACACACCTGAAATGATGTATTCTTTTGCCTGATGGAATGCATATCGCAATGATAACAGCATTGTCGAATACCAGTGGGCAAGGATTTGATTCACTACAAGCAAAGTTATGCCAACATTACAATTTTTTAGAAAGTAATCTTAGAATTACTAGGGTAGGTATCTCAGAGGTATGTGCTACATGTATTCCTTTGTTGATAGTTTTACATACTGTAGAATCAATTCAATTCATTGCATAAATTAAGCTTCAATACTTAATATTGACACTGGTGTGTGTGACCTACAGTTTTTATGACTTGCAGTAGTTTAATATATAACTAGGTTATTAGACTTACAAGACTGCCCTGGTCCAGAGGCATCCTGATTTGTAGCCCTCAAATAGAGTTGTCTGTGGAGCTTGTGTGAAGACTCAAATCCTTGCCCAGAACATTTATACATTGAACGGAAGTGCCTCAGAAGCATGGCCTATGGTCTACAACCAGATGCCCATAATCACCTGTGCCAAGGTGATGGCCAAAAAGTCTCTTCAAGAGAAATCCCCACTCTTTGCACTGTAAAACAACCATTACATAATTATGCTGACAAATGTTTATCATTCACTAATTAAAAACAATACAGTCACACCAATGTTTGGCCTGAAAACCACAAAATCGTGTGGACCAAAACCAGACTAACAATTTAAGAACATGAATCAACACTTTAATAATAGTTAGTTAGCTTAATGTAATTTGGACAAACAGAGAAAAAGTGGATAATTTCTGAACATTAATTATGAACATGCAGTGTACGTATGTTAATATCCCTGTTTGTTTGTTGTTTGTTTTTACTTAACAATGACTGAAGTTGTGTTAAAATGGTCTATGGCTCTGAAATTCACATATACCGGTATTGTATAAAAGTGTAGTTTTGTAGCAATTGCCTATAGTATACCATTACCTTTACTTCATAGATGTCAATCAGCTGATCTTCATCTTGTTTAAACACTTCATCACGCATGGTTAGAGCAATATCTCTCCAATCGCCACAGACCTAAAAATATCAACAACAAAAAACTTAATGTAATCAATGGCTATCAATGACTGAAAATTTTGTAACCTATCGATTATTCATTGATTTCTCATTGACCATCAGCCATTATCAATAACTAATCAATCATTACCCACTTAGTTATGTCTGGTACATAGCAAATATTCCTGAGAAAGCTAGCTGCACCCTACATATGATTTGCCACAACATGAATAGAAGATTACTTTTAGTTGGCACTGGTTTAAGACCACAGACTACATGTAATTTAATTAGCCAAGCAAAGCTCTCATAACCTCAAAGAAATAGTGATCATGCTGTTTGCTACAAAATCGGTTCATTACTGGTCTTTACCTTGACAAAAAACTAAATTTGAAGCTCGACTGCACATTTTGCAAAGGGTTTATCACTGGGGCATGGTGGTGGTTCTTTTCCACACCTTTTTCTCTTTTTCTTCTTTGGTTCCTGAAATGTTGATTGGCCATTCGTCAAGTCCAAGAACCTCTCTTCCACTTCTTTTTGCTTGTTTAGCCAAAAATCTTTTTGACTCTCCAAAAATGCTTTCAACTCTATTAATGTTAGAGAGTAGAAGAAGTATTATAACTAACCAAGTATTATAGTTCTTTGAAAAAACAATCATGTAATTTAATTTACACACATTGACACTGGAAACTGTTTTATGTAAAATGAGATTTCATGACAGTCCGCATACAATTAACTTTATATGTACCTGAAGATCTGCATGTACCAATACATGTACCATTTGATTTCTCAGTCAGGCAAGATCAAGGCCTCATTATGGCAATTATCATTTGAGGCAAAGAGCTACTAAAACCTATTCTTAAATGAGTAAATTTATTTTACTGTGAAAAGGTTCTTTCATTAAATGAAAGAACCTTTTTTTTTGGACCATTTTTTGGAAATAATAAATTCTATTTTTTCCAAAAAAATGGTCCACAAATTAATTTCCACTCATCCCCTTTTACAGTACATATACCTTTAGCATCTTTCAGGTTGACTGTTTCTTGTCTTGTACCAAAATCCCGTACAAATGTTTCTCTTTCAAGAATTGCATTAATGAACTACAAAATGGAGTAGTAAATTAAGTCATTAATTCATAACTTTAGTGCTGATATTCTGTATCCCCACAAGAAATAAAACTGTTAAAATAATGTTCAACCACCAATGAGGCAAAGATTAGATCAGTGATCCAAGTTGATCAAATCTGACTTTTGTCCCTGCCTGAAAAAAAAAGGTTTTACACTACTTGAAGCTTAACAGCTTGCTTAGTAAAACACTTGGAAAACACCAAGGCATGTCTTAGCCTAGTTTCTTGTGTTACTTCATTCACACTTTATTAGATGTCATAAGCGGTGGAGTCACAAGAAGAATGAAAATGGAAAAGTTCTAATTCTCCTGACTCTGATTTCATCAAGCTTTAACAACTCTGCTTATGAAAATGATTTTTGATTTTCACTAGCTAAGGTAAAAGGGGCTTTTGCAGCTCAGATTAATTATGATTCTCCCTATGGCTTTTTTGCTATTGAAAACAACCCTTGAGACTTGCACCTTTGAATTAGGACCACGATAATCCAGTGGCAGTGGCAGTTAACTTCGCAAGATGCCTTTACTCAATATATAAATTTCTGTTTGCCTCGTCCATAAATATACAATATCTATCAATAAAGTTCAGACACGTACCATTATCCTCTCCTCGAAGTAAGTAACATAATTCAAAATAACTTGTTCTGCAGAACCATGGCATTCCTGATAGTATTTCTCCACTTTATTGGGTGGTAAGGATCGTTTCACTATTGTTTCAAAATTTTTAAGAGCTTCTCTTTCAGTAGATCCTGAAGGGAAAAAGATTAGTACAATTAAAAATTCCTCTAGCAAGGTTCATAACCTTCTTCAGAAACAAATTTCCAGAATATATTCCATATACAAGGCTAAAAGGTTAAAAAAATTAAACTGTTTAGACCAAATGTTTTCGGCTGTTTGCCATCATCAGGGTCCAGAACTTTTCCCGGAATAAGATTGATTTTTCCAGGACTCTAAAATTCACATTAACCCTTTTACTCCCAAGATCGCAATGTTAATTCTCCTTACTGTTTGCCATTTATTTCATATTTTTTTTTTAACTTGAGTTTAACAGACTTTCAGAACTTTCCAGGACCAGTAGCTTTTTTTGAGGACTTTCCAGTCCTGGAAAATGCTGCAATAAAATTCCCGGTCTTTCCAGGTTTTCAAGGACACATACAAACCTTGTTCTAATCCTTCATTTTCTGAAATTGACGTGATATGTTATATAATTATACCTTATGGAGATAAAATGTTTTTGGTTTGATCTCCTACCTAATATTGGCCTGGAAAAAAAAATAGCAGGCACCAAAAAGGTTGTCAACTAGTTCACATTCACATACCTGAGAAAGAGGCCACATGTATGTTTTGTCTATTGCAGTCTGTTGACCTTTTCTTTCCTTCACTGTTACACGTTTAAACTCTCTGCAGCTTTCTGGTCCATAATCAGACAATGCCTCATTCAGCAAGTCAAGGCTTCCAATTCGGTATGTAAACAATCCTAAAGATCCCAAAAGTTGCTCACAGTCTCGCATTTCGCAGTGTAATGAACAAAGATTGATACTACTCAAATCTTCCTCCAGTAGAAAATTTAGGTCATCTCGGAGTCCCGAACACCTGAGAAAAGGACATACAATCATTGCCATATTGTTGGCACACAAACACCTTATATGAAGCGCCCTCCCACTCCCACCCGTTCAATGTTGTTTACAAACCGTAAAAGCACCAATTCGCAAGGAGTTCGGGCAAATTGTGCTTTCCAACATTGAATGGGGGGAAGGGGTGTGTGTGTGCCAACGACTTTTGACAGTGATTGTCTATACGTGATAGTTTGAGGTCACGAGAATATGCACTAGGGTCAATCATGAAAGAACTGGAATTTTCGCGGGAAAAGGGGTGTTGCTACTGCATGACACGTTGTTTTGGATGGGGGCTTTTTAACTAGAAAGAAACTTAGTATACACTTTTTTAATTGCACAGTTGTGTCAAGCATTTTCAGAGCAAAACGAGGTAATATCAGAATGGTTTTCAGAGCACTTATCCGTGCTGATGTAAGATCCGAAGTCTTTCAACTGAGG
The DNA here is from genome assembly GCA_964020085.1 of Micromussa lordhowensis. Classification (NCBI taxonomy): domain Eukaryota; kingdom Metazoa; phylum Cnidaria; class Anthozoa; order Scleractinia; family Lobophylliidae; genus Micromussa; species Micromussa lordhowensis. The sequence continues at coordinate 27,899,657 of OZ026597.1, forward strand.
AGGAACACTGACATGAGTATGAAAAATATCGGGAAGGCATATGTGGTATCTCCTGGTTGTCCGTCAGTAGAATTTTACGACGCGGGATTCAGCGAAATTTTAGTGACCGAAAAAAGCCCGGACGCCCCCCGAAACTAAGTATTCGACAGCAACATCTCCTGATTCGAAACATTAAGAAACTGCTTGAAAATAATCCAAGTTTTTCTCTTCTTGACGTAATGAAGGACAGCGGCGTGAGCTTTAGAGATGTTTCCGAACAAACGGTGAATCGCTTCTTTCAACGCCAAGGATTTTACTATTTGCAGACACGAAACAAAGGACTGATGAAAAAAACAAGATCTGTCCAAGCGCGTCACATTTTGCAGTGTGATGCAAACAATTTATTCCGCAGACGTTTAGACAAGGAAAGTGGCATTCTACTTGGATGGGGTATCGTTTGCTTTCAAAAGAAATCCATTGGAAGTAGCGAGAGCTCCTAAAGCAAGAATTTGGAGAAAACGTGGCAAAGGATTATCATTCGGCTGCACAGCAAAGGGCCATAAAGAAGGAACTGGTAGTACACTAGTTAAATTTTTTGTAGCTATAACGTACGGGGAAGGGGTAATCCTTTGCGAATCATATGATCACCTCACGGGTACATTTTTGGCGAAATTCATTGAGGAGCATTTTAACTTATTACTTGTTAATGCGAACAAGAATGGAAGTAGACTGTGGTTGCAAGATGGCGATCCGTCGCAAAATAGTAGTGATGCAAAAAGGGCTATGTGCAATTGAAACTGTGATTTGTCTCTAATTCAAATTCCCCCGAGAAGTCCCGACCTTAATCCAATCGAAAATTTTTTCCATTTAGTGCATTGCAAACTGAAGAGTGAAGCTTTAGCGCTTAACATAACTAAGCAAACCTTGGAAGAATTCAAAGCCAGGATAGTCCGCACTATTTGCAGCATTCCAGTTGATATAATCAATCGCACAATCGCTTCAATGCCGGTGCGTCTTCAGCAGGTTATTGACAGCAAAGGTTCTCGCATTGAATATTAAACCGTACAGTAAATGTATAGTGCCTTCAACGTATAATGTGGAATTTTTCTGTTCACAAATGTATTATTTTCCTAATGTGAATTAAGAGCGAAACTGTTAGGTCACTGATAGTTCAGTATGTGAGAGATGATTGTCATCATTTTTTGAACGGGTTACCATTGTAACACGCTGAAGCTCGAAATAATAATTACTCAGACAAACTTTCTTAATTAAACGGGTTACAATGGTAACTCGTTGATTATGGATAAAGTTCACTGTAGACAAAATGGTTAGAAATGTACAAATATCAACTTCCAGAAGTTATTAAACCTGTTCATTAATTAAAATATCAAATATATTTTATCCCCTGTTTTCATTTTAGAGTGGTTTTTGATTCCTTCTAAAGCTTTCACATTTACAAAATGCCTGCTATCAATAGCACAATAGATTGTACAAATTGCATGAGGAAAAAAACATTGCAAATCTTACAATCCACGAAATCGTTTGTAATATATTATTGGTATAAACAATTTATAACTTATACGAAAAACACCGTAAATCTTTTCACTCAATGAATTCTTGGTTCATTCTAATATTAGTCTTGCGAAACATTTACCGCAAGGGATCAAAATTACTTGCTCTGGCTCAGGTACCTGCGCATACAGGCTATATACTCGCCATCTCACTGACATCATTTGCGTTTCAATGTCATCCACCACGCCACCTTTAATTAAAACGATTTCACTTTTGGACGTGCAGAAAATGGGAGTGTCCTTCTCAAATGCTATGTCCTGTGCATAATGCGTCTTGGGCGCCGAAAAATAAACTGGTCGCCCCTCCAACAACAACCATCTCTGTGGCCTCGAGAGTTTGATGGGCGTATGGAAATGTATTCCCCCTGCGCTATGTGGCTCTTTACAGCACGCCCACTGTACAACTGACGCAGCGCATAACTCAAATGCCTCTAAAACAATTTCTGCAAAACGCTGCCAAGAAGGTACTTTTCTGGTATCCGCATGGCTATATGTAATTAGGTAAACACGTCTCACTTCCCTCAACCCCAAATTACCTTCAGAAATTTCATCAGTTTCGGAGCGAGACATATTTTCTTACCACCGAAGGAAGTTATGCAAAATAAAACTCGCACTGCTTGAGCAATGTTTCGCGCGTACCACGAAACTATCAGTTGTCACGGGCGTCTCGCACCAATTATGCCAAGAAGCTTAAATTTTCCTTGCGAATAAATATATCTAACAGTGTATGAAGTTCAAAAGTGCTCTTTTGTGCTTTCAAGGTGTATACATTTTTTCATGTAAAACATTTAATCAAATTTATTTCCTGCTCTAATCACACTTGAAACATAACCAAGAGGTAACGCGACATGAAAAACTCTATCTCTGTTACTTGATACCTCCTTGCAAAATACAATCATTGCCATATTGTTGGCACACAAACACCTTATATGAGTCGCCCTCCCACTCCCACCCGTTCAATGTTGTTTACATACCGTAAAAGCACCAATTCACAAGGAGTTCGGGCAAATTGTGCTTTCCAACATTGAATGGGGGGAAGAGGTGTGTGTGTGCCAACGACTTACAGTATTGTGCAAAAGTAAAGAGAGCGAAATGTGTGAATTTTGTTCTTTGTCTTTGCGACTTTTCAAAGAAAATTCGCCCGAAAATTTGGGCATATTTTCGCAATGTCTTGAGCGCTATTTCTTTAAAACAAAGGACGAAAATTCGCCACATTTTCGAGAGCAGAACGAAAATTCCTTACCAGAGGAATGCGAAATATCGCGCAGTGAGCTGACCAGTATCGAACCAACAACGTTCCGTTCTCTTGTGAACAATTGCGGTCGCGTTGACGCTTTACTTCTCGCTGTTGTTAATGTGTTAATTCGTCTTTCATGGCGAAGAATTTCAATCCTTTGATCGTTTTCAATGACACAAACTCGCAAACTTAAGCTTGGTCACGTCAACGTGCCAGCCGACAAGGCAGGTACAAAAGTCGGACTGCTAGTCAGGTAAACTTGGACGAAAGTATTCTCTAAAAAGGTCATTTTGAAGGGCTACATCAAATGTTGTTTATATAGTGCCAGGTCTCTATACAGCTCCACAACGTGCCCGTGCCCAGTCCCCTCAGCTGTTATCACGTTCGCCACGTTCTTGTCCGACTGCCATGATGGTATATTATTTGTGAAAGACATGGGATAAGGGAAGGAAATAAAAGTGCAGAGATGCTTGGATGGCAAGTGCTGCCACGAGCCAAAGGATTCTTTCGTGAACTGAGCCGAAATGAGATGCTCTTATTCGAGCTTATACCGTACTCTTGCTGTAAGAGACTGGTCTGAATAGTTCGGTAATAGCATCAAATCCTCGACGGTAATATTGAGTTTATTTATATCAAAATCGGTCAGTACAAAATGCAGACTGCAGACTGCAGTCCGGGTACAAAATGCAGACTGAGTTTAAAATGCAGACTGACAAGAGAAACTGCTTTTTTGCGTCAGAAACGAGATAACATTCGCATAAGTTACCTATTGTCACGCATACAATAACCTTACGATGACTTTGTCATCTCCCATAAATAACACTATAACACTGTCGCTTTTTTTTCAGAAATGTTATTTTACCGCATGGTTCGGTACTTATTTATTTCTAGCTGTGGAAAGATCAAAAGATATAACGCATGTGAAACTTCTCCCAAGTTTAGCGGCGAAAATTTTGGACATTTGCGAATGTAAATGCGAATAGTTTATTTCTTGTTTACATGCAAGATTCACGACACTCGTCATTTGCGTGCTGCGTAATTCTGCGTATGTTTTGTCTAAACTAATTCTAAAGCTGTCCCAAGTATTTTAAATTATGTTTTCCACTTAAACTGTTTGCTCGTTACAAAATTGGTGAATTTGAGCGATTTGGTGGGTTTTGCTTTGACTCTTACTGCACATTGTAAGGGTGGAACTGGAAGGCTCATTTTCGACCGCCCAGCGCCAAGCAGATTTTCATGCAGAAATTTGAATTGCCCGGCTTCCAAATCGAACACCAGATTAACTGAAAGGTTGATGCTTCTTGTTATGGCATTCAATCGAAGATCCATTTAAAATCCAAGTGCTAACCGCCAAATAATTTTCCAGAAATACAGCTTTCGAAGTGACCAACATCCATGGTTTTTGTGTGCTAAGAGCAGCAGTCACGCTGTTTTCTCCACACTGATTAGATGCATTCCTTACCATCATGCAATCAGCGTGTAGTAACAGCGTGACTGCGGATGAGCTTTCAGAATGTCACAAACGCAAGTCGTTCGAATGCTAAGTTTATAGCAAGGAGCATTCAAAAGTCTAACAAGCAGTTTCATCAGTTTAATGGACAGACGTTTCAGTGAACATCAAAACAGCGTGGTACAAAATATCTTGTTGTCATAAATTAATCGTGATGTGATGCGGTCGCGGTCAATTACGGCCGTGAATACTCGATGAAAGATTTTCGCATGGGTGAAAACAAACAGTTTATTGTGTCAACCTCAGTACGTTTTTTAAAACAGAAAAGTTTTTAAGCTATTAGCCTTAGGCAAAATACTCTAATCTGGCAGCTCATGTTGACTCATCCCTCTACAATGACCAGATACCTTCGAGACGATTTCGCAGACCGTTCGAGCAATTATTAATATTATTTTTTAGTCATCCGTTCGAAGAGCAAACCAAACCGTTCGAATGATCTATTCATCCGAGTGGTAAACCGTTGGAACGGTTTATTAAACCATTCTAAACCGTTCGAATGGTTTAGCAATCCGTTTAAACAGTTTACCAGTCCGTTCGATAATCCATTCAAATGGCCAGCCAAGCCGTACAAATAATTATTCATGGCGTTCGAACGGTCAACCAAACCGTTCGAATGGTTTATGAACCTTTCGAAAACCGTTCATCATCCGTGCGTTTTTGCCGTTCGAATGGTTTTCCGTTAATGTCCGTTTTGCCCTTCACGGTCACAATTCATCTTTCAACTGGAACTTGACGGTAAACCTTAACAGTTAAACATAGAGAATTTTTGCGAGAAATTTCGAAGGAAAATTTGAGTAGAATGAATTTTCGCACGAAAAATCGGGCCAAATTATCGGTAGACACCCGAAAATTCGCGTCGACTAAAACAATGGGCAGCGGGAAAATTCGTTGAATTTTCTTCGAACTTTCGAGGTGAACAAAACTTCGCCATTTTTCGCCGAAAAGCCCCGAAATTCGCGACTTTCGTCGACTTACACTCTCATTACTATTGCACAATACTGTATGACAGTGATTGTAGGTTCTTTGATATTTTCTAATGTAAACATTTAATGAAAAAACAAACATTTGAGCAAAACTTTACAGCTTTCAGAGCTTTGCATGCTAAAAGACAAACATCATTTGAATTGGGATGGAATCATCAGTTAAACAACTGCCACGCAGACTTAAGTCCTGACATTTACCCATTCTTACAACTGGAGAAAACTCTGTTGCAGTCTGCTTTTGATTTGTCATTTCTGTGTTAATAGAGCATTTTCACATGACGTCACGGCAGCCATATTGGTTTTCCAAAACAATGAAACGGCGGCCATGTTGGTGTACCAAACCAGTCCTGTGGGAGTTCAACTCTTTTCTTATGTAAACACTTCCTTTTGTTTCAATAAATTTGTATGTTAGCTGGCCACGTGAGTGAAAATGCTCTATAGCGGCTAGCTGATACATGTAAGTCGGCTCACTTCAGAAATTCAAGGACTCCAAAGTCAAAAGATTACATGTATTTCATCACTTTTAAGACCTTGATGAAATAATTACCTTCCTATGTTAGCTTTTGACCTTAAACAGTCCACACAGGTTTGATCTGCTTCAGTCCCATGGGTTGTACAGTATTGTGCAAAAGAAATGCAAACGAAATGCATTGAAATTCGCCCTTTGTTCACACGAATTTACGTCGAAAAATCAACGAACTTTCGAGAGAGATTTTGTTGGATTCTTCCCGAAAAATTTGGGAACTTCGTTGATTTTTCGCAATAACGAAATTCGAAGTAGCGAATTTTCGATGTAGCGAAACGAAAGTACAAAGTATCGAAGTTCGAAGTATATTGAATTTTCAAGGATTGCACGAACTTGACATGTAAACAAACAACGCGTTGGATTGAGTTTCCATGATAGCAATGATGCGATCGTTAAATGAACTAGTCTCGCCGACAGAACAGTTATCTGCGACTTGTTTAAGCATTACTTGGGGCACAAATTGAACATTAACGTTATTATTGAAACTCTGCATCGATATTTGCTTCATTGCCGAGATAAAACAAATGGGTGCAATCTTAACTAGCAATGTTTACGGAAGCCCACTTTCCCATGTAAAAAAAAACGTTGAAACGACACATATTTTGTGCAGACAGAATATTTATTTATAAGTTGACAATGTAATTTCGTATCTAAGTGAACAAACTTAATTTCCCTCTACAAAACTATAACTACCATAATACAAAAGAAAACACGAAGACCAAATGTTTGGCATAGAGAGAGGCTTTATTGAAACTAACAACCCAGCCCCCCCCCCCCCCTTGTGCGAGACTAGGGGGGAACTGCCGAATAACAACAAAACCTCTCCGCCGCCAAAACGCACCAAACAAGAAGTCTACGTGGAGAAGGAAGAGCCCAGGGAGCGAACCATCCCTTGCGAAACCCTGAGCTTGAGGGCCATAGAAATGTCTAGATAACTCTTATATGCATCGGAACGCCAGTCGCCGAAAACCTGGATAAGCTCCCCTGGCAGCCCGGAAGAGAAGGCCCAGGAGGTACCCCCCCCGGCGAAAAGAATGACCCCTAAACAAGTGATACTGAGGGACCTTGGCAGCCCTAAGACGGGCGCGCATAACGGAAATGAACTGGCGTTTGACGACTGGTTTAAAAACTCCTGAACGAGAAGGATATAGAAATAAGGGGGAACTACCAGGAGCCGGAACTAACTCACACATAAGATAAAATAAACGAACGGGACAAAGTGGAGAACCTGGAATACGGACAAAGGGGCAGGGCTAGAACCCGCTTCCCAAATTGATTTGTTTTGGACCATGTGAACTTGACGCACAACCCGAAATGAGAGGGCTCAACATCGCCCCTTCGGAGGCACAGGTAACTGTCGTCTGGAACCTGAGCATCCGGAACTAAATTGGAGAGATGCGCGAAGAGAAAAAAGGCGAACACAAAGGCACAAGAAAGGGAGACATCGATAGGGTCGAGATCCCCACCGAACTGAACTAAAAGGTGTAATAACTGGGGTGTGATAGGAGGGGCACGGAGTGGGCAATGTTGAGCTAATCTCTCAATACCGTGCAATGTAACCTGAAGTTCATGAGCACTGAGATCTGGGAAAGGAAACCCTAAACTCACATGAAGCAACTTAACCCCACTGAGATAATTCCGAATAGAAGGTGGGGTCATAGATCTACTTAAAAATTGACAATATAAACTAACAGTATTGATGGAGGCGGGCAAAAAGGCTAAGTCAAAATGTAAACAAAAATACAAATAAGATCGCCATTGAGTGCGATGGTTCTTTTGAGTTCCTGCGGCGTAAGCAGCCTTTCGAGAAGTCTTGAGGTCCCGTGACAGCTTGGACAAGGCTGAATCTGGAGAAGAAAGCTACAAATCATCAGACAAGGAGAATAGAGGCTTTTAGCATCACGTTTACGGCAAACCGGGAACCTGAGGAGGTCACGTGACCACCGCTTTGACGTCACGTTTGCAGTTTGCGGTTCCAGTTTCGA
>OZ026597.1:27922447-27964947 GCA_964020085.1 Micromussa lordhowensis
CGGCAGAATTACAGTAAAATATGTGGAAACAAACCCCGCCAAAACGAACCCCGCTATAACGACTAGATTTTGATGGTCCCAATGCACAATTTACCCCACTACATGTATAACGAATCTTTAGTCCTGTCGTTTGCAGTCAGTAAAAACAACATGATGATATAAATAATTGATGAGCCAAACACTACTCCTAATGGCCAAGATAAAGAAATTTTGACCTTCAAAACTTTGCTTTATTAAATTGTAGCTGTTCACGCGCAAGTCTGGAGATTTTTTGCGTGGTATATATCCCATTGTTCAGCTTGGTTACCCCGCCATGACAAACATTTTTGTTGTTAACCAGATATTTTGTTATAACGGGGTCTTCGCTATACCGAAGACCCCGCCATAACGAACATTTTTCTGGTACCGTGATATTTTTTTCTTCGAAGAAAGCCTTCGCTCGTCTGGACGTATGTTTAAGGTCATTATCCTGCATGAACCAGTGGTCGGGAAGTTTTTCTCTAATGAACGGGACAAGTGTGGTCTCGAGGATGTTGCAGAACAAATCAGCATCCATGATGCCATCAAAGATACAAATCTTTGTGCCACCGTGTCTGCTAATTCCCGCCCAGACATGAACCTTCAGCGGATGTTTTGGTTTCGGTTTTCGCTTCGTTGGCTCGTCTACCTTCCTGTAACAGGTGCGACGATACTGCACAAGGGAAATGGAACACTCGTCCTCGCTGAGCATACTCCAATCTCTTCACTTTGTTGGCGTCACGTATCAGCTGACAATAAGCAGTCCGCTGTAGAGTCCAGCCTTGTTGCTTGCGAGATCTTCGCACTGTGGACGAACTCACTGCAACGCCACGCTTCGCCAGCTTTTTCTGGATCTGAGCGCTTGTCATCTCATCATTGCTTCGCATTTGCTGATCTATAAAAGCGTTTGCCTCTACAGATAGCTTCCTGGGTCTTCCAGAACGTGGTAGATTAGCTACGGAGCCGGTGAGTTGAAGCTTTTTGATAATTCGTGTTACACTGGCAAAGCTGACGAGTAAGCCTTCTCCTTTCAACAATTTAAATATCTCAGCTGGGTGGAGACCTTGCTTGTTAAGAAGCTCGATTCTTGTTCGTGTGTAATTGGAAACTTTTGGCATGATTACCACAAGAGAGTTTCAACGGGAATGATTGAGTGTCCGCACGCTAGCAGTATTCAACAAAAGCGGTTGCTATGGTAATACAAAAACCAGTTCGCGCGGAGTCTGGGTTACGCAAACATGGCCGTGTCAGCGAGTGGCCCTTGTGTTCAACAAACGTGAGCTAAGAAACCACCAAAGAACAAGGGTGTAAGAGCTGCGATGCTTTCAACGTGAAGTGAACAGTAAAAGGAACCTTCGAAGTAATACAGGTGAGTCTTGTATAAACCTGTTGTATAAACGGACACGAGTTTTTTCGTAAAGCTTACACTGTGAAGTGACATCAGAAAAGAATCGTCGCGGCAAATTCGAACTGGGCAGTTTATCGTCCAGAAAATGTGTGGGAATGTTTGAGCAGAGCAAACAAAGAGCGAAATTGCGCTCAAATGTTCTAAGTCATTTATCGAACACTGCGAATTGAGTGAAAATTCGCAGTATCTTTTCGTTCTGAACGAATTGTCGTTAGAAAATTCCCGTAGTTGGAAACAATAGGCATCACGAATTATTTCGTTGAAAATTCGCTTCCATCAAAAATTCGATATTTTTTCGTCGAAAAGCCAGGAAAAGCCGCGAATTTCGGTGAAATACGTTTGCATTACTTTTGCACAATACTGTACATGCTTGTACATGAGGGAATCAAAATAAAAACTTTCTAAATAATGTCAAGGCATGTTTGATACTACACAATGATATAATAATTAAGCCATTATCCACCACCTCACAGTTTATTGGTGGGCTTTTCTGAATGAACATTTTGCAAATTAAAATTCAGCGAGAAATATGGTAAATTTAGAAGTAAAGCCCTGACCCCCAATTTGACTTAACTATATTAATTGCTTTATCAATTGATTACTGGATCTTTCCATAAGAAATGTTTTTATGGTCTGTATATTGATCTGCCTGTGTAACCAGTGTAGATGACAGATAAGCCCAGTAAGCACTGACTATTGACAAACACACATCTCAAAACCTTTAGCTATACCTTAAGAGACACTAATGTTATCCTCAAGAGATATAAATGCATGCTGCTTAGTTTATGTAACTGATAACTGTTTTAATACCCTGATGGCATCACAAAATGCACAGCATTCTGTATCAAATCCTCTTCCACCCAAAACAAAGTCTTTGTCGTCTTTTTTGTTGAGTAGTAGCTACAAGGCTTTATAATCAAGAGTCACTTCAATGAAGAAATAAAGTAAACAAAAAATTAAAAATGCCTGCTGTATATAGTTAATACTGGCAATAAAAAGTTTAATGCTTCACTGACAGTGAACAACGATAAAGTCATGCACTGTGGATTGTATTTTACAACACAGCTAGATCTGCTTTCAAGTAAATGATATTACATTCACTTTCTTGGTGTTATTTCCATTCTTGAGTAACCGGATTATTTTTTTTAATTTTTGATGAATGTGCAAGATGATCTAGTATGAGTAACTTTTATAGTTTTTTAAGCACTGTTCAACCATGATCATGAATTACAAAGTGGATTTTTTTATGTGAACTGTGTTGCTGAATAGCCATTAAGTACTAGTCTGTACCTGTGAACTTGATATTGTAGCTTTTGCCATCCATCTGAATGCCATGTTGTTTGATGTGGTTCTTTTGGCAATTGAGATTTTTTAACAGCTGTTTAAGATTTCCTCTAATTCAGGACAAATATAAAAAGCAATGCATGGGAAGCAGAAATTTATTGACTTGTAGTATTGTAAACCACCCACTTGTTCACACTTCAATAAATTCCTAGATGAAGTTCTCAAATACGAACTACTGTCCTAATACACAATATTACTGCCTAGCTGTAGAGAATAATTGTGATTCCTACATGCGTTGCATATTGCATGACTTATGATGGTTACATGTACCAATCAATTTAATGTGATCCTCAGAGCAACAAGCCCATCAAAAATTGTCAAAGGTTGGTGAAGGTCAATCAGCTCCATACGTTTTGGCAAGAGCTGCACACAAATATTCCACAGAATATTTGATGCCACATTTATATGCACTAGTACAGGAACACATAAACTTACCTTTCCTCTTTACAGTTGGCTATGGCAAGGGGAAAGATAGACAGCGCACTCTCTGAGCTCTTGTTTGCCAAATCAATTGGTGCAACACCTACGGCAACTTGACACTTGCCTTTAATTAATAACAGGAGATAAAAGTTTGCAAAGTAATAGCTTACTTGTTTAACTTAAGATAATAACATGCGAGACAAGAGAACCTACAGTCCAGGCCAACATCAGGCTATTGGAAACATATTGCATACATAAATCAATCAATGTATGTGTATGTAGATTGAGGCATTCCGTAAAATATCAGAGGTGTGTAGAGTGTTTAGTGATAAACCACATGAAACTACTAAGGGGCTTGGAAAAAAGCCTCACCAGATAGCAGGTAAGCAAAGATTTCAATAGGTAGTCAATTCAATTTCTATCATTTAAACAATATTGCATACCTCCAAGAGGCCGCCCATCAAGTTTTATGTTAAACTCCATTTCTTCCTTGTCACATCCATATCCATCCATATCCCTTATGGCCCAAACAAGAACTGATTGGAGGTCCACATCACACGCATCAAAATCAACATCTTTGACTTTTGAAATTTTTAATGTTCTTCTTATAACAGTGAAAACAAGCTTCTTCACTGCTTTAATTTCATTTTTTGTTAATAGCACTGGGGTATCCTCAGACCTCTAAACAATGGGATATATAAAAATTGCAGTTTATACAGCTTAAAAATAATGGCTGAAGCACTGCCCTTGATTAAGTGTCATCCCCAATTAAGTGCTGCCCTGATTAAAACCCATAATTGCATGAGGAAAATTACAATTAAAGGACCCTGTAGTCAGCCTCCACCATTTTCGATGGCATTGAAATCATGAAAATTGCACGGTGAAGTGAAATCTTATTGCATTGCTGTAAGTTGAGCTATTGAAATTCTCTTCAACCATCTTTAGCAGTTTCACAGTGACCTCTTTCCTTTTGACAGCCTTTGCATGAAATATAATATTGAAACTCTTGTATATCATGAACAAAAACAAAGGCGTGGCTGACTAGGGTCCTTTTTTGATTCAACAGCATTAATTCATGTACCACTTAACCAGTAACTGATCAAACAATTTTTAAAGCATCATAACTTATAAGTAACCTAATAACTTAAAAACAGGTGCTATACAACTTATAATCTAAACCAGACTCGGAATTTTTTTTAGTTTGAAGTGGTTAAATTTTACTGCTCTCCAATTTAGCTTTCTCTCTAACTAACATTATGATATTTAGGGATGTTATGCATTTCTAGGCTTCATACGTAAACAATATCTAACTGTGAATTTAAAGAGATATTGCCAAGTCTGCTATTTAGTCATGTAATAATTAAATAAATCACAAAATATTTATTGGAAGCTGGTAGTCCATTGCAATTGGTTGATACTTCTTGAAATAAATAATTTCCAAATTAACGTTAAATACTTACAAGTACATATAAACTGCTGATCACTAGAATGTACACACTGATAATATCAAGGATATTGTACATCACCTTATCAGGGAGTCTTGTCTGCAGTTTGAAGTACAGAAGAACCCAATCGGGAACTCTCATGCTCTTCATAACGCGACCGTAAGTTTCTGAGGAGTATGCCTGCCCATATGTAGCAATATTTAATCCTTGTTGATTTATATTTGATTGTAACTTCTTTGCTTTTAAATTTAAACTTCATGTTCAAAATGTATTTAAATTTAAACCAAATTTCTTATTTAAACTTTTTAAAGTGATTTAATTTAAATTTACTTATTTAATCTTGTTTTACATTTAAATTTAAACTCTCACAATATCATTTAAACTTACGAATTTGTATTTGGTTAAAACTGCAAAATTTTATTTAATCATTTTTATTCATTTAAATTTAAACTTTGAAAATATCATTTAAACTTGCGAATTCGTATTTGATTTAAACTGCGAAATTCTATTTAATCTTCCTGGGGCGAGCTCGGCCAACTTCTCATAACTGGGTCACAATGGCAGCCATTTTGTTTGGCAGGAGTTCTGAACGACTTCGATTCCTAAGCCTAAGTTCATTTTGCCGTTGGTTTGCTGGAAAGGAAATAAGCTTGTGATCACTAATCTGAACAAGCAAGTCTGAAACGGCTGAGGAGGTAGAGACATTTCTGAAATATGTGTTGGAGAGATCCAAGGAAATAAATGGAGGCCTTCCCTACCAAAGGCGAGGAAACTGTGATAACTTGCTCAATGAACTGCTGTTGCACGTGGACTTACTGGGCAAAACTGTGCAGTTCTTGCATGAAATTGGAAATATTTCATCTCTTGACCAACAGGAAAAGGTAAAATGGAAAGATCTGGAAAACGTTTATTCTGAGGTTGAAGGAGTTTGTATGTCTCTATAAAAATTTTTATTTCAATCAATGTACAATGACTTGCAAGCTACCTTTACTAACTGTTGATGCAAAACGTCCTGGAAGGCCTGCTTATCCTATTCCAAAAGAGGTCTTGGTAGAACTGCGTGGCCTTAATTTTTCTTGGTGTAAGATATCGGATATGTTTGGAGTGTCTAGGTGGACTGTTATGCGCCGTGTTCAAGAGTATGGAATTTCTGATTTCAGGAATTTTCCAACCTTTCAGATGAGAGAATTGACGATATTATTAAAGACTACATCTCACGCCATGGTCGTACCACTGGTGAGCCGTTCATGTCAGGCTATTTTCATTCTATTGGTTTGCATGTGGAGAGATACCGAATTAGGGCGGGTATAAACAGAGTGGACCCTCGCAATACTGCACTAAGGTGGGGCGCATTGGTATCGAGAAGGAAGTACTATGTACCCTGGCCAAATTCTCTTTGGCATATAGATGGGCATCATGCGCTTATAAGATGGAAGTTCGTGGTCCATGGCTGTTGTGATGGCAAATCTAGAAAAATAATGTTTTTAAGGTGCAGTACAAATAATTTGGCAGATACAGTCTTGGGTCTTTTCAAGGATGCTATCAAGGACAATCGAGGCTTGTGGCCATCACATATTCGTGTAGATCATGGTGTGGACAATGTTTTTTCACCGTTTTCTTAGCTGTGTTGTTACGCTGGTAAGGGCTAGATGCCGCTCTCAAACGTTCTTGTCTGTTCAATCGTCTCCATAGGCCGGCGGAAGCACTTTTGCGAAGCATCCCCTCAGCTTGGCGGAAAGTTTCATTGATGGCCGGCTGCGGAAACGCTGTTGAACGACTGGAATTCGCAGCAGGGTTCAATGTACCACAGATTCATCAACACCACCACAGGAACTTAATGGATTGTTTTCATTGAGATTTCCATTCTGCCATATCTGATTTGGGGTCCATCCATGCTCGGTGGATAGCCTGTGATTATTGAACATGTTTGCAAACTCAGTCAGAGCAGTATTGATTCTTGAAGTAAACACTAGATGTAATGTGAAGATGTGGATGGGATTCTTCACATCCAGAATTCCTGACTGTTCCATGGCATAGAAAGTGAAATAAAAGAAATGACAAACACATCTAAAGACGTCTCTCCAGAGTCTTTCTATCCGCTGGTTACTTGTGGATGAGCCAGCAATAAAACTACGCCGTCCCTCCCCCCAGTGGGTAACCATTTCTTCACAAATCAGAACATTCTCCACACCATGATCTACGCGAATACGTGATGGCCACAAGCCTCGATTGTCCTTGATAGCATCCTTGAAAAGACCCAAGACTGTATCTGCCAAATTATTTGTACTGCACCTTAAAAATTTTTTTTTCTAGATTTGCCATCACAACAGCCATGGACCACAAACTTCCATCTTATAAGCGCATGATGCCCATCTATATGCCAAAGAGAATTTGGCCAGGGTACATAGTACTTCCTTCTTGATACCAATGCGCCCCACCTTAGTGCAGTATTGCGAGGGTCCACTCTGTTTATACCCGCCCTAATTCGGTATCTCTCCACATGCAAACCAATAGAATGAAAATAGCCTGACATGAACGGCTCACCAGTGGTACGACCATGGCGTGAGATGTAGTCTTTAATAATATCGTCAATTCTCTCATCTGAAAGGTTGGAAAATTCCTGCAAATCAGAAATTCCATACTCTTGAACACGGCGCATCACAGTCCACCTAGACACTCCAAACATATCCGATATCTTACACCAAGAAAAATTAAGGCCACACAGTTCTACCAAGACCTCTTTTGGAATATGATAAGCAAGCCTTCCAGGACATTTTGCATCAACAGTTAGTAAAGGTAGCTTGCTATTCATTGTACATTGATTGAAATAAAAATTATTATAGAGACCTACAATAACCTTTTCAACCTCAGAATAAACGTTTTCCAGATCTTTCCATTTTACCTTTTCCTGTTGGTCAAGAGATGAAATATTTTCAATTTCATGCAAGAACTGCACAGTTTTGCCCAGTAAATCCACGTGCAACAGCAGTTCATTGAGCAAGTTATCACAGTTTCCTCGCCTTTGGTAGGGAAGGCCTCCATTTATTTCCTTCGATCTCTCCAACACATATTTCAGAAATGTCTCTACCTCCTCAGCCATTTCAGACTTGCTTGTTCAGATTAGTGATCACAAGCTTATTTCCTTTCCAGCAAACCAACGGCAAAATGAACTTAGGCTTAGGAATCGAAGTCGTTCAGAACTCCCGCCAAACAAAATGGCTGCCATTGTGACCCAGTTACGAGAAGTTGGCCGAGCTCGCCCCAGGAAGATTAAATAGAATTTCGCAGTTTAAATCAAATAGGAATTTGCAGGTTTAAATGATATTTTCAAAGTTTAAATTTAAATGAATAAAAATGATTAAATAAAATTTTGCAGTTTAAATCAAATACAAATTCGTAAGTTTAAATGATATTTTGAGAGTTTAAATTTAAATGGAAAACAATATTAAATAAATAAATTTAAATTAAATCAGTTTAAAAAGTTTAAATAAGAAATTTGGTTTAAATTTAAATACACTTTGGACATGAAGTTTAAATTTAGAAGCAAAGAAGTTGAAATCAAATATAAATCAACAAGGATTAAATATTGCTACATATGGGCAGGCATAGAGGAGAGGAGCTGAGAAAGGCCTTTCTTGCTTCCTTTTGCCTCCATAATCATTTCTACCACATCTGAAATGATGTCTTTCACCTCAGATCTTTCAGCATTGTTCCCAAAAACGAAACTGTTTGCCAGCACACAAGAAATCGATTCGCCATATTTCTCAGAAACGTCGTGGAGCGAAGCCATCACTTCTTTGCATTTCTGTTGCACTTTTCTCTTTTTGGTCGTTGATCCAAAATTCGAACTATTTTGAATATCCTCAATCGAACTATCCAGGCTTGATTCACATGGTGACGGGGTCCAGGAACTTGAATGGTCTGGAATGGATGAGGTAACCATTCTTTCGATCTCTGATTCAAGGTCAGCAATTCTCGCCTGCATCAGTTTCAGTTCAAGCTCAAGGGACTCAATAAGTACTTTTTTCTCAGCTAATTCGGCACTTAGTTGCGCTGAGTCGTGGATAGGTTTTGCGACAGAATCGAGATCCTTTGCCTCCTGTGGCTCCAGGTCAATACAGTTCACCAGTTTGGCAACGGACGCAAAAACAGGCGATTTAACTAAGCCATCGGGAGGAATCTCTCTTTGCCTCAAAAGTCCAACACAGAGACCAAATGTGGAAAGCACGTACAGGTTTCTCGGAGATCGGGTGTAGTTCTTGCAAGCTGCTATGCTTCCCGATTTGGCGGGCCGGAGTTCACGCGCTGCAACACTTTGAACTTCGTCGGGAAATATCTTCGATACGCTATGGGCGAAATCTGCAAGTCGGGAAGAGGGCGTGCCGATAATCTCTTTTGATAAAACAAACCACTTCTTTTGAGGGTCAAAAGACGGGCCTTCAACCCTCGAGAGACATGAAATGTCGAACGAAGGCAAGGACGACGATGGCTCCTTCTCCATGAGAACGGCACATCGAATGGATTACAAAGTGAACTCATGATGCTTTTCAAATTTGAAAACCCCGCCAAAGTAGAATATTACCTGGTTAGTAAGAATTTAACTTCTGTGAACAGTTAACTTCAGTCGATCGCGCAAAGAACAAAATTGTGTACATCTCCCACAGCAGATATGACGAACAACACTGTAAACAAGAGGACTGGAATCTAGCTTCCTTTTTGCGGGTGACTAACACGCGTTCGTCGTAATAGTGTATTATTAAGCGGCGTCTTATTTAATATTTGTCTTGTATATAGTCAATAGTCCCATTAAATAGCCGCTCAGCGCCACTTAGCTAAAGCGAAAAACAGTTGAAGACATTTGTGGACGAAGCAGGGTCAAATAAATTTGTTCTTGTTGTTGTTCGCGAATGACTAAATCAATTAATTCAAATTTCGTGCAAACAAGTATTTTTTATTCCTTATTTGTGTCTTTTTGTTTGAAACAAAACCATGATCTTTATTTTTACGCTGATCGGTTAAGGATTGACTCCAACAAAAGGAGGAAAAGGCTTCTTCGCGTGTGTATCTCGCATTGCAAAACGGTAAGCGCGTCTGTTCCATTTCACACTAATATGACAAGTTGGATATACGCTGCCAAATGAATAGGGTAGACATGACACTGTTCCATGCCGCCCTAATTGATTTTTCAACACATTTATTTGCCACACTCAGAATCAAGTTCCATCCCCTGTGGAGAATTTTTTTGCGGCCTGAGCTCGTCATGCTTCTAAACCGGTCGCTATACACTTTAATCTGGCAAATCATTGTAAGCAACATATGGCAGTCTGCGGCCTCTCCCTACTTCAAGGAAGCACAGAAAGCCGCAAAACTCTTAAACAAAAATTTATTTTTCAAATCGGCGCTCTTAATCCTAATGGTATCAACAAATGCTTTCCATTCAACTAATTCATTCTGTTGTTTTTCACGTTTCCAGGCACCAACTGATAGTGTAGCTCCATATTTCTGTATATAAACCACACACAACCCACAATTCCTTGATTCGCTGCAACGAAGAGCTAACGCTCGAAATGTCAGCTTTCCGAATCTCTTTACGATGGCCAATTCACATTATCAACCCAGTCGATAAAACCAAATTATCTTTTAATACTCCCACCAACGCACCCCCCCCTTATTATTTACTTTATTATTTACTGACAGAATGAAACAGGAAATTGTAATGCAACCACTCCATGAAAAATTTTGCATTGTTATGACTCCCAAATGTACATGTGGTAATTGAGTTGAAATATTTACTATTTGCAATTATAGTAAATGGAGTTGATTTACGAGATAAAGATATTCAAAGGACAATATCTCTTCTGAGCTGAACCTGGCAAACATCACCTAATGACTGCATTATGACAGGTACACGGATAAGCCTGGATACACATAGGCCAAGCATGACCATTAGTATAGAGGTGTAACTTGTTTTCTGCAATGTAATTGGGGCATTGTAAGGACTTTTAAGATAATACAATGGACGGTCCTCTTCAAATTGTAAAAGGGAAACCTATTGACTGCACAAGACAATCTTCATATAACTACAGTCAAAGTAGTGTTCTTGTTGGGTTGTAATTGCCAATTTAAAAGTGTGAGCTATGATTCCTTATTCATACCTCCAAGAGATTGACAAGTTGATCTCCAGAGTCCAAGTTATTGCCTACACAGACCCAACGCACTATTTGTGTGAGACATGGGCAAAGTGTGTGTCCAGAACTGTTTTCCCTTCTTAAGCCTCAAAGTTGCTGTACTCCAATAATAATGTTACATTGAAGGTTGCATTGACCTCTGCCAGGTACAACAGCAAAGCAGTGTTGTGATAATGGGGCCAGTTATCTGTAAATGGCAATTAGTCATACAGAAAGATCTGTTTCATTGCAATTACAAAATTCAAATGTTGATAGTTAAGGAAAAGTAAAAGGACAAAGACATTTGTAGTATAAGTACTGTAACCACATTTGCACGAAAACAAAACAAAACGAAGCAAAACTGAAAAAAGCCATTTCCGAGCTGCCTTCTGTCTTCTGAGTCATGGCACTCAATCTTTCATATGGCACTGAGTTGGTTTTGAAAGACAGTAGATGTGCAAGTGAAACTAATTTCCCTATAAAAGGTTGTGTGCAAATCTCCTGAAACAGAGGAAGAAGGGATCTTAGAAATGGGTCACTGGATGCCCACAATACAGCATAGAAACAACTTGCATAAACTCACTGCATATTGCATAATCCTTAGAGTAGTAGCAAAAGGCTTACAGCATCTATAACTAACAGTACGTGTATGTTCCATGTTTGTGTTAGACCTCTGTAAATACAACTTCACAAAATACTAACCAGAAAAAAGGGTACACTTGAAAATTTGGGAAAGCCTTCTCCATCCATGCAAAACCTACATCAAGTGCACTTTGGGAGAAACATGCATCTTGATTGGTATCTTCTGACCAAAGATTGAGAACTTCTAGCCGCCTGCCATCAATAGCAATTTGAACTATCAAGTAGAACCCATGAAGAGAGATTCCACGTTTGCCATACCAGTCCCTCTGGATTTCCCTGGCATGTATGCCAAGTTCAAGCTTCATTTTGTAATCAATTATGATGACAGCTTCCCCTGGCTTGAGATTCTTCAAACATACCTGAACAGAAAATAATGCTTCTAATTACTTCACACTTAAATCAGTTCATTTTTTTTTTAAATGTATTTTGATTTTAATTCAAATAACAGTCAGCAATAAAAGTTCTGCCATACAAAATTAATACAAAACTATGCCACGTAAATAAAATTCATCACAGTGTCTAACTTTACCTATAATAATCTCCCTGGTGCTTTGTTCTCAGAAGGCGACCAATATATTCCCAAAAGGTCTTCACGATCTCGCTCAGGTTGTTCACATAGTCGTGCTGTTTGTCAGGTGGGGCTGCTTCGATAACAGTTGTCAGGCATCCATGGATGTTGTAAATAACACTAAATTCAGGACAGTCTTCAGTGTGGCGGCTGGCACACCACTGTAATCCATGGTTCATGCACAGCTCCAGACAAGAAGAATGCCTCTGCACCTAACTAGATCAAACAATGGTGGTCTAATAATGACTTTTTGCAAATATCACGGCGTAAGTTTGATCTGACTGTCAGAGTCAGTCATTAACAAGTTACGGAATAGTTTCAAGAGAGAAACTATTTTGTATTGGGTTTCTAAACAATCATGAGTGCAACATTACTGTTTAACAAGCAAAACTGCAATCTACTTTAGCCTGGGGCCAACAAAAGGGTGCTGTTTGGAGAGCTTCATAGACTGTAAATCTGAGCTGCAGCAACTTAACATTCCAATTTGAAGTTGAAAAGCTGAGGGTACAGTATTTGTGTCATTTATAGATGAGAAGTATGTTTACCAGGAAAGTGAATTGTGTTTCTGAGAATAGGATACCTGGACTTAAAAAAACATCTCTTATATACAGTTCAACCCCTATTCAATGGTCACCCTCATGGAAATGGACAGAGGCCATTTAAAAAGGGGTTTGCCTCTTGATAGAAGTAAAATAACAATAGAAAAGCCCTTGTTGGAACTTTGATCACTGGCCGCCAAATAGGGGTGTCCACTTAATAGGTGACCGTTAAATAGGGGTTCGACTGTATAACACTATTATGCTTTAATATTTCAACAATACTTATTTGGCTGGAAAACTGACAAGTGTTGTTAAGCAATAATAATTATCAGCATATACAAACCTTATTTGTTATTGTGTTACTGCTTGCTTTCTTTTTGTTCAAGTGTCCTTAGCTACTATTTGGGGGGACAGAGGGTAGGTGGATGGAAAGAAGACAATGGCTCCTTGCAAGTCTTGTTTGAACACAGAAAAATACTTCAAAGAGTACATACTAAAGAGAGTTTTGAAGTGCACTAAAATTTGAATTACTGATCAGAAGTGAGTTTCAAACCGCACAGACCAGAATAAAATTCAAGTTATGAGGTTTCTGTTCCTTGCCCAAGTGACAAACGAGAAGATAGACAAGGTAACTAAGCGTACATGTACTAAAATAAAAAAGGGATGCTGGGAAACTTCAAAATGAAGCTTGTTGATTCAAGATTAAGATAGAGGTCAAAAGTTTTATGAATGAAACAATAGTCAAACATCGGAAAAACCAAATGATTCAATGCTCACCTTCTTGTAACTTCGCAGCATAGGTTATTATTTCGTTATCTCTTCTTTGCTTGCAATAGAACAACTGGGTAGCAGGGACCTCATGGAGAGCATGTATATGGATAATGTGATAACCGGAACTGATTGCGATAATAAGTCCTTAGAATATTTCTCATTATCGCAAAGGTACCTTCAAGAAGCAGGTATGAATCTACGCCAATGGACTTCTAACTCCGAAGCTCTGAATCGCAAAGCACAAGAAAATAATATAAAAGCAGCTCCAACGACAAAAATCTTGGGACTCACCTGGAATTCAACAAGTGACACGCTCTCACTTTCAATCAAGAAAATGATCAGAGAAAGAGATGCTATCACAAAAATAACAAAACGAACAACATTAAGCTTCGCATCAAAATTGTTTGACCCGCTCGGCTTCGTGGAACCTATTACAGTAAAGGCAAAGATTATGATTCAAGACCTGTGGAAACAAACCCTAAGTTGGGATGAAAGTCTACCAGACAAACAAAAAGAACAGTGGCTAAATTGGACTGATGATATCCACAATTTGACCTCAATTGAAGTTCCCAGACAGTACTTCTTCGCAAACGTTACCAAAACACAATTGCACATATTTTGTGACAGCAGCCAACAAGCTTATGGAACGGTCGCTTACTTAAGGGGATTGTCAGCTGACAACGGAATACACACTGCATTCCTTGCGGCTAAAACCAGAGTGACAACACTGCCACGACTAGAACTATTAGCAGCACTCTTGGGAGCAAAACTATTCCAATACCTAAACAAAACCTTAGAGCTTGTGAACAGCAGTGAAGTTATGTATTGGAGTGATTCACAAATTGTGTCATCTTGGTTATCTTCCAACAAACAACTACAACAATTCGTTTGAACTCGAGTTCACAAGATACAAGAAATCACATCATCCCAAACTTGGAGATTTTGCCCAACGTTTATGAACCCAGCTGACTTGATAACCAGTGGAGTAAGCACTATTAGATTCAACGATAAGAAAAAAACTATGGTTTGAGGGACCTCCATGGCTTGGCGAACCAGAGGAACAATGGCCTCCATATCCCCAAAATTTATTTCATGAAGAACTTCAAAGCTTACAAATGGAAATTGTCACAAACGTCGCAGATGATCCAAATATACTAAACATCATTGACATAACAAGATACAGCACCCTAGTCCGTTTATTCAGAGTCACTGCCCGCGTTATCAACATCTCAAGAAAATGGATAAAAAGAAAAGCATACAGTGAAACTTTTACAGCGAGAGATATCGTGGAAGCCAGGAATGTCTTGCTGAAAGCCACTCAACATAAAATCTACAGACAAGAAATTCCACTCCTGAAGAACAAAGACAAATCCAGACAACTTCCCATCATACCACAACTTGATCTTTATCTTACAATACAATACAATACAATAATTTATTTGCATTTCCTTGTGAAATAAGGTTACAAGAGATCTATATACATATTTTCTTCTTTTATGATAAGATGTTAAGTAATTTTGAGATTTGTATATAGTTTAGTAAGGAAATGCCTAGAGCCAAAATGAACCCTAAGGTTTTTGAGTTTAGCCCTAGGCTTGCCGTGTTGTAATTTTATGTAGCTTACACTCACACAAGCGAAGGCGAAATGGAATGAAATAGCAAAAAAGCGAAGAAAGAGTAAAGTTGCATGCAAAAAAGGGGAAAACTAAAAAAAAACTTAGTGCTACAGCAATCAAGCAACTATAAAACTATAAAACAGAGAGGGAAGAAGGATAATCCTATTTTGAAATTATCTTTAAGAGTAAGATTGCTTACGTAGTAAATGCTGTTTGACTTGTTTACTAAAACAGTTTGAGCTAAGGTTTTTGAGATCAGTTGGTAATTCTTGCCAAAGTTCAGAGGCCAGTGAAGCTATAGTCTGTTTTCCGATATTAGTTCTTGTTCGTACTTTGTGTATGTTATCTTTAGAGGCATATCTCGTGTTATAGGAGTGAATATCTTTGGCATAGGTGAAAGAATTGGTAAAAATGGATGGTAGTTTTTTAAGGTGCCAATTGTGTATGAACTTCAATGCCTGAAATTTAAAAGTGTTTTCTATGGACAGTATGTCTAGGAGGCTCAGCAGTGGCAAAGCACTTTCGGTGTCTTTTCCATATAAAGTAGCAAAAAAGATAGTTCTGGCAATGTGGTTTTGTTTTACTTGGAGTTTTTTTAGGTTGCTTTTATAGGCACTGCCCCAGGCAACGATCGCGTGCGAGATGTAGGGGTTTATTAGGTTATAATATATTTGTCGTAGTTGCAGAGGGGTTAGGTAGTGCTGCAGTTTGAAAAAGATACCAGAATTCCTTGCAACTCGGGAGCAGACAAATGTAATGTGATGTTTCCAGTTAATTTTATCATCAATAAGCACTCCAAGATATTTTACGTGGTCTTTTCTTTCTAAGGGGAACGTGTTGCCACCATTGTCCTGGATGCTTACATTTAGAGGGGTATTTAATCGCTTTTGGGGTGATTTAAATATCATAAAATTAGTTTTAGAGAAATTTATTGAGAGTTTGTTTACATCACACCAAGCTTTCACTTTAAATAGTTCTTGGTTTATAATTGTTTCAAGTTGCTTAGAGTTGTCAGAGGAAATAAAAATATTTGTATCATCAGCGAATAGGCAGAAAGAGAGCTTTTGTGAACAATAGGTAATGTCATTAATATAGAGCAAAAAGAGTAGTGGTCCAAGTGTGCTACCTTGAGGAACTCCACAGATGACCGTTCGTTTGGTAGATTGAGAATCCCCTAGAGAAACATATTGTTGCCTGTTGGTAAGATAGTTGGTCAACCAATTGAGCGGAATTCCCCTTATTCCATATTTTTTGAGTTTCTTAAGCAAAATAGCATGGTTGACGATGAAGATATCATACGCTGTCGTGGTAGACTACAGTATAGCGAAGATATCTGTTTACAAACATTGACGTCACTTCGGGGCATGCGCGTTTGAATGGTTGGCAAAAAGTGCTTTGGCAACATGGCGGCTGGGTGTAATTTTCAGACATCCTGCTCACAATATGTAAAGAATTTAGATTCGAAAGCGTTCGATCGATACAAAAGCAAGTTACAATATTGTCATGGTGTTGAGCAAATTCCAGACCCGTACTCGATTAGCGAAGCCTGGAAAAAGGAAGTTGAATTATGGCCTGATCTGACATATGGCGATATTTACGTGTATTTAATTGAAACCCCCGGTCAATACACAAAGGAATCGTTGAAGGCGTATAAATCTCTTGAAGCTTACTCTACTTTTACTTGTGGACATGTTAAAGAAGTTTCTTACCATCCGGTAGCAGATAGCTCTCCCTTTTGTCTTTTGAAAGCGCAAGTAATTCCTTCTCAACGTTTACGGGACAAGCCACATGAGGCCTGGGTTTGTTTAAAGACGCAAGATGGCTCAGTGTATTGTGCCCACTGTACATGCATGGCTGGGTGAGTGAAGTGAATATTTAGAGCTGCATGATGATGAAAATGACCGGCAAAAGTATACTTAAGATTCATTTTAACTCGATTTTATATTTTAAAGCCCTTTTTTTATTAATAATTAGAAGTATTATGTGTGAGTTTAAATAAAAATTGACTTTGACTTTGACTTTGACTATTTATATATCTACCTTTCTTGCTAATAGCCTTGGAGAGGTGTGCAGCCATGTAGCCGCAGTCCTTTTTAAAATCCAAACGGCTGTGATGCTTGGCTTAACCAAACGTTCATCAACCAGTGAGGCATGTCGGTGGAATAAAACTTTTCGCGAAAATGTAGGTCAATTGCGATCTTTGTTACACTTTTATGAATAAGTGATGATTGATTTTAAAATTTTCCACTCTTGTGATTTATAACAATGTATACATAAAAAAACTCAGCTCAATATGTACACCAATAATTGGCTTAACCTTTTGGTTGCAGATCAACCCAAAGTCTGTTGAAGAATTTTCTCACCTTTTACAACGAAGAAAGCAGCCTGTCCAAACTGTGGGATTTGATCCAAACCTGCTGCTTCCCAGCCAAGAAACATTACAAAAACTAAAGTTGGTCTGCCCCAAAAGTGTATTTTTTGATCTCATTCCCAAACTTGATCCAGAGGAGACAGATTCTGCCTCTGAAGGAGAAGATGAATTTCATGTCATGGAGCCACTGACATTGTTACAAATTGAAAACAGCAATCTATCTGGCCATCAACTTGAGCAAAAATGCAAGGAGGTATTTGATTCCATTCATGTTACATCTGACCAAGTCAAAGAACTCGAATTTAGAACCCGTGAACAGGTTGTATGCAAACTCTGGTTTGAACACAGACATGGGCGAATAACTGGTAGCAAATTTCATGATGTAATAGTGAGAAGGGATTCAACCCCCCCTGACAGTCTTGTTTCTGCCATCATGGGATACAATAGGTATGATCTGTCCAGTAAGAAGGAGGTTAAATGGGGAGTAGATCACGAGGATGTAGCAAGGAAAGCTTACTTTCAGAAAATGGCAGCCAGTCGTAAAAATTTCACTTGTAGGCTAGTAGGATTTGTCGTCGATGATAAAAAACCCTTCCTTGGTGCTTCAGCTGATGGCATTGCAGCATGTGACTGTCATGGTCAAAGGACTGTTGAAATAAAGTGCCCTTATAAGCACAAGGACAGGTCCCCGCTTGAGGCTGCACAAATAGATTCTTCATTTTGTTTGGACCAGGCTGGTAATCTGAAGACCAGCCACAAATATTACTCTCAAATGCAGCTTCAAATGCATGTCAACAGAGTCTTGTGTGGTGATTTTGTCATTTACACCTTAAAGAAACTTAGAGTGAACGAGATGATTCCATATGATAAACATTTCACTCAGGCTGGAATCAAGCAAAGTGAGAATTTCTTTTTGTCTCATGTCTTACCTGAAATTCTCACAGGAAAGCTGGAGTTAAGTTTAAATGATACATCGGGAAATCAAAATGCAGATGAACTTAATGAGGACAATGATCTGGAACTTTTTTGTCTCTGTAATCAGCCTGAGTACGGATGATTGCATTGTCACATGCATGATTGCATGTGACAATGAAGACTGTGACATTGTTTGGTTTCATTATGCATGTGTTAATGTGAAGCGGAAACCAAGAGGCAAATGGTTTTGCCCTGACTGCAAGAGAGACAGTTCAATAGAACAGTAGTTGTACAACAACAATGCGCTGTTGACACTATTCCCTGATACTGTTTCTTAGTAAAACAAAATTATGATACCAATCTACCTTGAAGGTTGGAAAGTGCAGCACATATAAGCAAGATGTTATCAGCTTGTGGAACAAGTTTTAAGGGAAGTATTCCAGAAATAATTTTAAAGTTCTTAATTCTCTCCATTGCTCTCTCAACATGTATACGTACCCTAGATAGTCGACGACAAAACTCAACCTCCATCATACTCAACTGTTTTTTACCCTTTGTAAAGCTTGGTATTGCAAGAGAAGCACCTCTTGCTGCTAAATCCTCAGAAATCAAAAAACCCCTATCTGCTAATACTAAGTTTCCATGCTCTAAAAGATCTAGAAAGCCAGATTTCTGTGTGATTACTTTGTCTGAAACTCTCCCACCAAAAGCTTTTGATAGAAATGAGATGGCTCCTGTAGGTGCAATACCTACTAATATCTTAATGGTATTGTGGTGTTTATAATTGGACCACGTCAGGGCCCGGACAGTTAGATTTCTTGCTCTTTCAATAAAGATCTCTGTGCAGTCTATTATAACTCTACACTTAGAAAATCTGGGACAAAATACCCGTGGAAGTGTTCGAAGAACACAATCTTTGGAAGGCCAACAGACTGGGAACTGCAGAGAAGCAGCAAGAGTTTGAAACCCCTTATTTAGCAATGTAGAAATGTGAAATACAGAGACATTAAATCTATATGCAAGGTCTTGATTAGTAAGATTAAGCCTAATTTTCATCAAGATCAACAACAATACATCCTTTGCAATTAAAATTTTTGAGTTGGGTAAGTCATTTTGGCATAAGGAATAAAGCCATTGAAATGCTTCATAATTAGGTAGTCCTGTGTAAAATTTGGTCCTAAAATCAGACTTCCCCTTAGTTAGAAACATAAAGCCAAATGTTTTTTCTTGTACATCATTTTTAAGACAGCTATTTTCTTCTTGTAGCCTTGATATTTCTTTCAACATCTGTTCCTTTTGTTGCTTTAGCATTGTCACTTTAGCTAACATCTCTGAGAAAACTGGAGACTCTGATGAAGAAATTAAAAAGAATTTCTGTCAGAAAAAACTGTTGATAGGAGAACTTTTGCAGCCAATTACCCTACAAATCTCATGTTCATCATATACTTGAAGTAAGAGAAATACAGTTAAGTAAAATTTATCCCCTGTTTTGATTAACACTGCAGCAGCAATTATTAACAGTAATAATTAAGACATGTTACCTGCTTCATCACACTGACAGGCAGCATCCACCAGATAATTTTCCAGTGTCTCATCATCTTGGCTACATGTACTTTCTAATGCAGGGGACGTCAAGGACGTTTCCCTCTCTTGTGTTCTTCTTTAGGCTCTTTCTGCCCGAGCAAGGTTCCTCAGTGCTGCTGCTTCAGTCCATGTTGGATATCCCATGTTCAGTGAAGGTTTGTAATCTGGATGACAAGGATCATCACTGGGCATACCTGCATTTCCTCAAAAAACATTTGTCAAGCCCTGCACATATATTATGCTGTGGTTTGAAATTTAAATTTGATTTAAATTTCTCAAACTAGTTTGATTTTCTCATATTAATGATATCAATCTGACAGAGAAAACAATCAAAATGGTTGGAAATATTTTAAACCAAAGTTAAATTTGAACCACAACATATTTTTCAGAACAAAAAGATGTCCTGCTTCAAGAAAGCTAAAAAGAAAATTTAATGAAATAGACCGGCTAAAATGCAGGTAGACCACTGATAATGCCATACAGGTAATTGCTGTTTTGTTTTCAAAAAAGACTGCTGTGCCTAGTATTTATAAGCAAGACAAAGATTGTAAACAATGGCTAGATACAAAGCAAAATCCTCCTAACTAGTTAAAACTAATCAGCGGAAACAACTGGCATGAGACTGAAATTAAAACTACAAAGTGGATCAATGGAAAGATTTCTTAACATATTACACACTGTAACAGGACATCCTACAACAAAATTTAAAAACATCGTGTATTTTGAAAACTGGGCACCTGTTTTGCAATCTGCTCTGTATCACTGTATGCTCAGTAAGTATAAATTCAGCGTTAAAAAGAACAATGTTACATTTTCCGCATCAAGACAACAGAAATTTCGGTACTACTATAAACAACATTAAATAAAGCTTACCAGTGACAAAATGACGATAGCAAACGTGATCGTTTGTTGTCGGATACCACGATTTTCGTGAAATTGCACTGACCCACTGACGGCGCCTTTCCTTGCAGTTTGGAAAGCGAAACATTCCGACGCCAGCTTCAAATCTCGTGGTACAGTCAATAACACAACAGCTGACCACCATTCTAAAATTTCAGCGCGATTGGAATAAAAGAACTGAAGAAAGAAACTTTTAAAATCTCCCCAATTTTAAAGGGCTTGACCCACGCACGTGCGTTTTTGCCAACCACGACCAAAACAAACCACATGTCACATGACCTATGACGTAGACGATATCTTCGCTATACAGATCTGCCTCACGACACAAAATTTCCTATCCTCATACCAAAGGACAACTAATTAACTACACTCATAGTCCAATCTATGCATAAGCAGGTCATGCATGGTGGAGTACGAGAAACATTTACTAGCATCAGACAAACATATTGGATACCTCAAGGTCGACAACTCGTAAAAAGAATCACATCAAAGTGCGTAACATGCAGAAAAGTTGAGGGACCACCCTTTCGCTCTGTATCCACACCACCGTTACCACAATCAAGAGTCCAGCAATCACTAGGCTTTCAGTTTACAGGAATTGATTACGCAGGACCTCTATATGTCCACGACCAGGCAAATCAAACCTCATCTAAAATGTACATATGTCTTTTCACATGTGCGCTAGTAAAAGCTGTACACCTTGAATTAGTAGAAGATCAGACCACCGATGCTTTCCTTAGAGCATTCAGACGATTCATAAGCCGTCGAGGAGTTCCGGAGTGTATCATTTGAGACAATGCAAAAACCTTCAAAGCCGGAGCTCAAGAACTTCAAACAATCAAAACTCAAATCCTTGGAACAGGTTCATCCCAACAGTTCCTCGCTCATCACAACATAACATGGAAATTCATAACTGAAAGAGCTCCGTGGTGGGGAGGATTTTACGAGCGGCTCATTGGTCTAAAAGATGTTTAAAGAAAACTCTGGGGAAAGCCTGCCTAAACATGATTGAACTAAACACAATACTTGCTGAAGTAGAAGCAGTGCTAAACAGCTGACCCTTAACATACCCTTACACAGATATCAACGATGTCTCTCCTCTGACGCCATCACATTTCTTATGTGGATACCGTCTCCTAACATTACCAGACACGAACGCTAAAGAAAACGAAGCAGATCCAGACTATATTCAATCTGAGATATCAACAAAAGCACTGACAAAAAGAGCTCAGTATCAGAAAACACTAATGAACGCCTTCTGGACCCGACAGAAAACTGAATATCTGACAAGTCTGCAAGAACATCACACTTGTCGAAAGAGAATATTAAACAAAAAGGCAGTTGCTATTGGAGATGTTGTTCTCATACACGATACAACACCACGAAACCAATGGAAAATAGGTCTGGTAACTAGCCTACACTCGGGGAAAGATGGACTCGCAAGATCTGTATCTCTAAGAGTACCTTCTGGAAAAGAACTATCACGACCTATAGAGAAACTTTATCCGTTAGAGATGTCAGACATAGCGACTAACAAAAACATTGAAAAAGCTCCTGAAAATGATATACAACGTCCCCCTTTACGACTTGCTGCTCAGAAGGCAGCACAGAGAATCAAGGAAGAAATAGAATAACCACTGATATTGAAGGGAAAAATATAAGGCATTATTTTTACTCTTTACACATGAATGTATACTATATTTTCAGCTTATCTTGTCGGCTTGGGAGAGTGTCATAAATTATGTGATTTGACAGCGTCACAACGCGCATTATCTAATTATGTGATTTGACTGCGTCACAATGCGTGCGACATGTAATTGAAACAACAACAATAAAGGAAGAAGATGTTACGTTTTACTCGTCTTATTGTGTCGTTACAACATTAATAGTTGTAACAAACTCCTATAAAAGTGAATAACATAAATAAAAGTTCCGCCAGGAAAAAACCTCATACAAAATTAGGATCAGTTTTTGTTTCTGGGCAACCAAGCTCGTTTAACATAAATCGTCTTCAATTAACAAACCGCACACGGTTCGGTTACCTTACTCGAAAGTCGTGCTCCATTTGTTCATAACTAATCGACTACAAGTTGTAGTCAAACACAGTTTTATGTTTCGAGCACAGGATAAAACCGACGTCTGATCACCACGAGAAACCGAAGACGACTTGTCTCCTGACATCGTGCACGGTTATAACACACACAAAACCTAAGTCATTACAAATCGAGCACGGTTTTCATGCACTAAAACGACGACGATTTAAACCGAGTACGGTTTTTTTTATACTCTGATAAAACATGGGTTCTCGACCAGTCACAGCGTGCGCAAGGTTCTATCTATATTATAATATCGGTTAATTTACAACCAAAGTTTTGTTTTTGTTGCCAAAATTAATGTTTCGTGATTTATATATGTTTTTTTTTACTTAATTTACAAAAAAACAGCCATGCCAAACGAAGGCAAAAGTACAACACAATTGCGTAATATTCGCGGTAAATAATACTTTCTTTTAACCATGTTTTAACCGAGTAACAGATGTTTGATCCCAAGCATAAAATACCAAAACAGAAAAACTAAAGAAACTTACTTCGTGAAAGGATTCCATGTTTCATTTAAACGTAAAAGGGGGTTGCGTGCAAAACCAAACCTCGTGAACCTTCCGATCGCAATGATACTAAATTCAACCTAATCTGACCTAATGAAATTCTAGACTAATTAGTTTCGTATTTTGACAGCCATTGCCTCAAATCAAACAAAAATCAGTTCTCTTATTAAATTATTAAAATGTCACGCAAGCGTCAAACAGTCATAGAAACACTCTCCGCCCCGATGAGGGCGTAGTCCTCATCTTCTGGGTCGTCTTCAAATCCTTCTGCTGGTTGGATAACCGCAATCTTGGTTATTGGTCTTTCATATTCTCCCTTTCGGGTCTTGACTTTGACATTGCGGATCTTGCCGTCATGCCCAGGAAACACGTTGATCACTCTACCGACGTTCCATTTACCACGAACTGCACCGGGTGTTTGAACCATGTCGAAATCATCCACACGTACATTCCGCATCTCTGTATGCCATTTTTTTCGTGGGATTAAGGACGGAAAGACATCTCTCGTCTATCTTCTGGACAAATTCTATTCTGAGTCGTGGATTCTTGGTTTGTCTGAACGGTCCTTGAGGAACTTGGGAAGACGCTCGCCCGAGCAACATGTCGTTGGGACATATGTAGGAGCCATCGTCTGGATCGTTCGGAATTCCGCCAATGGGACGCT
Organism: Micromussa lordhowensis; assembly: GCA_964020085.1. Taxonomy (NCBI): domain Eukaryota; kingdom Metazoa; phylum Cnidaria; class Anthozoa; order Scleractinia; family Lobophylliidae; genus Micromussa; species Micromussa lordhowensis. Next base: position 27,946,425 of record OZ026597.1, read on the forward strand.
GATTAACGAGGTTAGCGATCTCCAGAAGACACGTTTGTAGTTCCATGGGCGATAATACTTGGTCACCAATTGCTTTTTTGAGCGCAATCTTGCAGCTCTTGACCAAAGCTTCTGCGCACCCATTCTGGTGTGGCGCTCCCGGGGTGCTAAACTGCCATGTCATTCCCTTTTCTGCTGAGTACTCGCGTAGCTTCTCTTTATCCAAGCCTTCGATCATTTCTCGAAGCTGTCACTCTGCTCCGATAAGCTGGGTCCCATTGTCGCTCATCATCATGGAGGGTACTCCTCTCAAGGCAAAGAATCTTCTAAGGACTTGCATGAACTCCATAGTTGTCAAATCAACAGCCAGTTCCAGGTGAACTGCCCTGGTGTTTAGGCAAGTAAAAATGACACCATAATGCTTAGCGGTTGTTCTACGGCCAATCTTGACGCTGTATGGCCCAAAGTAGTCGCAAGAGGTGTAATAGAATGGCGGGGTTAAAGGAGCCATATGGCTAGGCGGAAGGTCTGCCATGACTTGAGATTCCGTTCTCGCTTCCATTTCACGACAAAAGACACATTTGAACTTGACTGACTTGGCAATATCGTGTACTCCAATTATCCAGTATATCGTCCTTGTCTTGGCTACTGTGGCAGCTATACCGGTATGACCACACTGATGAACATGGCGCACGATCAGACGAGATACCCAATGCTCTCTGGGGAGTAGACTAGGATGTCTGGTTTCATAGGAAAAGAGGGCTCTGTCAACTCGACCGCCTACTCGATAGACACCTTCCGTATCTGTATATGGGCTGAGCTTGCTAAAGTCTCCCTTGTTGAGGCGATCTTTCAGGTCCATCTGGCATTCTCGTATCCAATGTTTCTCGCCATTTTGAAGCTCTTCGGGTAAAAGAGGGCCTTCTTTAATGGGCTTCACGGCAGTGCCTCTCTCTTTTGATTTGTTGTTGGAGCGTGCACGCAGATTCCACACAAATTGCAGTACGTACTCTGTCACTCGCACTAACTTTCGCCAACTTGAAAACCTTTTGCAATCAATGGGCTGCTGTAATTTGGTTTGCTTGTAGACAACGTGCACCTTGACCTTTTTCTTTTCTACCTCAGCTATGTCAGGATATGACGAATCATTTGGCCACTCTTCTTCGGGACGACGTAGGAAGTCAGAACCACGCTGCCACCTTCCGGCCAAGGTTTGAACAGTTATGCCACGAGAGACATCGTCTGCAACGTTGAGTTCCCCAGGGATGTGCCTCCACTGAGCAGGGTTTGAGTTGTTCTGGATTTCTCCGATTCTGATTGAAACAAATGGCTTAAACCTTCTCTCTTCGCTGCAGATCCAAGCTAACACTATTCTGCTGTCCAAGAAGAAGACTGTCTTCACGAACTGGAGACGAGATTCTTCTATGATCGTCTTGTACAACCTGGAGGCTAAAACGGCTCCTTGGAGCTCCAGACGGGGAATGGTCAATCGTTTTAAAGGTGCGACTCTTGATTTTGCTGCCATGAAACAAACTTCAAATTCTCCGCTGCTCAGCTGCCATCTCACGTACGCACAGGTGCCAAATGCGTCTTCAGAGGCATCAGAAAAAATGCACAGGGTGGGTTGTCCAACTGCATCGGGTGGTGTAGGGCATCGGTTAAAGCTTGTCTCGTTCAGTTTCACCATTTCTTTAAATAAGCTTAGCCATTTTTCCGTGACCTCAATAGGCAGTACTTCGTCCCAGCTGATGCCTCTTTTCCATAGTTCCTGAAGGCCTATCTTAGCTCGTATCATGAATGCTGCTGCAATGCCTATTGGGTCATAGATGCGCGCTACTTGGCTCAGGATCTTTCGTTTGGACAGGTGTATCGGCTCTTGGCAATTTAGGAAGTCAGCTCTCACTTTCAACATAAGCGTGTCGGTAGCACTGTTCCACACCACGCCCAACACTTTCTCTTCACTTTTGCGCTGCAGAATAGTGGCTTTGTTTGCTTCCTCTGGATCAGTGTCAGATTTGCTAGGTACATTTGTTAACCAGCCCTTTACTTTGAATCCTCCTGTTTCGAGAACGTTGTCGATTTCACAGGACGAAATGATAACTTTAAGGGTTCTTAAAGTTGTCTTAAAGAAACAGTAAAGAGAACTTTCATGTATCTTTAAGTTTATCTTAAAAACATGAAATGTTTATTTCCTTAATCTTTAAGAGAATCAATTAAAAGCAAGTAATGAAAAATTTACAGACCTTTTAAGTATTGCTATGAAAGAATCAGTATAGATTGATTTAATAACCTTCAAGTGATCAATTAAAGAGCGCAAAATGGCTCTTTACTACGATTTTAAAAAGGAAAAGCCAATGAAATGTGAAGTAAATTATCCTTTAAGAACCATTTAAGGAATAATTTAAGCTTCTGTAAAAGAAATTTTCGTAGGGTTTACTGAAAGCAAGTAAATATTCAAAAGTACTCTTTAAGTTGTCTTTAAGTGACAATTAAAGGAAGAGAATATCTCAAAAGCTTTGCTTTAAATAAACTTGTAAGTGACATTTAATGGAAGCCTGCACAATATGAAATCCCTCTCCTGATGCAGTACATATCAGGGACATTTCCTTAGAGCAAACTTTTTTCATGTCCATAAGTTTCATTGTATTCACTCCCTGGTCCCGCATAATACTGGTATTTCTATAATGGAACAAAGTCTGTCAATGTCAAACACAAACATTTTATTGTTATTATTGTTGACAGCAACTATGATTTTTTCTAAAAAATTAACTTGTATATCTTGATAACTTTTAGGAATTCATATATAATTCAAATAAATATATAGACATTAACAATCAACTCTGCAATTTGGGCTCTTGGTTTTGGGCACAAATAAATAAACATTTCAGGTAATTAATACTAACTGCCCTCCCATTAGTTTTCAGAAGCTATATAATTAAATGATAAACTATAACATTTTTAAATATTCAAAATATTCTCAAATATAAATTATTATAAATTCTATTTCATAAGTAAAATTTATTTTGTATGGCTGGGTCAAAAATCACCCAAAATTTCAATAGTTCTAACTGGAAGCTTGATAGGAATAGCAATTGGATAATTAGCAATGAATCTCTAACATAATTTATCTAAAATTGCCATTTTTTGCTAATTCGAACAACATATTGTAGCAGCATTCAACTCTTTTCTCGGTACTTGTTCACCTTTGATAATATCATTATTTAAACGAAAGTGTATCTCTTTGTTGTGGAAATACAATCCCTCAAATGTTTCATGCTCTTACTTTTTAGCAACAATTTTGTGTTAGGGATCAAGCAAACAATTGCTCAATAAAGCATAAATAACACAAAATCAGTGATCTGTAAATACAAAACAATTGTGCTGCAAGTCACTAGGCAGCAGTTATAAATGACACAATTTCATGCTACCAAAACTTACAAGTGGAAGTTCTGCTACTTTAAAGGGACAAAAGGAATATGTTTGGTGAAAATGAAATCAATGCCCCTGTTCTCTGATGTAGCCAGGTCCAGTTTACCCAAGGACACAACAACTAATTACTGTGCAATAATTTACTTCTAGCATTCTGTAATGTCATTGGATAATACTTTAAGAACATCATTAAAATGTAAATAAACAGGCAAATTAATGCCCCTGTATCCAGCTATAACCAGGTAAAGTTTACCCACGGACACAACAGATAGTTACTTTGCAAAAAGTTAAATTTGTTAAACTTTCAACTTCTTGGAAAACAGCTTTCTTTAAAATTATTGAATGTTGTTGGTTAATCAAAATGAACAGCCAAATTAATCCCCAGTTTTCTGGGGTGACCATGTGAAACAACAGAAATTTACTTTGTAAAACATCACATTTGTCTAACTCACAATTTCTTGGAAAACAGTTTTCTAGGCAAATTAGGTTTTTGTTGTTGCTGTGCCCAAGTTTACCTTACCAAAGGATGTAAGAGATTAATTACTGGATTGGTCTTTTCCTTAAAATTAATTAGCTATTATTATTCATCAAGACACGCCCATTTTGGGCAATTGTCTGGCTTTTCATGCAATGACAAAGACCCCTCTCTCCTAACTCTCTTAACTGCCCTTTCCTGAGAGCGCTTTGACTGTCCTTTTTTATATATTTTATCTAATATCTTCTTTTTTCTCTTGAGGGCGTTGCTCTCCCAAGGAATGGTTTTTATGACAGACTATCTTTCCATCCTCTGTCTCTGATTCCTCAGAGGACATGTAGTCTTCAGTCAGCACCTCAGCCACCTTCCCTTTTTTACTTGCATTCCACTTGCTGACTTTCTCATGGGCAATAGTCCTCCTAGTTGTTTTCTAGAATAAAAAGATGGACATTTGAAAAACTGTTGTGCCAAAGAAACATGATTTGGACCAAGCTAGGGCCCCTCAGGAGTTTAGAGAAAAAGAAACTGATCTGCTGAAACTAAAATAATAACAATAACAAAATCAATTAGCACTGTAAATGGTAATAGTAATGATAATAATCATAATCATCATCATCATCATCATACCTATAATAACAACAAAAACAACAACAAAAGTAGCCAGTAATGCCAGTCAATATAAACTCACCTCCCTTTTTCTACCCTGTTGCCTGCATTTCTGCTTATGTTGCTCGTACTGGCCACTGTTCTTTTTCTTTTGTGTCTCATACACAGTTAAAAAGTATCGTCTAAATGCCTCTGAAATGGTCATGAAAAAAAGAGTTTTTTTATTTCCTTTTTTTTGGTAGCTGCAAGATAAACTCATCTTAGTTTAGAACAACAGCGTAAATTTAATCTGATTGAAGAAATATATTTTTTCTTGTGGTACTGGTGTAACAAAATAAATAATGCAACAAAATTAAACATACCTTCAATCTGGGCATCTGACCATCTGCATTGGTCTCGTCCCCCAACATAGTGCAAAATCTCATCTCTCACCCTTTTGAGGACCTCTTCATTTGCAGCAGAGTTAACACTAATGAAAAGAGCATAAAGAAATCATTAATTAATCCATAAAAATGGCATGACTAAAATAACACATCAAGCAAAACAAGTTTAGAAACATTGGTTGCTTTATTAATATGAAACTCATTAGGCATTAAGAAAGACCTACAAGTAATAAGCCATAACATTAATTTTGTTTGAGTCCTCTTCTCTGCATGCATTAACCTTCATTGAGAGTAGAAATCTGTGCTATTACAGACTTTCATCGAATTCAGTTTGGAATTAATTTGCACAAGTGAGTTTTCAAAATGCTGAAATTGCACGAGCCGCTTCAGCAAGTGCAATTTCGGCTTTTTGAAAAACTCTAAGTGCAAATTAATTCCAAATTGAACGAGAAAAACCGTACTTTTTGCACTGGTGTTACACTTAAACTGCACTGCTCTCAGCCAATCAGAATTGAGTAATTTTTTCATGTATATTATTAAACTTGTTACAAAAATCTGTTTCTGAAAGGAGACTGTCACAATTTCAACCACAACCCCTCCCCCCATTTGTCAATATCAAAGGCTATAATACGTAAATTCAGTTATTAACAGATTAAACATGACATTTGGATTGCTTATTTGGTTATGTTTTATTCACCTCTCTTCAAGATTAAAGCCAGCGAAATCCTCCCTGTCAGTCAGGGTATTAAAAACTTTTCGTAGGGTACGCTAGAAAAGACATATTTAAATTATAGTTACTAAGTTATAGTTACTAAATATTGAGAGCCATAGCGTGGCATATACATTAGCACCTGATACAAATGCAAGGTTTGGGAGCATTTGACTGCTTAGGTAACAGCTAGTTCACTTCCCAATATCTAAATTTTGGTACTCTTCCAAACTAGCTATACATCTCTGTCTTGTTTGCACCAGTGATCTCAACATATGCTGTTGTTTTATTTACCTTTTACAAAACAAAGTCAGCAGAATGTGATGATTCATTACAACCATGTTTACATGGCCTGAAGCCAAACAATGTCATATAACCAAACTTCAAAGGGACAGTTTCACGGTTCGGCTCATGTGCAAGCCATTATGTGGTCTACTCAGCTCTATCGTCTATAAATCAATCAGATTCAGTTTGTGAACTCGTGCATGTGTCCAGAATAAATCCTACAGGCCAACAATAAATTTGATGTTCAATACTAAGTGCAAAATTTTCTGTGAAAATCTGTTGACATTTCTAAAAGAATGCTTGCATCATTTCTTTCGGTTGCACTCATGATAGCCTGCCCAAACATTCATAAATGTAAAACTCCTTTTTGAGCTCGAGCTTTCTGGGATTATTGCAGTGCCTGTGGTTGCCGATTAAGTGAACAAGGTACTTAAAGCATTGGAGTCAGAACAAACAAAGGAAATTGAAATGTGAAATGACAATGTCAATGTTTTCACCCATAGCTGCAAAATTTTCAAAGGCAATTTTCCCACGTTTCTCATCTGCACCTGATTGTTTCTCTAACAATGCAATCTAATGGGGTGACTCTGCAGCCTAGACCACAAAACCATGACCTGTCCCTTTAAAAATGATAGTAATAATCTGATAATTATTTTATAACATCATCAAGTCAAAAACATATTATATTATACTATACAAAACTGTATAAAATTATTCACATGACTGTATACATGTGATAAGTAAAGTTTTTGAATTTGCTAATAAAATTACTTGATTGCCTCTCAAGTTTCACCAACTGTGGTTGTCAATCAACAGTCTTCGGGCATCAATTTTAGCTGGTAGAATTTAGGCACCCTATCTAAGGATCATAACTGGGAACACAATGCCAACAGGGGCAAAAATGATACCCTATTTAAGGATCAAGAACCTCAAAAACCCTACCCTATCCCGCGGCACATACCTATATAGCCCATATATGACCCCCCCCCCTGGGGGGGGGGCGAAAAATACAAACACATCATCTTCTGAGCTTCAGAAATAAGTCCTGCGAGCGGTTCTTATAATGAGGCATGACTAATTGCTCAATTGTTATTTAGTGGAATGCTAACAAGCTTATAGTCTATATGGAGGCTGTTTAAGCTTGTCTGCGATCCCGTACCAGAGGGCGAGTGGCGAGTGGCGGTATTAATATTCTACTGCGTTTATGCAATCGTTGATCGTTGCGACAAATGGTTCATGAAGTTAAGTGTTTGGATATATATATTCCAAAGTCATTCTAAGAAAAAACACAGCGGACTTACCCGACAAGCTGGAGGAACCTGAACTTTCTGCTTTTTACGAGTTTGTCCTCGACCTCCAGCACGACTCCTTTTGTCTTCTTTCAGATCCTGTAGCTCTTTGAGCACGTCAAAAAGGAGTTGATTGTGTTCCTCTTCCTTTGTTTTTAGATGCTGTCTCAGTTTTTCGTTTTCCGCGATGACCTCTTTGTTTGCTTGCAACGTGTTCTCCAGGAGAACAATGCGCTCGTTAGTAATGACCTCTGCCATCCTCCTATAGAGCTAGTTGTCTTCGCAGTCTTCACAACCGTCAGAAAATGAAATGAGCGCGGGAAATAAGTTATGCAACGTATTTGGCGCTCAAATCCACTAATACTAATTATATAACGGAGGGTGGGACGGGGCAATAATACTGTAGTTCACAGCAGTTGTGATTTTTTTTTATGTCGATCACATTTTAATTGCACCCTGACAATGTTAGCCGGGAATAAATTATTCTTTTTCCCACCACTCGTCTGAAGGTAAATTCACTTTGTGGAAACTTTTTTAAGACCGGAGTAACTTTAACAATTGTGCGATACGTTAATCTCCCACCCCTCGCCAGTGAATGTACATTTCACATGTAATATTGAATTCCTGGTCACGCAGTTGATTTAATGCCACTTAAACCTTTATGTCACTTCGATGTTCGCGCGCTCTTGAAGCGGGAAATTACAACAATTGTGAATTGGAAATGGAGTGGAGTGAAGAAAGCGATTATGTCTATTGTACTCACTGCAAGGAAAATGTTGTAAGGTCAACCTACTGGAGACATCAGCAGCTTTTGCAAAGAAAGCGTAAACTAGTAACAACAACAAAACGTCCTGCTTCAGATTCTGATAGCTCCGAATTCTCGAGTGATGAAGATTCCACTGATACATCAGATTCTTCAAGCGGATTGCCCTGTAATGAACACGGTAAGTAGGAACTTAATTTAATTGATCGACAGCGTTGCGCTGATCCTTGAAAAAATACGTATTTTCAACTTCTCCTTTTACCACGTCGTAATTTATAATCCGTGGCATATTAATTTTCAGGATACCTTTATGGTTTCATTTCGCCTCTTCATCATTTCTTGCTGCAGAAATGGTAAAATAAGCAATTTAAATAATCGTGGGGAGAAATTTTATGGAGGCGCATGTTTACTTTTTTTAACTACAGAGCTACTCTTATACTTACGTAAATTAAACAGCCAAGCATTTTCAAAATTTCGGCAAAAAGTAAGCAAGTGGCAAAATTATGGCCAAAAACGCTTGTAGGCAGGGGCCGGGGAGGCGAAAAAAAGGTTGTTTTAAACCATTCATATTGCAGTAGAACCCTGCTTCATTTCTGGACAGCTGGACTAGAAAAATAAACAAAAATAGCTTGCTAGAACTATAGTGATAAATTTATTTCGTTATAGATTGCGATGCTGCTGGTGATGAGAATGCTCAGCAGCGGCATTCATCATCAGAAGAGGGGATCCAACACAACAGCTTGGACAGTAATGCAGACTTGGTAAATCACATAAATTATTACATATATCTGTCATGTAGTACATGTGCAGTTCTTTTACATTACGATCTGCACATTTTTGGTGCCATATGCAGCCCTTCTAATTTTGCAGCGAGAAATCCATTTAAGGGGGAGGGGGGAGGAGCACTGTAGATGTTGCCTTAGATGTTGAGATCATCATCATCAATCTTTATTTATACACAAAATCTTCATAGGAATCGTGTTTAAAACTAGACTAAACTACTCTAAGGGACTATTTACTATAATGTTAAAAATACAAAAACTTACATTATGAGTAATAAGAGTTACAATGGTGTGTATTGTAGTGTATTAGAAAAGTCTTTCCCATGAAATGAAGTTTTAAGATATGAAGATATTAAGAACCTGTGCTATAGCTGTTACACAGTTGTGGATTCAGGGTAAGTGCTTTTCAAAACTGGACAATAGTTTTAAGTAGCTAGCAGACTGTGCATTTCTGTGCTACGTGTACTTTTTATGCCAAATGCAAATATTGAATATTTTGTGACAAACAGATTGTATCTTTTCATATGAAGACAATTAACACATACAGTACTTGGGTGCTCTGGCAAATAGATTTGTTCCTGAACCAGAAACATTGTCATCCATCAATTTCCAACTGCTGTTTATGGGTTTCCAGAAATCATCTTGGACATCTTGTCAAATTGCAAACCAAACTTTGTTTGTAAGATGAGAACTCTGATTAAGAGCCACTCAGCCTTGATGAATTATTTCCACAAAATTGACTATGATCTTATAATACTGTAAGGTTATTTATGTCATATTGGCTTGCCTGATCCTTATAATACCAGTGTTCTTCAGTTCACGTCTCTGATTTAAAGGAATGTTGTACTTTGAAAGACCTTTCGAAAGGGATGTTTTTTGTTTTGATCTGCTTATTATACAAATATTAGATGGCGAACAGACACTAAAGCGTTTTATAAACACTGTAGCATTTGACCTTTAATTTAGTTAGTTGACTCCACAACACTGTATATCAAATACCTGATTTCACGCTATAACACACCACCAACAGCTGGAAATAACATTACTAGTACTAGCGCAGCTATGTAGTTAAATTTTACAGTAAGTGTGCAGCTGTACAAGATCGTTACGATCTTCTTGTAATGTATTGCAGGACAAAGTAGAGAATGCTAGCACTGTAGACATATCTGATAGTGATTTGAACTCAGATGGGAATGGAAGTGACCATGAAAGTGGTGACAATGACATTGACAGTGATCATGACAGTGTGGAGAACTGGGATGGAATTGCAGAAGATGACTTTGCAAGGGATATTCCTGCTGCAACACCTTTGCCTGAGCCCGAGAAGAAAAAAAGCCGATTGCAGCAAGTCAGTGCTATGGTGTTTTGGCTGGTATATTTTCTTCTGATTTGGCAAGCTACTTGCAAGCTAAGTGACAATGGCCTGGTGTGGCTGCTTCAGTTTTTGTTTAAATTTTTCAGGGTCCTAGGTGTGACAATTTCTAATGAATTTTTAGCAGACCTTATTTCTGTACTGCCATCATCTTTGTATCTGCTACGCCAGTTCATCAACTTTGACAGAGACTATTTCACAAAATATGTTGTGTGCCCAAAATGCACAAAGCTCTACAGCTATGACTCATGCTTGAAGGTGCAAAACAACAGAACTGTGGCTAAGCAATGCTCAAACTCATTTATGGTTAGAGGGAAGAAGAAAATTTGCAATGCACAATTAGTGAAGAGAGTCCAACTGAAAGAGGGTAAGGAACAGTTCTACCCTATAAGTTATTACTGTTACAATAGCATTATTGAAGAATTGGAAACGGGGAGACCGCGTCAATTACGCAAGGTATGCAAGGCGCGAACCCACAAATTTCGTCAGTGAGTGGTCAGAGTGGTGGAGAACAACCAGAGCAGATCTTTACCAGTATTGGTATAAATTTAGGTGCGCGAGTTAGCGCTAAACTTAAATCTAAAATTTGGGCCAATGAATATATAGATTTTGGGACGTTATTGACGGTTGCTCCTCCGCGGGAAAAGTATGCCTTGTCTATGTCTTCCACTGCGGGTAACTCGGGTAAACCCGAGCTCACCTTCGAGCCGAGTAACTCACCCAAAAAAGTGACCAATATACAACAGTGGATTATGGCCTTTAACATTTTTGCTTCGGTTTATGCGGAGCGAGCATCTGGCGACGCCCCGAAGTTATTAAAATATTGTGAAGTGGTGCGTGACCTATCTCAGAAATCGGCGGACTGGCTTTTTTATGACGAACAGTTTCGCTACTTGAGGCAATCGGCCCCTCAGAGCTACCCTTGGGATCATATCCACTGGGAATTATGGCTTCGGGCGATGACTAATTCCCGCAACAGACCCCAATTTTCTGCCACTACAAGAGAGCCCATGAAGGATGCCACCATTTCTAGTTGCTTGCTCTGATTTTCCTGCAAGCCTTGCATAATTTCTGTTAGCTTTTCGCCCTGCTTTTCAATTGATTCGATTCTCCTCTTGAGCGAAGTTGCTTCTTCATCTTCTCCATCTTCGGGTAATTTTCTCTTCATTGCTCTCTTCCGCTCTTTCCTCCCTCTGCTGGGGTGGATTACAGCGTTGGATTCAGTACTACTTGATCCACTTGTCCCACTGGTGCTTCGCTGTGGGCTTGGAGTCCCAGAACTAATACCACGTGCAACAGAGTCATCGGTGCTTGCGGAAGTCGGAATCGGTATTGGAGAATCGCTGCGTGTCCCTGCTTCGACAACGTGCTTAAGGGTAACAATATCTCTTTTCCCAAGAACACAATCAATTTTGTCATAGAAGACACTTTTTCTTAATTGGCCTCCACTCTGAGTTTTGTTCCAGGTTTTTGCATCCTTGTATTTATCGATAAGGTATTTGATTTTCCTCTGGCATTTTTCTACTGTCTTTTTCGTTCCAAAATTGATCTCGATCTCTTGACATATCTCTTGCCACGCTACCCTAGCGTCTTTGCTTTCTAAACGGTCGTGCTTTTCGGCCCACAGATCAACCAGGAAACTCTGTTCTTCGTTAGACCACTTGTCGTAACTCGATTTCCCTTTTCCTTTGTTTTGCGAAGGCGCTTGTGTTTCTTGTTGTGGCGCTTGTGGTTCAAGTTGCGGCGCTCGTACGACCACTTCTGTTTCGTGGGATTGAAACTGGCGTGACGACTGGAAAAACACGCCATTGCTGCAGCTTGGCCCAGCTGCATGAAAATTGTTAAACTGATCGTCGTATGGTGGAACGTTCCATCGTCGTACAGAGTTTGTCTGCTCATAGGGCAGAGCGGCATAGTTTGCCATTGGATTTAAATTCCAATTCCCGGGATTCATCTTTACGCGTTCACCGTTGAAGCTCTAACATCCTGTTTTCAGCGCTTCGCAAGAAATGCAAGTATTGCCTCAGACGGTAAATTGAACTCAGTTCAATTTACCAGGCAAGTCGTAATAGCTTTTCTGACAAATGATTGACAAGTTTAACACAATTTTGTTTATTTTGTCGATTTTGTCGAAGTTTTACCCGGGACAAATTTTGTCGGCGGTGCGTTTGAAGATTTGTTCGCTTCGGACAAAATTTGTCGGGCTGCGACAAACCGTCCGCATTAGTGAAGCGCTGGCGATGACAGAAAATTTGTCTAAATAAACAACTTTTTTGCTAGTGCGGATAGGACAACATGTCTGAACTGGGCACAAAAGGGGCACGTTTAGTGGGAAGCTGGTGGAGTTCGTTAAGCAGGCGCTGCATGAAAATCCGTCCAGGGCTAATACAAGCGCAAATGTCGGAGAGCTTGCCAATGAGAGACTGAAGATCTGACTTAGTGGACCGTGGAGCTGCTAGCCCGGCACGTATGAGATCAGAGGTGTCTTGAAGTTTATCGGGTGGGACTTCGATGGTCAGTTTGACTGTGTCGTAAGTGAGGCCGAGAAAAACCATTCTCGTGGAAGGTGGACAGTCCTTGGATGGAGACGACTGAAGGCCTAAGTCGTTGAACAGATACTCCAGGTCAGAGAAGGCAAGCGAAGCTTCCTTAAAGGTGGTTTCCGCCCCGCCAAAGTCATCAATGTAATTGATGCAGTCATGGCCAAAGAAGGAGTGAAAGATGTGAGCGATCGCATTGGTAGTCCGCTGACAGGCGAGAGTTCCAGAACGAAGACCAAATGGTAGGACAAGGTCGAAATAAAAGGAGTCACTCCAGTGTTCAGCTTCGACGGAACAGGATTTCGAGTGCCAAAGGCGTTCGGGAGCGGAGACTTGGCGCAAAGAATGTGACGGATAACTGCGGCGTGCGAGTGTTCACAAGAGAGTAACAGTTGGCCAGAAAATGCGATAGAGGAAGCGGAGACAAGTTTAGGCTGCGAAGGGGACCACGGAAAGGCGGTTGAGGTGGGGGCAGGCGAAGAAACGGTGGGCGAAGATGTGCTGGTCAACGGGAGAGATGTAGGAGCTGTGTAAGATAGTCAATCGGCTGTAGTGGGCGGAGGGCGAGTCGGGGAAGAACCAATGGTGTGGTCTTTGAGCTTACAATATGCACAAATGTGCTCTACACCTTCTTGGTGCGAAGGGTTGGTGCACGTACCGGTACGGTTCCACTCGCGGCAATGGTTTCGAGGTCGGCCATTGTTGTTTCGTACGCCAGCCGCGTTAAAAGCAGGCGGAGTAGCCGGTTTAGCATGCAAGCGATTCGATTCTGTGATGTTAAAGCGTTCGATTTCGCTGAAATCGTTGCCCCAGCTTGCGAGACCCGATTCGGTCCAAAACGGCAGCTTGAAAGGAGAGCACAGCATCCCAGTCGTATTTCGACGCCAGGCGCATCAAAGACATGAGGTGTTGCGTCGTGAGAGCTTGCTGTGGGGAAGGCTGAGCGGACAAGATGTTGAGATAGCCGTACACGAATTCTGCTGTCGATAGATCCTTAAACTTCTTTCGGGAAAGCCCGAAAGGAACGTGGAGATGAGGCCATTCTTGGGGGTTAACGATGCGGGTATTGTGGTCGAGTTGACCTTGCGACTTACCGGAGTTAACTCCTCCACGAACGTTCTCCAACGAAGGAATGTTTGGAGGCTTGTTGGCGGCCGGACTGGAGGAAACCAAATCCCGAGCTCTCGATTGAGCTTCGAGCTCAAGGAGGTGAAGCTCTAGCTGTTGTTTTTCGATCTGTAGGTTCAGCAACTGTAAATCTGGGGGATTGCCAGGCGAAGAAGTCGAAGAACTCATAGCTGTATTCTCAACACGTGGCGTTGTGTGAACCTTGTGCAATGGCGATTGCTCTGGCGATGTAGTGCTAGGCAGAGCGCTGTTTTGCTGTCTTGTGAGGGAAGGCAAGTCGTAAACAAACCCTGAAGGCAGCAGAGGAACTCGAGTTCGGCATTTTCCGGCGGCTTGAGCCATAGTTTCAAAAGGCAAGAGGCTTAAAGACTGAAATAAACTAGAGATGCTGAAATAGACGGGAGAGCGAACGAGCGAACTGACGAAGATATCAAGTGACAACTAGTGCTGTAAAGAAAACCAGCTGACGAGCTGCGAGGGCCTGGGTCTAATTAAGTTATTCGAAGAATACTAACAAAGAATCCCTAACTTTTCTCGGCATTTCTTTCTTTTCCAAGATATCCTTTTTTATGTTTGTCATCCTACTCGCGTCTCTATTTGCCACACGCAATTTTTTTTCCTCAATCTTCATCAAACATATGTTAAAATAAACTTCTATTCTCTGCTATATTATACAAGGCAACGAAACCCACACTTTGCAAACGAAGAGAACCATTGGACAGAAAGGAACAGGTAAAGTAGGTTCTAGTCTATCGAAGTTCACACATTAAGCTTCACCGCACTGTCATGGGTAGGGGGTCATTAACCGCATGCCGAAAATTAACATCTTTACAAACTGAGATAACGTTTGCTCGAGCGAACATGTAACAGATTAATAGTAACATCATTAATCCAAGTAGGGATGAATACAAAAAACCTACGCAATTAATTAAAAGAAAAGCATTAATTGACGTAAGTGCAGTAATCACAAAATAATAAGTTATGTTGTCCATACTAATGCTGATCAGGTCAAATATAAAAAGTATGTGCAACAGCAAATGAATGATTCATTCCTTCTCCTCGTCATAATAGTAAAGAACAGTTACCGATCCTGCGATTGAACGCTTTCGGGGAAACAATGAATCACCGTTAGTCGCTGAAACCTGCTCCTTTGAAGAAGAGAAGATTGTCAGTTTCACATTTGTAAACTCGCTTCTGGGACCTGAGCTCAGGTGACCTGCAGAATTCCTAAAAACGTTTCCACTGGGTCCTGTGCTTGGTTGACTAGCAGTACTTGCCATGGTGGTTGCCAAGGAAATAAGACCTGCTGTAGAATTGTGCTTTTCCCTTGCTCTAATCCTTTGTATCAGTTGTGTTTTTTCCAGCTTTTGCTGTAAGGTTCGCCCATTTCTTCTAGCACCTCTCTCAACAATTGAACAGTCATACATTCTGGGTTGCCTTCCTTCATCCTTTTCCTTTCTTCTCTTTTTTTGATCTCTTCCTTCCTCTCTCTTTCTTTGTCCATCAGCTGCAAACGTGGCAAATCCTTTAAAACATCCCTCAGGTCCACATCGACTGGCCATACTGGTCGTGTTACACTTACTCTTCCGACCACTTTTAAAATTGAACGAACATGACACCAATGAAAGTTTTTTTTTTTTTTTCTTTTTTTAATTTTTATTTTTATCTTTAATTTTTACAATACTTATTACTTACGCCACTTACAATACTGACACTTATACTATTTGCATTACTTACAATACAATACGCCTACTTACTCTACTAACAATACTAATACTTACACTAACCAAACTAATACTTACAGTAATTACAATATTTACAATCTACTCAGATTACTTACCCGACTTACAATTCTTGCACAACGAAATCGAACTTACTTACAATACATTTAAAAAAAAAAAAAAAATTATTAAAGTGCCAGCTTACTCGTGATAGTAATTTTGATTCTAAAATTCGGACTGAAAAAGTTATACATGGTATATGGTATGTAGTATATATACGCCTTGTTTATTTTCCTTCATTGTCGTTTTCATTTTCAGGGGACTAGGATCAAGTTCTCAAGAGATTACAAAATAGCCAACAGAGGCTCCCACTTTTTTAAGGCGATTGTAGTTTTATTGCCTTCTATTTCATAGATATGTTTTAAATACTGTAAAAAATTGTCTAGTTTTGGAGGACATTTTTTCTGTCTACATAGCCAAATATAATATTTAGCGTTTAAGCACCAGAAGTTAATCTGAAGTTTATTTTTAGAGTTATCTGGCCTTAGACCCAGTGCTGTATCAGGCTCTAAGGGTGTCTCTTTAGCGATAACTTGGCATGACTGTAACCATACTTTGAAATGGGACCAGAAAGCTTGCGTTTTTGGGCAAGTCCAAAATAAATGTGCCAGTTTCTCTGTTTCTTTTTCGCAGAAAGTGCATTTCTCGCTATCGACAAGACCAATTTTTTTCAAGAAGTTATTTGTGGATATTCTTCTATGAAGGAATTTAAAATTGAAAGTTACAAGTTTTGTGCTCTTTGTGCATTGAAAAGCCATTTGATAAGCTTCTTTCCAGTTGAGTTCTTGTTTTGTCGTTAGAATGATGTCTTCCAATGAAAGTTGTCAGTGGCTTTTAACTTCCAAAGAACAGAATCTTCCTTCCGAAAGTTAAGTACTTGAAAACAAATAGTAACCTTTTCCGATTTCTGAGAATCGGAGTGCCATTCAAAAACAGGAAAGTTCGATTTCAAGGAAGGTGATCGAACAATTCTGATGACAACGCTAACATGCAGTCCCTCAGACGGTAATCACAAAGCAACAATATCACTGAGGTAAGTCCCAGTGTCAACCCTTTGAGGTGCAAAAAGTTTTTCCACTTGTTCGTAAAAATCATTTCTGGCAGATTCCATCCAACGTGCTAATCGTGAAGTGGCTGGACGGTATACTTTGCCCTCCTGTAAGGACAGAAATTCTGCAATGTGATAGAATTGACCCTCATACTCCACGTAATTTGGACGGATAGAATAATCAATTGTCCGTAGCAGATTATTTTTCTTGGTTAGACGTAACCGTTTCGGCATAGGCTGTAGGCTTATGTTTTCGTCTGACAGCGAATTTGTGTCAGTTGACAAAGCTGTTACTTTGTTACGAAAGTGCTCTTTGATATCCTTGTGCTTCGGACAGATGAGGGTGTAATCTTCTCTTTCCTTATCTCCTGCAAACTGAAGGGATAGGCACTGTACGTGATACCATGCATTACAGCAAGGATAATTGCAACCTATCCACAATGTGTTTTTTGGAGGTTTGAATGTTGAATTATTATACTTGCATTTATTTTCCTTGTACAACGCGCAATGAGTAGGGCTATCCTCTTCCGACTCTACCTGTTCAGACTGGTGTAAACAAGTTGCTGCAGCCAAATCAATTAAGGCATTGGAGGAAGAAGTACAATGTTCTTCGATTGCTGTTAGAAGAACGTCGCTATCCAAGTCAAGGAGCTCGTCGCTGGCAATTACCTCGTTCTCATCAGGAGATTCCCATACTGCAAAGGTTCCTAAGCCTGGTGTATTAAGAGAAATTATGTCATCACCATCTTCTTTAAGGATGTTACCCTTTACCAAAGCTGGTAGCATTCCGATTAGTTGCAGTGTTTTTAGAACCTCTCGCTCTGCCATCATCATTCCTTCTTTGAGTTCCACATCAATGTCCTGAGGCCAGTTCGGTGGTTGAATGTCTGGATTGACGCCGCGCGATTTAAGTTCTTCTAACTTTTGAACTCTACTAGAAAGGTCAATCATATCCAGCAGTGTAAGGTTTGGCTTTCCTCTGCAGAAGCAGCGCAATTTCGCAAAGAAATGCTCGCAACGTTGTGATCCGAATGTCCAGGGATGAAATGCGTGGTTTGGGTAGTACACGGAAAACATTTTCATTGCGAGTATAAGGCCATGTCCGGCGAGGATTGTGTCTTCAAAGGTTTGTTGAGATATGAAATGCTTTACGACATCGTAGTTCGAAATCCGCAGCCACACTCTCCAATATCGCAAGAAAGTTACAGGTGCCCATGCAAGCTTCGCGCACAGTCAAGTCTTTTTCAGTGAATGACTGTAACATGGAGTGTCCCATTTTTAAATAGGCTCTAGTTGCAATAGTTTCCAAGTCACTCCAGTCCTTCATGCAAACTCTTACTTCTGTTTTCATTATTCTCATGGTAGCGTCAACATTCTGTTTATCTTTGACAAAAACGTCGCTTTTCCATAAACCTGACCGAATTCTGTCATTCTCAAAGACCTTCATCAAATGTTCTATTTGAGCGACGCCGCTGCCAATAATGAGAATGCGCTTGACGTTAAGTAACTGATTTCTCCATTTCTTAACAAGATGTCTCCAGTCTGGAAACATAACAGTCGGGACAGGATAATCGACGCCCAAGCTGTGAAAATTTTCCACTACAATGTTGAAATCAAATGAGTCATAAGTCAAACCGATGATATCATTTCTTTCTTCTAGGTTTTTTTTGAAGCGTTCATAGTATTTCCTGAATTTAGAGTTGCCGTCCGCACCAAGTGCAACGATTGTTGTTTTATTACAGGCACCCCCTAGAATAGCTTGGTTATACCAAAGTCTGATAAGTGTATAATCTTGACCTTTAAAAACTGGACCAACAGCCAATACGAACGAAGGAAGGTGATCCTGCAGTGGGGCCAAGATAAATGCGTTTGCTTGTTTGGCCAACTCGTATTCCCTATTTTTCACAACATTTAGAATATCTTGAACAGAGCTAACTATAACATCGCTTTCTGT
>OZ026597.1:27974947-28012447 GCA_964020085.1 Micromussa lordhowensis
CACCATTGTACAATCTTACCTCTTTTATAATTTCCTGTACTTATCATCGTAACAACAAACTACTTTATAAGCAAACCCTTGTAGAACCAAACATATTTAAAGCCTATGTGTGTACTATTTTTAAACTATGTTTAGCTATTTTATTGCTATGCTGTGCTTGAAACCATCTATTTTATTGCTATATTGCCAAAACATAACATAGTCCGTAATATTTAAAGCATATCTCTGAACTATGTGAAAGCTATTTCAGAATAACATAGTTTCTAAATAACTATTTTAATACTATTTAGTTAACTGACATAGTTCTAAAATACCTATTTTTTACCTATCTAGCAAATATATTTTCCCAGACAATCAACATACATTTTAAATAGATGCTATTTATTCACTATAGACAAGCCTAAAATAGCTTTTAAATATCATATCAAAGAGATGTTTCTGGTAAAAAATTACATAGCTTGTAAATAGATGCTATTTAAAACCTATTTTCTTCTTGCTATATTGCTATGGGCCAACACAATAGTATTAAAATAGCCCCTATAAACATTCTGTTATTTGGATACTAGCAGAAGCAAGCTATTTAAAAGCTATTTGGGTCCATGAGTGCCTTTGGTGGTTCATAAAATAGGATTTGAATAGACAATGTAATTTGTATGTCATATATTCATATGTGGCAAAGATGAAATTTAAAATCACAGACCAAAATTAATTATATAGGAAGGGCAACTTGTGAAAACCTGCTGAGCTGATTGTCACATAATTCAGTAGTTTATTTCCTGAGGATCTTGTCACCTTGATAACATCTGAATTCTAACTAATTTAGTTTCAGCTTCAATTTAAACATTTAAGATGTTTCACAATATGAGACAGTTCTAGAGCTTTTGAAACAAAGTATGCTCCATTTCTGGACATCTCACTTTTTAAGACCTTTGTATGCATTAGCATGTAAAATGTTTATTTGTGTCCCAAATACCCAGGGTTAGTTGATTTTGAGACTGGACTAGTAAATTCTATCCTATGCTTGCTCAATCATGAATCAATCATGGCACTAATAAATTTTTGGGAGCCAGCAAGAATGACTGAGCTAGTAGATCATAGTTATAGTTTGCACTCTGCCTATACACGCCCCATTTTCATTTGAATATTCAAACAAAAACAAGCAATCAAGTTCAACTTTCGAGGTTATTGTAATAATGTTATACTTGTACAATACGAGTTCATTCAGTCTTTTTCATACGGATTTGCCAAGGAACAAATAAAAGTCCCTGCTGATACATCCACTTTGAGGAATTTCCTGGATATGTTCACCACAGGAACAGCAATCAGCCTAAAGCCAAGATAAAAATGAAAAATAATAATGTCATATGTTGTGCTGTATCCCTCTAGAGAATTAGGCTCTTTCTCGGTATATCAACCACTGAAATTAAACGGCTCGTAAACTACTGGAACTCTGGACCTACGAAGTTGAAAGACTGTTGAAATTTTTTGAACCACTAAGGTTTCTAGGATTGCTAGGGCTTTGGGCTGTTGGGTTCTGGTCCTCTGGGAGCTTGGGTCGTTGGGTCCTCCGGGACTTTAGGTCGTTAGGGTTTTGGGTCGTTAGGTCTCTGGGCCCGAGTGGGCCCTTGGGTTCCTGGGTTCCTGGGTCCTTGGGTCTCTGGGTCTCTGGGTCTCTGGGTCTCTGGGTCTCTGGGTCTCTGGGTCTCTGGGTCTCTGGGTCTCTGGGTCTCTGGGTCTCTGGGTCTCTGGGTCTCTGGGTCTCTGGGTCTCTGGGTCTCTGGGTCTCTGGGTCTCTGGGTCTCTGGGTCTCTGGGTCTCTAGGTCTTTGGGTCTCTGGGTCTCTGGGTCTTTAGGTCTCTGGGTCTCTGGGCCTCTGGGTCTTTGGGTCTCTGGGTCTTTGGGTCTCTGGGTCTCTGGGTCTTTGGGTTTCTGGGTCTTTGGGCTTCTCTGTTTTGCCCGACCCCCACAGGTAATTGTTGGTAGTGGTGGATGAGGTGGGAGGAGAGGGTGGGGGCAGTCGAATATTGACTTCTAATACGCGCCCAAATACGAGATCGATCCCACTTGATAGTATGCAGACGGATAATTAGGGCTTCAAACTGTTAAATCATTTATTGATCACTTTGCAACTGATTACAACAATTAAAAAATCGCAAAAGCACATCAGCGAACAAATACAACGGCAATAAAAAGAAGTGAATGCAAAAGCAATAATTTTGATCATAAACTCTTTCATAAAATAACGCTTTTTTTCTGTCAAAGCATTAAACACGAACAATCATTTTGTATGTTAAGTTCAAAAATTGCAAAAGCACACTGGCGAACAGATACCATACGGCAATGTAATCTCGCCATAAAAAGAAGTGAATGCAATAAAAATCATTTTGATCATAAACTCTTTCATAAAATAACGCTCTTTTCTGTTTTTCCTTTGAAGTATCAAACACGAACAATCATTTTGTATGTTTAGTACATCGGCGAACAGATACATTACGGCAATGTAATCTCGCCATAAAAAGAAGTGAATGCAATAAAAATCATTTTGATCATAAACTCTCTCATAAATTAATGCTTTTTTCTGTTTTTCCTTTAAAGTATCAAACACGAACAATCATTTTGTATGTTTAGTACATCGGCGAACAGATACATTACGGCAATGTAATCTCGCCATAAAAAGAAGTGAATGCAATAAAAATCATTTTGATCATTAACTCTTTCATAAAACAACGCTTTTTTCTGTTTTTCCTTTCAATTATTAAACACGAACAATCATTTTGTATGTTAAGTTCAACATCATGGGTAATTTGACTACTTTGCAATGGAATGCAAAAATGAAAGCTCATTCAAAAAAGTCAAAGTCAATTTAGATTATTGGAATCACGGAATCTTTTGAAACTATCCCATTCTGGGTGGTGGACTTCCGCTGCTGCCCTTTGTATCTCTGTATAACTATCATCGACGAGTTTGATAGATTCCGTATATTGGTCGATGCTGATCCTAAAGGTAGCAAGTTTGTCCACTTGCACAGCAGTTGGGAGAGCCTTGTAAAAGAACATGGTCCTGTCGACTTTTACCATCTTTCCAAGGCCCATTTCCTCCAACGACTTCATTTGCTCTTGTACCCTTGTACTATCTGGCCTTATCCGGGAGGAGAATTTACGGGAAGCTCTCTTGGGGGTGACAAAGTAGCCATTCTGCCGGAGAATCATCTCTTTAATCTCTTCATCGGAGACTTTATTTTTTCCTTGGATCTCTCCGAGGGAAGCTGCCTGAAATTGATAAAAAAGAAAAAAATCAAGGCTTATCCCAAACAGAGTTATGTCATTGCTCTAGGCAACAAAAGCATATAGTAACACAAACAAATGGTAGTTTTTACCGTATCATAATGTACATTCACATTGTACATTTTATGTCCATTTGATATAACAAAAGAACAACTACAAAGAAAACTTTTAAACATTTCCTAGACTTGCGTCGCATGCATAATACATGCCAACATGCTGCAACATGTAACTTTACCATGTGCGCATGTAACAGCTTCATTTCTCAAATGCGATTTGTGGACATATGTAATGCGAGCAGTCTATAAAATAGAATTTTTAAGTTCACAAAAATTACCTGACGGATGATTGCTCGTTGCTTCTCAAAATAAAGTGCAAGTGATATAGCTGCGTTAATCACATGCCGGTTGATTTGCACCGGCACCACTCCCGTTGTTTTAGACAAGGCCTGGTCAATGAGCGTGAAAAGTACGTGGATCACTGCGGCGATGCGCACGATGTTCTTTTCATCTTTCGTGTTTCCTTTCCCATTTCCACAGTTGCTTTCACCTATGTGCTTAACGTAGATGTCCAGCGCCTCTGCCGATAATTCATATTTAACTTTGTCCGCCTTCCTGTGTGTTGAGAATATTTGTTCGTATATGCGGTCAAATGATGATAAGTTTGTATCCTTTAGTTCCGCGCTGCTGTCCCTGCGCGTTTCCAGAGAAGTGGGCTCCGTCGGTGGAATGCAGATCAGAAATCTGTCCAACAACCCGTTGTCATTTGCTACCATTCGAGGCATGATGCTCTTAAGGAAAGCATCGGGTTGGGTGAAACAAGACAGAGCTAAGGCTGCGGAAGACACGCCGATTCTTTTGTTAGAATTGCCTTTGGTTTCATACCAATGTGAGCCGTCATAGCATTGCAGTAAGCGTTTCATCGACGGGGCTGTTGAACTGCCTTTCATGCCAAGTACTTCTCTGAACCAGTCTTGGCACTCGTCAATGGCGCTTATTGCAACACGATCTGTGGACCTCGTGAAAAAACGGAACAGTCCATTAGACGATGCGTCTTCCAGGAGTAGCTCGGTTCCTCCAGTTTTTCCCTCCAGGTAGTTTAGGATTGGTTCTATGATACATGTCCGATGACTTTGTGTCTTGCCTGTAGATGGACCACCGAGACCAAGCATGTACAGATTGACTCGCTCTTCGTATCCGTCGAATATTTGCACTGTCGTATTGCCCATCAGAGCGCTTACAGTCGGTAAAACACCCACCAAAATAAATTCTGGACAAGTCCCCTTTGCTTTGGCAAGGGTCGCAAACCACTCGGTCACTGCGCTATTAGCTATCTCGCTCCACTGCATGTTGCAGCTTTGCGCTTCTTTTTTGATAGATTCCACGGTTAACATGGTATTGTCCGCCATCATGCATCGGGAACACAACCAAGAGAAGGCGACGTTCCACGTGGCTTGCAATTTTACATTCATAAACGTGTGAAATCAGAATATTACGTTACATACTGTGCAATATTAAACCTGTGGGGTCAACTGTTAAAAAAACACTAGGTTTTTGGTTTTATATACGAACCTATTTTAATAGGTTTTTGTACCAGAATATTCAAGTACATAATATTCATACAAAAAGAGCCTGTATGGTTTCATCCTCATTCTAAACCCGGGTTGTAAACTACAATCGAGTAAGGAGAGCGTAACCCGGGGGCGCAACATTACTGCCAATTATTAAGCCAGGAAAACATGTGGTGCGAACCTTGATAAAACCACAAGGTTGTGCAATAGATTTCCGGTCACGTAGTAATGTGATGTTTAACTCAAATAAACTGTCACTGATAAACCGGTCTGGCATCCGCCATCTCCTCCATTCTCACTCGGCCGTGTAAGTTGCTTTTCGCCTTTTCCGAGCCTGCTCACAGACTGAGGATCAACCATTTTTTTCCTTCGGGAGGGCGCTTTGGGCGATTTAATTGTGCACTGAGAGCAAGTCATGCAAAATCAACGTGGAAAAAATGAGGAAAAATCCTCCAGAAAATTCCCCTTCCCCTTCAAAAAGAAATCTCCCCCCCCCCTCGCCGGTTTGATTAACGCGACATTAAAGTGTCAAAACCATCGGTTGCCATGATCTTGATCTCTAGGGGATTTATTTTTCACCGCCAAGGTTTTTCTCAGCGATGGCTCCTCTCACAATCTGCAGAATCTATATTGTCGGTATATTTTTAATGTTGCTGAAAATTTCAACCTCAGTTGAAATTGACGAAAACATTAAGAAATACATCAAAATTACTGTTCGGAAATACGAGGAAGGTTCCTACACGCAAGAATTTTCGGAAATACGCCCAGACCGACCAAAGATTAGCGAATGTTGCTCTCCGTTGTCTTTCACGCTTCCGAATTTGTTTATTTGGGACCCACTTCTTCAGTTCCACGACATGTTCGATCTAAATCCGTTGGTTTGTGAAGAACATGGACATGTAGTTGTGCCCGCGCGTTGGACTGATGGATCGAGTAACTCTTTAAATCCACGTGTTCTCTTGGAAGATAATGGACCAGCATTACTTGTTGCAAGAGACTATTACTGCAAGGCGGGACATGACAGGCATTACATTCGCAGCACTGATGGTGATTTCTTGCGATACCTTAGCGAAAGTTATTTTGTCGATCTGCCATTCAAGCTTACACACAAGTGCGGTTTCACTTTAGCATTTGTGAAGAGACTGCGGAGTTACATTTCCCACGGACTGTCTTTTAATATGTTCCAGTCAACGTACATGGAACATCAGCTTGAGTATTGCATGGAGAAAAAGTGGGAATTTCAAAGGAACTGCGACCTGAGGCGAAAACTTTTTGATCAGGCAATACAAGAGTATTCGAAAGAATCTACAGAAGAGTTATTTTCAACATTTCAAGACTTCTTGATTAGGATGTGTCCAAGTGATGACTTACTATGTGACATTTTTCTGAAGGACTTTCAAGATAGAAAAGTCGACTTCGAAGAATCCATGCGTTCGACATCGGCAAGAGCACTGATGGCAGACCACACTTTTAAGGTATAATATATTGTAATAAGAAAAAATTGATATAATAAGAAATTGGCAAAATTGTTTAATAATTTTCAATAATAATAATAATAATAATTATAAAAATAATAATTCACATTTTAGGCCAACGTTTGCAATCTTTTTTTTTTAGTTTCTTCCCGAAAAGATTTAATGTCAATCCTTTTCAATGAGAGATGCCTTTAAAAAAAAAAAAAGCGTTAATATGGCAAAATTCGACCAGGCTATGAGGTTTACCCTCCAAGGCTAAGCGGGTAACCCTACCTTTTATATAAACGCGAGGCGAAAAACTTAAGAGTTTATACTCATGGACAGGCGGGTCACCCGCCAAGGCAGGAAACCCTTCTTCCATGTAAACAGGCCCTTAATTGTAATGAAAATGATAACAAATATAATTTTTTAGAAATTAATAATCCTTGACTGTTTTTCTTTCAGGTTACAGTTAATATAGGGTTAGCACGAGCCGATCACTCCTGGGTCAAGCAGTTTAACTCGTTGTTCGTTGTACTGAACGAGAATCACGAAATAGTCACATGGAAACTAACAAAGAAGGAGAAATTTGAAATGGTTCAGGAAATGTTGGACAATCTGAAGAAACGACTACATAGTCAGAATGAAGCAGTGGAATTCTTTGTCATTGACAATTGTTGTAAGTGGAGGAAAAAAATACACGAGTTATTTGGCCCAAACGTGCGGGTGTGTTTGGATATCTTCCATGCGGTTCAAAGAATAACGAAAACAATAAATAAGCAACATCGTTTCTACTCGGATTGTGTGCAGGACTTATCAAAAGTTTATAGATCTGATGACGATACCGGAAAGACGAAAAGGGAGAAACCTACCCCAGACCCAGCAACCATTATTAGAAATCTTGATCGGTTCGCTGAAAAATGGCAACACATCTCCGATACACAACTGACAGACGATCCTCTTTTGCGGGAGTCCTTTCAAGAACAAGTGCAAAATTTAAGACAGCATATTAATGAAGGCTGTCTTTCGGGAATTCCCCCGGGATACTCAACAAGTATTAATGAATGTCTCCACGAAAAAATAAACGATTTATTCGCGGGAGCTAAGATGGGGCCGGAGTTGGCTGTGGCACTTCTCACCGTATTTTTCTTTTCATGGAATTCCAGAAGAAAGAACAAGATAAATGGTGTTCCAGTTGTGGTGCCATTATCTCAACAAACTCACAAGTCCACACAATCAGAAGAGACATTCGGAATTGGGAAAACGGCTAAAAAAGGGAACGATGATATTAACGTCTCTGGAAATTTAGAAGAACCACAAGGCCCAATTCGACGTGCATTGTCGATGCTTTCCTTTTTAAACACAGTAAATACGAAAGCCAACAGAAGATGTGACATTAACTTGTACCAGTTATTTTTTGAAGCTGACATTGTTAAGTACATGCTGAAAAATTCTGGAGGAGGAAATTTGGAGCCCGATAAAAGTCGCAGCGTTGTAGCCACAGTCGCTGAACAATTTGGAATGGAATTACACCCTATGCCAAGAGATGGTGATTGCTTTTTTAAGGCTATGGGATTTAATGTTTTAAACGTTGGATCCCATAGTGCTCTTAAGAACCATTTTACATCACTCGGACTGATTCAAATTGATAACATCGAAGAAATGGCAATAAAGCTAAGGGCTATGATGGTGCATGAACTTGTTTATAACAAAGAAAAATATGTTGACTTTGTACAGGAATACGGAATGCAAGAATGGGAAGAGCGTGTTAAACAATTTCTTCAGCCAGGAGTGTTTTCGGATGAAGTGGGTGATTTGATGGTTAAGGCGACTGTAAATGTGCTAAAGATACCTTTGATTCTTTTAACATCGATTGAAAATTATCCGGTTATAAATGTCACTCCCGATGAATTCGCTGAGGGATGCAGTGATTTCTGTCTGTTCGCAGCGTATAGCCGAGAGGGACCGGGACACTACGATGCTCTTTTTGAAAATCAACAAAGAATGGAAACCGTCAAGGAAGTATCCGCGAAGCCCACACAAAGGTGTACATGTGGGATGAATAGCAAAGAAGTGAAAAATGTTTGCTGCAAACGACAAGCGGGCGGTAGTCGCCAGTATGCCTCCCGTTGCCCATGTCTAAAAGTAAAGCAATCGTGTGGAGAAAACTGCAAGTGTAAGGGTTGCGAAAACCCCTACGGGAAGAAAACTAATATTGGAAAGAGCACCAAACGGAAACGAAGCAAAGACCAATTTGGGGGAGAAAGAAAAAGAGGTCTTCAATTTATGATTGATAACGATGAATCTGTCAGTGATGGCAAATGGACAGATGAAGAAAATTTAATCTTGCTTCAGCATGTCATGGGCCAGCCCGAAGTTCTAGAGAAAAACATTCCAAAGCAACTAGTCACTAAACTAACCAATGCCTACAACAAAAGCGCTAATGAAGCAGTGAACATATTGAAACTGAACTTGGTTCGCCTGAAAGACGAAAAACAAGTGAAGCAAAAACTACAGCACCTTAAACAGCGAAAAGAATTAGCGCTCCTTTTGATTGAGGAACAAATCAATCTTTCTGTGAAAAATATTGCTACTTGAACGTGAAATACGTGAAGAAACTTGTCTAGAACACGCATATTCCTTGGTGGCTGTGAAGCCGTTGTTATATTTTGACGTTTTGTTTATGAATATTGGCAAAGAAAATACGAGAAAATATACATTGTACTCATGGGTGCTTTTTAACAATAATAATTAACAATGGCTATTTCAACCTGCAAACTACAGTCTGCAAAATATACCTGCGGATATAGTATTCATTGGCTAATGTGAAGATAATTGTTTTTCCTCATACTCAGGTCATGTTTATACATCGAATTTCAGTCAATGTGTAATCCGGAATTATTCCCATTCGCATTCGCATTCGTTGTGCACAATACAGTTTAAACAGTTGAACGACGATTTTTTTCTGCACTGATTTTTTACCGAAGGTGATTAATTGCAACTGTTGTGCACATTTTCTCAATGGAAACTACATTTGACGCGACTGAAATGTAAAGTATACATTGGGTCTCGGTACGTGGTTGTTCCGATTAAAATACTAATGAAAAAATATTGTTCCTGTTGAAAGCCTATGATCATGATACATATTTAAATTTGATTTTCCGTGTAATGTTGAACTGCAATATCCAATGCTTTGACGACCCAGAGACCCAGAGACCCAAAGACCCAAAGACCCAAAGACCCAAAGACACCGAGACACCGAGACCCAAAGACCCAAAGACCCAAAGACCCAGAGACCCAGAGACCCAGAGACCCAGAGACCCAAAGACCCAAAGACCCAAAGACCCCGAGACCCAGAGACCCAAAGACCCAAAGACCCAGAGACCCAAAGACCCAGAGACCCAAAGACCCATAGACCCATAGACCCACCAACCCAAAGACCCAGAGACCCAAGGACCCAGGAACCCAAGGGCCCAGAGACCCAGAAACCCGGAAACCTAAGGGCCCACTTAGGCCCAGATACCTAACGACCCAAAACCCTAACGACCTAAAGTCCCGGAGGACCCAACGGCCCAAGTTCCCAGAGGACCAGAGTCCTAGAAACCTAACAGGCCAAAGCCCTAGCAATCCTAGAAACCTTAGTGGTTCAAAAAATTCCAACAGTCTTTCAACTTCGTAGGTCCAGAGTTCCAGTAGTTTACGAGCCGTTTAATTTCAGTGGTTGATATACCGAGAAAGCGCCGAGAATTATGCATGAGTATATGAGTAGAAGTTTGGGAGAATGATAAATGCTGTGGGAACATGAGTACTGTGGGAACACAACCTTTTCAAGTTCTCCCAAACTTTCACGAGCGTTTCTATTAAACAATTAGATTATGAGCTCGAGATTTCTATCGCGTGATAGTTGACGAGGGCACAGCCCGAGTTAACTATCACGCGATAGAAATCGAGAGCGAATAATCTAATTGTTTTAGTATAAATTTACTAGTCGTTCAAAACTTTCATCTAAATCCGCTTCATGAGCACTTCGAAAACACAAAGAAGCGATCCCCAGCGCCCGCTACTACGCTACTCACTATCTATCACAGAATAGAACGTGAGTAGCGTAGCCAATCAGAGAACGGCATTCGTGATAGAACGCTAGTAGATTTATACTAAAACTTGATAGAAACACAGAGAACATGTTTTCTATTTCTCTTAGAAAACACCGTGATAGAAAAAGGGAATCAACTTGCTTACTTTAATCATCAAAATACAAATTCTCTTTGCTCAC
This sequence comes from Micromussa lordhowensis, assembly GCA_964020085.1. NCBI lineage: Eukaryota > Metazoa > Cnidaria > Anthozoa > Scleractinia > Lobophylliidae > Micromussa > Micromussa lordhowensis. Next base: position 27,985,526 of record OZ026597.1, read on the forward strand.
ACCATCATCACATCAACAGCTCATGTTACATGTAGTTGTAGTTCTCTGTTTCTATCGTGTTATTTTTAACCAATCAGCACATGTATTTTCCTAGTGCTTTCTTCTAATTAATGATACTGTTGTGCACAATTTCAATACCTGTTAGAGGTCTTTACTCTTGTGATGTGTTTCACCACCATCCTTCCCCTGTATTCAGGAAGTTGTTGATGATCTTTTTCTAAAACCTCTATAATGGCAAAGTGATGACAGATCAAATCACAGCAGCACTTCTGCTCACTACACTTGGCTTTGAGACATTTTTCCTCAACCTTGACATAAGTATGAATTGAACCATAGTGGGTACTGTGCAGATGTTGAAATTCTACAGTGTAGTCATTCCGTGCAACAACTCTTTTGTAACTCTTGCTGTGGAAAACCACTCCATCAACAAGACAACGTCGAAACATCCATATTCTACCATAATGTCTTGGAAGAGTGGCCATTTGTTCATCAGTGAGAAGTGTTGAACAGCTCCACACACGTTCAGGTGAGCCAATAATATGCACAGTTTCAGAGATGCTTTCCTTCTGTGAACTGTATTGAGAGAAAAACATAGGTTGCAGCATTACTGATACTTACACACATTGTACATGGACATACAACTATAATCTTGTGAATACTTACATGTACAAGAACAAAATGACAAACATATCGCTTGCTTGTCAGGTGCTCATAAAATGCCATGACCTCAGGTGATGTAAATGTGGCTCGTGCGATTTCTGGTAGCTTCTGAATCACAGAAACTGCTGTGACAATCTTAAATTAAAATCACGAAATAAAACTCAGCGAGTAAATAAATGTACCAGTCAAATCAAAGCTTCAGCATCCCCCCAGACATTTGAATTTTTGGAGGATATTGAAGCTTCGATTTGACTGGTAAATTGCATGTTTTCTTTGTTGTCCAGTATATATATCTTCAAGAGGTTAGAACATTATAAAAACATTCAAGAACATATACTATTGCTCTGCATTTTCTTTCTGGATAATCCTTGTTAACAGGAACATGTAAACGAACACACCTGGCCATCCACATTCTTGGTTCCATGAAACAGGTCTCATAGATCACCATTGTAGTCCTCAAATGGAAAACAAAGGTAATAAGAATCGACGTGGATATATGATTCATTGTATAAGAAAATATGGTGGCAGACAAAAAACTTATCAAATCCATTGGTTTGTTTGGGAATGTTTTAACGGTGTCATACCAGAAGGAAAAGTGATTGATCACATCAATAATAACAAGGAGGATAATCGATTGAGTAATTTACAACTGATGACCCCAAAAGAGAATTGTAAGAAGTCAGCCAAGGATAGAGATTATACATTCACTGCTAAAAATTATAAGAATAGGAAGTGTGTAAAAGCGACTAACAAAAATACAAATGAAGTTTCATTCTATAATAGCCTGTACACAGTCAACCAATTTATTAACATAAATCCTGGTACTGTCAAAATGGTATGTGAGGGTCTCAATAATTGTAAATCAGGTGTATCAAAGAAGGATGGGTGTTCTTATACTTTCGAATATGTCAGAGAAGATGACTTACCCAATGATTGTAAGAAATCAGCAAATATAAGACCAAAAAGAATACCAGAAGAGGATAAGAAAAAGCATAACTTAGAACGTGTGAAAAAATGGCAGAAAAAGGAGTCTAAATGCCCAAACTGTGATAAATCTTACAAGAATAGTTATAAATATCTCCACATGAAAAAGTGTTGCAAAATAGCCAAAAACAATAATGTTCTTGGCCACCAATAGATAGCAATAAACCAGATTATTTCTGTATTACCTACAATATATTGTACATAAATATCACTTTATATCATTATCATATTTTTATTAAATCCTTCATTGGAATCCAGCTATTAAATTCATCACTATATCCCTTCCACTTTATCAAAGCTTGTTTCTTCTTATGTTCCCTACGAATGACCTTATCAATGCGGAATACGTCCTGTTTGGCTTTTAATAATTCAGGTTCATAGAAACTCCCTTCTATAGTCTCATCATTTAGATTCTTTATTTTGTATGTTATTGGATTAGTGTATTGAATCTTATCAACTGTGAACACTTCTTCTGTCCAATTTGTTTGTACTTGGATATTCGAACCTTATCACCTATTTTAAATTTTGCCTTCTGCTTTGATGTTTCCATATCACCATATAGATTAAAGTAAACAGTTCCTTCATTCTTCTTATTGGATGCTTCTGTGGGTGTCATTTTGATGCTTGAATGTTTGGTATTATTATACTGTTTCAATATTTTAGGTAACGTATCGAGATACATTGTATTACCGTGAACTGTTTCCACATTTTGGATGTAATCGTTCTATTCCATCTTTCAACCACTGATGACTTCTCTTCATTCTCAGTTGAGTACATATGTATCCCATTTTTCTCTAATAGGTCTTTCACATGTTTGTTGTGATATTCTTTACCTTTATCAACCCATAAATACTGTGGTTTTCTACCTTCCTTGAAAATTGTTTTAAATGCTTCAGCAACAGATTCACCTTTCTTATCCTTCAATGGTACAATCCAACCATATTTACTGAAAACATCAATAATCATTAGAAGATATCGGTAACCTTTATTCCATTTACTGAACTGTTGCATTTCAACTAGATCACTTGCCCATATTTCATCAATATGATTTGTGATTACACACCGCCGAGTGAAATTATGTTTTATGGGTGTATGTAATTCATCAGCTAATTTTTCTTGCCAGTTTTCTTCACTCGACGGCTTTTTCCGTTTTTTGGCTTTTTGACGCCCATTCCCAATTTTGACTTAGCTGCTATAGCATTGTGAGCTATTGTGTGTCCCCATTGTCTTTCTTTCCAAGGAATAGCATCAAGAGCTTTAACCATTTTACGATCTGCATTGTTTTTACATTTCACTTGATCACCTTTTGGTTTATTTCCACATACTGAGTAATCAACATCATGCTGCATACTTACAGCATCTGTTCTTCCTGTTGGTTGTTGATATATCTCAAGTATCTGACCAGTATTGGGATCATACCTCAATTGCTGTTCAAGAGGGTTTCCAGGGCCTGTATATCTATGTCCAGGCATCACAAAACCCTTCTTAGGCGCAACCTTTAATATAGCCTTGTGTATATCAATAGCACCACCAGTTGGTGATATCTTTTTAGACAGATTTGATGCGAAACTGTCAAGGACTTGATCAAGATACTTATTTGCAACATTTTTTATCTTCTTCTTTGCATAATCTGATTTGATAGCTTTTGCAACACCCTTTCGAGCAAGGTAAGCCCCAGAATTGGCCAAACCTTTCAAAGAAATCTCACTAAGAGAATGACTATCATGAATATCAAACAAATTGCCCCCAGCTAGTGAGGGCTCAATCAGTTTCCCTGTTGTTTTGTTAGTTCATCAATTTTTTTTTTAATAGTTCTTCTGACTTTTTGATAGACTTTGCTGTCTTTGGATCCATCTTAATGTTTTTCATGAGACTTTTGTTTGCCTTGTTAATCCCGTATTGTCTGATTTGATTTTGTCTAATACACTCTATTTCAGTTCCAAGGTGTTTACCTTTGGGAACCTTATTTATTCCACAATATGGTTTGGTTGGCAATCCTGGAATGGCCCCACCTGTTGATTGAGATTTGACAAATTTAGTCTTTGTTATCCCACATTCAGCACAAGTGCATTTCATCATGGTTCTACCATTTTCGGCTTTGACATATCGTTCACTGCCTGGAACACATTCAGTTTGTTTCTTCTGTTTAACACAATATGATTTTACCATTATATATATAAGTTATATATTTTTAAAATAATGTTTGATGAATCTTTCATTTTTCATTGTGTCATGTATGTTGAATACTTTTAATAAATCAAAATATGAATTACCCTTATTCATTTCATTCAAAAAGTATAAACAGAAGTATCCACATGTGGTTGTTTTTATATTTTGAATCTGATTATTTTGGTGAAGTAAAGTTTAATTCTTTATTTTCGCATGATTCACCAATTCTTGAAACGGAGGCATACCAAAGCTGTCAAAATAATTGATAATGTTGTCTTTCACATAAGTTGGTACCCAATGGCTTCCACTCATATATGATGGTTCAAGATGGTAGATAAACAAAGCCTGTTTGTGGTTGTGTGGAACTTTTTGATCTCTTGACAAAACATCATTGATTGGGATATTCAGATATCTGCACCATTTTATTAGATCATGATTGCTCATCGGGATGTCTTCATGGAATTTCGGTTTTACAGTATTGCCCCTACGAGTGGGATTGAGTTGAATGGACTGTTTGGGCCTAATAGTAGACCTTTTCCCTGCTTTTTTTTTTACCCATACCAGATTGTTTGTCCCATGATCCTACAAAAGGTGGCGGTCTATATAAACCCATTCTCGGAGCTCCCCTCCCTCCTTTTGGAGGAGGGATTGGAAGTCCAATCTTGGGAGCGCCCTTTCCAGTCAAAGCGTTCAATATCATAGGAATCCCAATACTGGCGAGTAAAGTACCAAGAAAACCACCCGATTGCGTTTTTGTTGGTTTTATAACAACATCTGAACCTGATATAATGGCTTCCACTATGTCTTTCTTTTGTTTTTTGGATAGAAGATGCTTGTTTGCGATGAGTTTGTCAATTTTGTTTTGTGGAATTAGGAAGCCTCCTCTCTGTACCCCTTTTCCAGATATCTTTTTGACGACTTGGTTTGCGCCTTCACTAGCCAACCCTGCTAAAGCTGATAATCCTAAGGTTTTCGCAATAGTTGGTCCGACATGAGAGGACGGATATGGCCTGTACTGGAAGTACCATTTCCCGCAGCGTTAATTCCCCAGGTATGTTGGGAACGTGAGAAACGTGTCAAATTGTGGTAGATCAACTTATCATCGCCAGTTATTGGAGTTCTGGTAAGTGTCGTAACGTGACTCTACAGCCTTTCAAACTGTAGAGATCAATTTGTCATCGCTCGTTAATGGAGTTCTGGTAAATGTTATAAATATCGTAACATGATTCTTTAATCTTAATAAAGAGTCCATTCTTTTGCCTGTTTTTCATTGTGTAACCGGCCCTCAAGCACGAGTCGTTTTTGGGATGGCACCGAGAAAGGGCTTCTCACTCTTTACTCGTGTTATCAGCGACGAGCTGAACTCTCTTGAGAGATATTGGTATGTTCTTAGTTCCAGCCTTTGTGGCGGTAGCCCGAGCCAGTACTTTAGAAAAAATGTGGTTGTTCAAAATTTTCCCGAAGAATTTAAAATGATTGAAAGAGCTACACTTCGTCAAGTCGATGGATCCCTGTTCGACGGCAACGTCGGTGGGTCAGATTTTGTTGTGGTGGCGTCATCATTTGGTTTTCTCGCTGTATTACTCCGGCAACAATTTCAAAAGAGTTCGTGGTTAAAGGATCCAGGATTTGAGTTTCTCAAAACAGTTCTGAACGACCTTGACTTTAGTGCGTTGTACCCTCAACATGAAGAGATCACACATGGCACTCCGTTTCCCGGTCCAGCAACGATACCTTCAAGAGATCAACCTAAGCCTCACGTAGCTCGTAAGCTATCTTTGAATCCATCGTCACGAAATGAAAAAAATGCGCCTCCGATGACACCAAAACAAAGTGGTCAAAATGGCAAGCAAGGTGTCTCCCCAAATATTAAGGACATTTGCCAGAATCCAGAAATCGAAACCCCGGAAAAAGAGCTGCTGATAAAAAAACGGGGTCAGCAGCTAATCAGCCAAGTCAATGTCTTGTGTGAAGAAAAGAGGGAGAGTTTGTCAACTGTTCTCTCCTATTTGTGCGCCTTTGGCGACAATAATGCTACGGGCCTGATCAATGATGTAATAGAGGACGTGGCGTCGAGGAAAGGGGTGAAAAGAGCAATACAAGATCTTGCTGGTGAGGAAACGTATGCTCGATACATCGAAAGTTTGCGAGTTCCAGATTGGGTTCTTCTGTTTTTTAAAACGCGCGGAAGAATCTCCGGCCATACATGGCAGACAGTGATCAATATCACTCAGCTTGGAAGAACGGGGGTTAGTAAAGCTTTTTTATTCATTTAATATATGTCTATTTAATTGTTTTCCCAGATTCTTTATTTGAACAAGTTGCGTGTTGCGTTACTTGTTGCGTTACTTGTTGCGGCTTTGTCACCTGCGGACAGTTTTTGGGCCCTTAAAACCATGAACGGAGAAGTGTACACGCTTGAAACTTTTTGTATGAAGGAAACCTTTCTACATATTCAGAATATTTGAGTAAAACAGCTCTGTAACTGTAAAGTTCGAGATCTTGCTTTTTTCCGAGAAACGGGGCCCAGGTCACTTGCACGCTTTTAGCGCGGTTACCATGCAAGAAAGGGGGACTTTGCTTTTCGATATGATTTTGATCGTTCTGTCAGTCCGCTCAAACGAGCATGTAGATTATCCCCCTTCTTTTCATCGACTGTCAGGCCTAACCGGTGTTTTTTTTACTAGTTCGCAAGCTCAGCCTATGTGAAGCGATCTAACTTTTGGTTGGAGCGAAGCCGTACTAATGGAGCGATCTCGCCGAGAGAATTGAACTGACTTTTCTTTTTCTTTCATGTCCTTGTACATCAAGTTGAAGCCTAATTGTCGTTTTGATAGATTAGTGGTATTTTAATGATGGACTTTTACTGCTCTATGCTTTATCATAACAATTTAAGATCAAGGTTATTATATCTTTCAGAAATCCTCTGATACTCCTGTGCTGTTAAATACCAATGAGATTAAGGCGGTGAAGAAGATGGTATTTGGAGTGTGCCGAGCGTTAATGGGAGTTGAAAAGGTCTCTCCACCCATTCCTGGGTATTCAGTTCAATTGGCTCCTGTCGTTGAATTGATTGCCAGGGAGCAAAGACTGCACCAGTTGACCTCTCCCGTAATTAAATTGATGCTGAAAATTGATGGAAGACCCTTTTGGGGTAAGGAATCAATAACAATCTTGAGCAGACATGAACAAAGAGTTTAAGACTGTTACTCCTTTACAACACATTATGATCAATTTATTTCCCAGACAAAATAAGCATCGTTTTTTTTGTGACATAACTAATTTATGTGTGTTTTGTAATTAAACATAACGTGACACATTATTGCAAAGTAGAATTTGTTTAGTTTTTGACACTTTGCCTAGCTATAGTATGTTTACTAAATTCCACCATTTCATTGAATTATATTTAGGTCGAGATCAAGTGCTAATTGGTATTGTCCCAAGTGTGTGTCCTGTGTCCTCCAATCAAAGCGCAAAGTCTGTGTTCCCTTTGGTCATAGCCAATTGTAAGGAGAACAGGTTAGTTATCTACTGCTATTAATATTGTTTTGTTGTACAGGTCTGGGTTGTTCAAAACGTGGATAACGCTACGCAATGGATAAATCACTATCCAGTGGATGGCGTGGTTTGTTTTGTTAACATTTATCCACTAGATAGCGATTTATCCTCCAGATAGCGTTAACCAGCCTTTGAACAACTGGGCCTGGTAAAAATGAAAACAATTGAATGGCCACAACGTTTCTGTAGAAATGTCTATTTTCAATTCTTTTCTCCAGTAAAGTAAAATAAACCTAGCAAAATGTTTGCTTATCAAAGTTTACCCCATCTCTAAAAACGGCGAAGAAATGTACTGCAGAGTATTTTTCACAAACTTCGAGCTAGTTCGACATGTTTGGAAATAGGGTCAAACACAGCCTTTTAAGTTTGATGAATCTTTTCAATCGCTGCTTAAACTGACAAGAAAATGGAGAATTTCAATCGTAACAATATGTGCGCAAGGTCAGACATCCAAACTCTGTCACAGTCATCATTTGCATTAGTGCGCAAGATCAGACATTCAAACTCTGTCACAGTCATCATTTGGATTGTCTTTTTTTATTCATGAGTTTGAGAAATCTCTTAGTGAAAAGATGGCAAGTAATATATTTTAAAATAAGAACTTGCCAAGGTTATAGGTGAGTCAGTGGAGTTATGGCTATACTTTCATCTTCTGATTTTATCGCGAACAGATGGATACAAGGGATAGGTTTGATTTGTCGGATGAACTTCATGAATAGCTAAAAAAATCCTGAGATGAGGGATCAGAGCATAGAAAGGCTTTATGGGCACACTGTTAGTCACAAGACCTAGTATTTGAAGTATACAAAAGAAAGGAGAACAAATTTTCTCTATATTTAATCAATATACCAAATGAGTGTTTTCAAGCCATAGCCTTCTCGGCTTTTTCACAAGTTTAAAAACTCTTTTGGCCATTCAGTGGACCGAGAGATTCCATGGATTTTTCTTGTGACAACAGCAAGCAGAAACTGACAAAAGATGAGTCATCTTGGCAGTCCTGCTGATAAAAGATGTGACATCTTCACAACAGGAATACTGATTTGCTGTTGTCACAGTGCGAGGCCTTATGGTTTGACCCAGGTTAGATGAAAGTGAAGTTGCCACAATTTGATCGAAAGAAAATGTCAACAAACATACCCGGTTTTAATCTTTGTTTTTCAACCAGTAATTCAGAGTAATTGTAAGAGAAGGCTTTGGCTTTTGGTTTTCAAGATGCTCACGAATACATCTGATTAAACTTAAGAAAAAGGGAAGAGTCTATGCTTAAACTCAAAACCTAAAATGCAGACTCCTGGATTCAAGCTGGTAGGTTCCTGATACAAAGTTTCGTGAGCCATAGCCTTCTTGTATTATCCCTGAACTAAATTTTGGCCTTTGACTAATAGAATGCAACAGTTATTGTGACAACAGCAAACAGAAACTGACAAAAGATGAGTCATCTTGACAGCCCTGCTGATAAAAGATGTGACATCTTCACAACAGGAATACTGAATTGCTGTTGTAACAATGCAAACAAAGTGTTATCTTGCATATGAGCAATTTTTCTATTATTGATTATTTTCTTCTTTTTTTTCCAAACCTTGCATCCACAAGAAGGCTTGGGCTCAAGTAATTTACATACCATTTTTGCCTATACATTTACATCATGCTAGATCTCACAGTGAACACTAATGTAGTAGGAAACACAGTTCATGGATTAACAAAAAACTGTTTTGATTAAACGGACATCTTCATTATCGTGGCATTTCGGTCTTTGCCTTTTCTATACAGTTTTGCCATAAGTATACATGCTTAAAATTTTGTTCCATATTCAAGAAATGAATCTTTCTTTATTGGCTCAGAGTATTTTTAGCATCATTATCAAACTCAACCTGACGAATATACAGTGGCAACAGGTTTCAATAGCTGACACTCTTTCATCTTATTAATTTTTCTAAATGTTATTATTAGGCACAATTGATAATAATACAAGGTGTTGTAATTTATTTCATTGCCATATAAATGTCATAAGATCTGAAAAACACCAGATGAAAAGGGATAAATATGCAAAGAAAAATATAGAGGAGCAACTGATGAGCTGAATATCAAAAATGTGTACTCTGTTTCATGCACAAATAGTTCCTTTATGCAATGGGGCCCCTTGCAGTAGCCGATGATAATGATCAAATGATTAAATCTACGAAATTCATTTAAAAGTACTTCATCTATACACTAGATGGTGGGTACCATAGATGCTGATGATAAGTCTCAGAACAGGTAAAAGTGGATTTTGGTAACCCCCAAAAGCTGTGTCATGCTTCAGTTCTTCTGCTCATAATATTAAGCTGTGTAATTATTTCTTTTGCGTTTCATCGAGCTGTATGAACTTTGTGTCATGTACACCGTGGGACTAGTCCCTGTAAATAATTCCCCTTAAGACTTGTCCCTGTGACTTATAAGAACTCAGAAACCACACACAAGAACAGATGGGTTCCCAAGGCAACCCACCAAGTTTCAGTTTTGTTTATTTACTTTTAGACTGATGCAAGCAAGTTGTAATAATTACTGGTTTTACCTCCAATTGGTCAAGAAAGTAGCCTTGAAACCTTAAGCTAGGGCAGTCTGTAACTAGGATAACAGACTAACAATGGAAAGCCAATAATAATTAGTTATTATTACAGAAAACTAACAAAAAATGTCTGTGGTAGCCCTGGTAGGAAAGGATTCACAGTACACAGCAAATTAAGAGTGTAAGGGAAAATGCTCAAAGTTCAATGTCTGACCTTTTCAGTTGAAAGTTTTTGCCTGTCTGCCTTGCAAACAGAAATGCATGAATTCCCGCTGATTCATTTGAGAATATGGCAAATTTCCTTGCCTTATTTTCTGAAGATAATTGTAGGTCTTTCAAATTTCTTCATAATCGAGGGCCGCACTCTCCCCTCCCCCCAATAAGTTTATGTTGAGGTCACACCACGGGACGTTTTGTACAAAGCAAGATCATGCTAGTTGTGTTTACGTTCAGCTTCAATTCGGTAATTTCGTTAGTTGGTAACCAACAGCTCATCCTCTGATACATATTATATTATGTTTTGACACTAACACAGACTTACCTTGGTTTTGTCCAGGGTCCTTTTATTCTGTTCGGCTAATGCTTTCCATTTGCCATAGTAAATTCGCGCCAATTCCTTAGCGCGCGAATATGCATCTCTTTCCTTTCGAATTCGCATTTCTCTGTTCTCCCTTTCCCTTGCTGTCCTTGCCAATCGTTTGCGTTTCCTTCTCTGATTCCGCATCCTGTTTTTCTCTTCGGTTGTATTTTCACGCGATTGTCGTGGCATGATTACTTTTTGAAGCGCGCGCTTTTTCTCGGTGATCTACTCCGGAGCTCGATATGGCTAAGTGTGTGCCCGCGTTTACATAATGTTCTAAAAAATTCTAATGGACAGCGGCCTATCTCAACAAGATAACAATTAACACTTGTTAACCTTTGTTCGCAGTGATTCTACAACTACGAATAATGGAGACGAAACAGGGTACAAGGATTTTGAAAGGACTACCAGAAAAGAAAAAGCAATTGAAATACTCCACGTGTAAAGATTTTTGTACATGTAAAATGCATTTTCCACGCGTTCCAATATCATTGCCGCAGACTTCAAAGGTCGGATTGATTTACACTTATTGCTCATCAGTGGATCATAATAGTACATCCATTGGGCCGATTGCGTGAGTGGAAGTCATGTTCATTAACAAAGTTTGACAAGCGATGACGTGTCATTGATGCGTAACTTTCCTTTATCTGAAAAATGAGACATGTATAGGTCTGACAGTGTTCTGGTTTACTTTTTGTTGAACGACATTTATGTCACAAAGCGGCGAGATTATGCTGCCTTGCGGTCAGCACAATGACCAACCTGGACCGCTACCACATTCCTTCTGATTAAAGCCCATACAACTGCCTTAGGAAAGTTTCCTAAGGCTTTGTATGGGACAACGGGAGATACTTACAGTGCACGCGATTTCCGTCCTGTCATGTGTACGTCCGAGGGCTAGAATAGAAGTCAATAAATTACCACCGACTTGTTTTCTGATATTGGTCTTAGCTAACTTAATATCCATACCTTTATTCAACTTCCGATTCTTCTCCAATTTCTTCTTCGTCATCGCTGAGACAAGAAGAGTGTCATTCCCACGAAGAGAGTCATTCTTGAGCCTTATGACAATGGTTTCTCTTTTATGGTAAGCAGCACTCAGATTCTTCTTCTGATTTTTTGACAGTTTTACATTTATTTCAAAAAGTTGAGTCATTTGTTGTATATAATATATGTTATATAATTTTTCGATTATATAATATATATGAAATAAGGAATATCACCGTTTATACTATAACCAATTCATTTCCAATCGGTTTGATGACGACTTCCTCTTTATACAAGACGATAGCGTGGACCTGAAAAGCAGCTGTACTATTCGCACTTATCTTGTACCTGAAGATCAACTGTTTTGGATCTCTTGTGATTTTCTCTGCTTGGTATGACAAATCAAAATATAAGACAGAATAAATGGAGTTGTAACTTGACAGGTTGAGCTGTGTTCCAGTGTTGAAATCATTCTTTCTCATTTCAAATTTCATCAAATCATTGAAGATCCTAACTTTTGATTCTGTATCGTATTCAGTTTCTGGGTAAAATACTCCATTTCCATATTCCAATCTACATGTTGTGAGATGGCTAGCATTATCAGCCACGTTAAGTTTGAAAGTGTCGAATATGAACGGATTCTCATCCGGATTATCTGTTTTGGATCGTTGTAGGTATACAAATACGGATTCGACATTATCAATACTGGCCGAGATCTTAAAGTAGCCACTGCTTTGTCTTTCTCCAGAAACCTGATACAATTCTCTTTTATACGTCCAATATTTTTCGGTTAAAAAGGATTTGGTAAACTCTCCAGACAAACTGTCTGTTGGTATCATTTTGGGAACCCACAAATAGAATCTGTTAATTACCACTCTACCATCTACCGCCGCAGCTAACTTGTGTATTAATTCTCTCTCATTTTGTAAATTTATTTCAAACTGTAGTTGCATTGGTACTAACAATTTATCCTCCAGTACTTCAAAGAAACCGTAAGGATTAAGAGGTATGATTACATTAATATCACTGTCTGCTGCTGTCAATCTTCGCCTTGTCTTAGTCCTAGTTCATCACCATTACCATCAGTAATAACAGTGGAGTCAATTGAGTCTAGATACCAAAAACTATTCTTGGCTACTGAGCGACTGAAATCATCACTATATTGGAGGAGGTTTTTGACAAAGACGACTTTATGAAGATTACAAGTATCGTATACAATCTTACCAGCACTCTCTATCGTCATTTTATTGATTAATGAATGGGCTCCATTGATAACTGTTGCTCTATTAGCATCATCAATGCCAGCAGCGTAGCCACCTGTTCCATCCAATTTATTCAACTTGAATTGTACCTCAAAATAAGCATTGTACCAATCGTATATTGCATTGACCGTAAACCTATACCCATTTTTTGTTGGTGTTTACCATTTGCTGGAGCTATAATAACATTATCCAGTAAAAATCTAACAAACTCATATCTTTGTACATATTTAGCTGATCTGAACATTATATAATTATATTACATAATTTTTACTCAACGCCTTCTTTTCACACCTGATCCTGATATCAATCTGCTTATGATCGCCTCGGTACTCTCTTCTTGCTGTCTCCGTTCAATTTGTGGAGTTAGTACTTTTTGTCTCGTATTCCCTATTCTCATATTTTCAAGCTTTTTCATTATCAAGTCTCCTGACTTCTCAGCTATCTTTTTTCCTGCCCTCTCACCTGCATGTGAAATACCTGATTTCAGCGCCTTCTTACCCAATGGTTTGGCAAGCTTATTTACGCCAACTGACAAAAGTTTTCTCATTGGTTTGAAAATATTATCAACAATAATCCCCGACCCTTTATGCTTGTATACAAATTTACCGAAATTGGGATGATAAATCCTCTTGAATTCATATGGTATCATTAATATATAATATGTTATATTATTCCATCCTTTTCAGTAGTAATGAAAAAGATGTGTCCGCTCCATTCAGATCAATCAATCTCCTTTTTTCGTCAGTAATATACACTCTGATGCTACTTATATTATTACTATTGATGGGATTAAATGTGACTCTACGTGGTTCCATGGTAAAAGAGTAACTGGGTCGAAGTACACTAGTTGAGAAGGAATAAAGGATGTCTGAATCTTTACCATCCACAAGGGAATCATTAATCAAGCCACAGTGAATATTGAGTATGTCAGTGTCTTGACTAAGATTGGGCACTTTCGGTCCTACATTACTTTGGCTTTTCAATATTTCCTTATCAAACCCGATCAATTCATTAAAACTGCTTGATGTTAAATCAAGTTGGTAATTCTGGGCTAATGTTATTGTAACCCCGAATGCTGTATTATCAAATTCAAGAGTGATAGGATACTCATTATTTTCAGCACCATCTTTGACAATCTTCGTTATGTACCTAATATGTGTATTGAAGTCTGTATAATTCCAAACTCCTGCTGGGAAAGTGATTTTCTTGAACGTTGAACCGTTGTCAGAACTGTATTTGATCAATTGATTCTTATACGAGGAATTTACATTAAACCATGTGAATGACATATTGATGATTCGATTCAGTCCTACTGTGTATTGGTAATTATTGTCCAATATGACGGGAATATCGAATTTAGTTGTAAAATCCTGAGGAGTGTTGTTTCCTTGGCCTTTGACACTGTATGATGATAATACTATCTCGCGATCCATCTATATAATACGTTTACATGAATTTTACTTTGAAGTACTGATTATACAATTTATTATATTGCGGTCTATTGATTGTTGACATTCTCAATAATGTGTCCAATATATTGACTCCCATATTTCTCATTCGAATTGATGTATTTCCTGCAAGAACTTCACCAATAATCAATTCTAATTTCTTGAGAAGCTGATTCACATCAGTGAAAAACATGACATTTCCACCTCTCCGTTTTCTTCCTCGGCCTTTGATTCCGGAACCTTTCTGCTCATTCTTTAATTCATTTATTATTAATTTATTGAAATTAATGTAATCTGTCAATATGGCTCTATCATTGTCTATCTTTTTGTTTCTTAATTGCCTTGTGGCTTCATTTATTTCCCCTTTATTGTATTTTTTTGTGACACTTGTTTTGGAACCTCTTAATTTGTTCCTCTCTTTTTCCGCTTTTTTTCTTGTCATTTGAAAATAAATTAATTTATTTTTTCTTGCCATTTCCGGATCATTGTACACTTCTTCAAGATCTTGATATTTTGTTAGACTTAATTCATTCAACCTTTCCATCGCCAGATCTTCATCAAGTATTTCATAATCAACTTCTTCATCGTAATCATATTCGGGTGCCGGCTCTTCTGGAATGTCGTCCAACATTGGTTCATATTGTGGTGGTTCTGGTGCTAGTTGTTTCTGTTGCTGTGGTGGCACATAATCACCAAACAGATCATCAAGACCCATGTCTTCAACTTCATCCTCGATATCAACGCCGTAATTCGGAACTTCCGCTTTCCTTAGTGGTCTTTTTCTCCTTTGAGGTATCGTTAAATTCAAATTACTGTCAATTAATTCATCTAATTTACTTGTCACTGGTTTGAATACCTTCGAAAATGACCCTTGGCTTGTCTGCCTGCCGATTTTATGTTGCGTGATTAAATCATGGACGTGATTGATTTTATTCCCTGATTCAGTTTTTCTCCGTGCGAGTTCTTTCCATTTAGGTAAATTCATTTATTGTTATATTATCATGTTACATAAAAAACACACAAATCATATATGAAAAACAATGTTTAACACCGTGTTGAACACCATGTTGAACACGGTGTTATATTAATATACCAATATAATATAATGAGAATACCAAATTATGATGCTGAAGACGATACTGTCTCAAACTTCAAACAACGATACGATTTCATGCCTAATCAATGTTTCCGGATGCTGATTTGCGGCCCAAGTGGTTCAGGGAAAACGAATACATTGATGCATATGATCTACAATATGCTGTATTTTGATAAAGTTTATCTCTACGCAAAAAACTTAGAGCAGTCCAAGTACCAGAATCTTATGGAGAACTTCCAGCCGATAAGTGATGAAGTTGGTTATGGTGTTATTGAAGCAAGAAATGATGAAATTATTCCTGTTGAAGACCTTGAATCTGACTCACAAAAAACTGTTATATTCGACGATTATGTTTGTGATAAAAATCATAAACCACTGGTCGACTATTTTATTAGAGGGAGACATAAGAATTGTAGTGTGATTTATCTGAGTCAAAGCTACTATAAGACGCCAAAAGACATAAGATTGAACTGTTCACATTTCTCTATTTACGATTTCCCAAGTGTTAATGAAAAGAGTTAAATTTGCCGTGAAAACAGTATTCCAAAAGAATCATATGAGAAAGCAACCAAAGAGCCATTCAGCTTCGTATACATCGATAAGCCACGAAAATTCGCAACCAAGAATTTCAATGAAAAAATATAACCTTATTGTATAATGAGTTATTCAAATGGACTTTTACCAACATCATCATCAACTATGAGTCAACAACGTGGGTTGACTGGCCTCCCTGGTGTTGGATTCAAGTTAACAGATGATGGTAATTATGATATTGACGGAAAACGATTGACTAATGTTGGAGAACCAATTGGAGATGGTGACGCTACAACAAAAGCTTATTTTGAATCTGAAAACTCTAAAAAATGATTTAGAAATTTCTAAAGTAAAAGTTCATTCATCTCCAAATTATCATTTACAGCAAAGTTTCACTTTTTATAAAAATTATGGTGATGAAGCAGAATTAACTAAATCAAACATTTCAATCACCAACCATACAAATCATTTGGATTTCTTAGAAATATCTCGCCAAGGTGTTCATGATGGTTTTGCTTATTCTAATGTGAAATTGACAAACAATGTTAATCTAGGTACTTATTCCATTCTTTTGGAAATTTTTGGTTATAATGGTTCCAATATCGTTACTGATGGTCATAATGATCGTCTTTTATTTTACAATGTTGAAGGTGATCCAATAATTAATGATTTCAATCACAATTGGTTTTCAAATTATGCTAAAGCGTATATAATTTTCAACAATTCTAAAAGAGATGCTGACATCACTCTTCAATTTCGTTATTATGGCTCCAGCAACTCAAATTTCAAGTTTCTCTTTTTCAGCAGATGTGTTAAAGGAGTACAAAAGACTGGTTTTGATCATACTGTTTTTAATATTCATGACGTCCAAGATATAATCATAAGATTCTCTATTTTGAGAATTTGAATCTCAATGGTAATCTTATTGATGGTTTAGGTGATCCTAAATATCTCGATAGTGCCACTAATAAAAAATATGTCAACACTGAAAATATTCGACAAGATATTGCCATTGCTGATAAAGCTGATAAATCATACGTGGATGTAGAAATAGCAAAAGTCCATGTAGATTCCACACCATTACTTCCAAGAGACGGTAGTAGAAGCATGACTGGTGATTTAAACATGGATGAAAATCATATTCTCTCTGTGAAAAATTTAAATGATTACAAGGTTGATGATGCTTATGAGGTTAGAGTCAGAGATTTGGGAAGCATTGTCAACAAAGAATATCTGAATGAAAAATTTCTTAAAGTAGACAAAGATGGTAATTATTTTGATCTAAAACAAAATAGTACCATATCCTCACTGCATACTCATTACCTCATCGCATAAGATTAAGTTATGGGAAGAGTCCGCGACTGATGAGGCAATAGGCATGCAACGAGGATAAGAGCATGTAGGGGCTTGGTCAACCTCCACCAGGGGAGGCGGGTGGGTCGCAAAAGACGACTGTCTTTGTGGAGTACAGGACGAAAAGACCTCGCTCCAAGCGGAGAGACCAAATTTAAACTCGAAATGACGCAAAGCATTACTGACGCTATAAGCACGGGCGGAAACGGGGGAATGTGATGGAATAACGGCGTGTTTTGCAATGAGCTAATTAATTATGCAGTGAGAATAGTACCATATCCTCACTGCATACTCATTACCTTATCGCATAAGATTAAGTTATGGGAAGAGTCCGCTCCTGCCCTCGCCACCACGACAACAACTCATAAATTGGCGAACAACACAGGTACCAAACGATTCCAACATGACTCCCCTTTAATTCTCTCCATTACTCAAATTCCTCTTAATAAGCATAATTCCAAACGGAACTTCAAAACAAAAAGGGGGGGGGGGGCTGGCGAAACATAATGCAAGGAGGCAATATAAGGCTAATATCATGATTTAAACAATACATTGTAGGTTGCTGGGATGAGACGCCGGAGTCTGGCAAAGGGAGCGCGAGGCGGGAATAGAAAAAGAACCGGCGGTCTAGGACATCCTGGTATAATGCCGAGCCATACCCCCACTGCGCCATCCTAAGTAACGGGATATATCATCGTGCGAACAACCTAGCATATTAAGAGTGTTCGAAAGGCCGAGCCTAAAACTATGAGGTGTTTCACCACCATTCAATTTCACCCCTGTGAGATGCTTACGTAAGCGATTATTAACTGCAGAACCCAAGAAAGGCTTTTGGCTAACGGCCCTCCCTCGGTCAGTAGCCCTAAAGAAATAACCCCCGTCCAGCACGATATGTAACAAATTACAAACAGACAAATAGTACTCGATCCAAGCAACCGGGCAGACTCCAGCGTCTTCAAAGGGTTCCAAAATAAACGGACTGGCTGCACCACCCCGCGTAGTCTTAGTCAAGGTCAATTTTAGCAAAAATCCCTTCCGATCCTTCAACCTGAAAACTTGATTGGCCAGCAGACGCCCTAAGTCAGAAGCACGATCCCCCGTGAAAAAATCAACAACGAAGAAAACTGTATCCCTAACCAAAATATACTTGTTCACTGCGGCTAAGGGTGAACTCTCCCTAATCAAACCCCTAAGGAAATCCATCAACTTGGTAAACTTAGCAAAAAACAAGGGGACTGCCTGAGAAGGTAAAATAGCTCTAGCGGCCTGTTCCTCCCGTATAAACTTAAGATACTCCTTAACATGAGGGTGCGCTACAGGGTTAGAATCGCGTGAACGGCCAATATTGTTGAAAATGGCCGTGAGCTTTCCTAGCAACGAGTCTACCGAGCCGGCGGCCAAACGCGAGGGGCAACTACAACTAACACGTGGACACGATTGAGTATGAACTACAGTTCTACCTGTCTTGTCTCTGCTTATCAAGAACTTAATAACATCGTCCGAAGTACAGGAAGAAACGCACTTCGGAGGGGACAAGGAAGCTAGGAAATCTGAAAGTTGCCGTTCCAAGGCGGACTTCTGTCGCTGATAAGGCTTCTTGCTTGCCGTGTCAGAGAACTCTTGGAAACGTCTGGATATCCCCACATGATCTATATGTTTATTAGGCTTCCCCACCTTCACAACGCTAGTCTGCGAACCGCACGCTTGACAAAAATTGGCGTCAATGTCATTTGGATACAAATACGCAGAACAGCGACGGGCGGCTTTCCAAATTCTTGCAACCTGGCGACGAATAACATAAGCAAAAGCTTTCAAGTCACTGGCAGACACATCGAAAAGCCCAAAGGTCCCATTGTAGGTCACGCGGGAGCCATTGTGGAGAATGTTGAGAAGGGAAAAGAAGCACCGAACTGGAGCCTTTTCTGCCTAAAAGCAAACGGTCAACAATCAGAGCCTGAAGGGGTGCCCACCAATAGGGTCACGTGTGAAAGCCAGGAACGACCAAAGTGAACGCATCGTGGAAATCTTGACTGAATATGTAACGAAGGAGTGGACCGATGAGGACAAAAGGCGGAAAAATGTAAACGTTTTGACGAGCAGGTAAAGAGTTGGCGAAAACGTTCACCCCCGCAGACCCAGGGGTAGGCCAAGGAGTGAAATGAGGTAACAGGTTCCCGCTCCTATCCCTCTGGCAATTACTATCCAGGGACATCAAATCAAAGGAATGAGGGCCGAGGCAACGCTCCAAGCACAACCATGTCTCGGGGGTGAGCATACAATCAAGGTCCGATAAATTCCTTGAAGGTTCATCTGCTGGGTTTTGGCTGGAAGGAACGTAGAAGGTCTGTATTCTGAAGTTAAAATCACGACTATAACGGAAAATATCCTTCACAACGTCATTAATGGCAGAGTTCTTACAGCCATCACTATCCAGAGCGGACTTGAGGACGCGACTATCAATATGAACGTCGACCCTCGAATTAGACAATCGGGCCCGAAACGCGACGAGAGCGTTCAACAAAGCCTTCGACTCCAACACATTGATGTCTTCAGACGAGTCAATGGACCAATAATCCCTTGAGACCAGTCTTTGACTATCCTGAATCAAAACTG
Organism: Micromussa lordhowensis; assembly: GCA_964020085.1. Taxonomy (NCBI): domain Eukaryota; kingdom Metazoa; phylum Cnidaria; class Anthozoa; order Scleractinia; family Lobophylliidae; genus Micromussa; species Micromussa lordhowensis. Next base: position 28,005,318 of record OZ026597.1, read on the forward strand.
CACCCCAAGAGCGTGAAGAGGCGTCAGATTAAAGAGAAACAGTGAGATGATGCTCGGACCGCCAAGGCAAACAATCCTTCCACTTATCCAAAAAGCGCCAATACAAAATCTCGGCGCGAAGGTCTCCGTCGATGCACGCAAACGGCCTCGAAGATCGACTGAGCTGAGAAATCGCTTTAAACGTCTCGCGGACATAAAGCTTGCATCCAGGGACCGCCAGACTGAATGAAATCACTTTCCCCACAAATCTCTGGAGCATTTTAAGGCCAATATTGCGGGAAGCCAACATCTGTTCTCTCAAACTACTAAACTTGAGCCTCATCTGGCAGCAAGAATGCTTGACGCGAGGAATCGCACAAGAAACCAAGAAAGCGAATTACTGTGGACGCAACCCACTGCGACTTTGCGATACCAATAAAATAGCCTGCTTCAATAAGCAGATAGCACATTATGTAGGCAGCGGCTTCAGCGAGGACTTTGCTCGGAACTAAACTGGCACGAGCAGGAGAACGAAAAAGCTGGCCAACATGACGATCATCGATGTACTGCGACACAGGAACACCAAACGAACGAGCTGCACCAGTAACGAATAAACCCAGGTTATGATAAATAAAGGCACTCGCCTTCCAGCCAAACGGTAGGGTACGAAATACGAAATACACATCGTTCCATTCAAGACCAAAATAGGTACGTGATGAAGAATGGAGGAGTACATGTTGGTAGCCGCTCTTATCGTCAAAAGACGTCTGAAAATGCCCAGGGAGAACATATCTAGGCAAGTCGGGAAGATGATCAAGCCGGAAGGGGAGGTCCCTTATCCAAAGATTCAAATATCGCTCGTCATGACAAAGACGGGGCTTTGAGGGCTCCACTGTGAGGGGAAGGACCAAATGTGGTGGGGTCACCCCACCAACCCTACCCCACACATCAAGTACTCCAGTAGCCACCCAATCAAGCAGAGTCTCAGAAATAAAATCTCGAAATCCTTCACAAATCTTAGAATTGCCGAGTCGTATAGAGGGCAGACGTGGCGCGTCGTACGAGCGACCCTTGAAGTTTCCCTTAAACGGCTTGAAGAAACAGTCGACCTTTACACCCTCCCGGACAATGTCAATAAAGTTCGCTTGAGAGGAGCTATGACCACTAAGCAATCTCTCCCACACTGGGAAATGATTATGAATTTCTCCGGCTCTGAAAAACGTAGGATTAAAGAAACGTAACTGCTCGATGTTAGCCAGGTCCGTTGAAGCAACGACCATACTCGGCGAAGGAAGGAGGCCAACGAAAGGGGCGGTCCCCTGCTTTATACTACACACGGGGATATCACCAGAAGGAGGAGCAAGAGCACTAACTTTGGAATAAAATGAAACAGGACCCTATAAGGAAAAGGGAGAAAATTGATAAATGAAAAAACGCGGAAATAAACCAAAAGCAGGGGAAACACTCCTTCGTTGACTCCGAGCTCCGAACTAGGTCCGAAATTGAGGCACAGAGCAGGCCCCCCAAGGTCAACGAAGAAAGTGAGTAAAAATAGGGTGAAAAAAGAAAACGTTAAACAAACTAATGCGAGAACAAAAATTTATTGTAAACTGAGGCATAAGAGACTACTGTCCAACACGACCATGACCAAACTGTTGCCTTGCTGGTGGGGCACGGCACGCCCGGGCGATATGTCCCCATCTTAAGCACCTGAAGCACTGAACCTGGGTACGACCAGGGTAGGGGGCTGGCCTGTGCATTGTAGAACCAGGACGAACAGGCATGGGAGGTGGAGGTACCTTTCCGACTCCCTTCAAAATCGCGTTTGCGTCTTTGGCCACCCTTGCTCGCACAGGATCCCCCAACAATCCCAGGAAAAGACGCTGAAGCTGTTGGTCATCCACAAAATCCGACCTGGTCTTTATCTCATCCAAAGCGGCAGCGTACTCATCGGCTTTTTGGTGGTTCTCGTTTCTCGCCAAACGCAACAACGACTGTAAGAGCTCGACCGCCTCATACTTGTCAAACATCGCTGCTGGTCGGTTTATATAACGACGAAGCGCAGCCAAGGCTGACTCAGAACTGTCTAGAGTCCTAAGGCGTTCCAAGGAAATGATCTTTTCCTCTAATACTCTAATGCGTTCGGCAGCCTATCATGAAAAAGAACACAATTGAGGCTATTGTCTTCACCAGTGACATGGCCCAACGTTCTCCAAAAATAATTAACCTAAAAAGTCACTAGCTGGTGGTATACCAAACATCCCCACCGATAGAGAGCATAATAAAAAACAGTGCAAGAAAATGTAACATCCTACGTCATAATATTGCCGTAACCCGCGGCAAAGCGTAACACTGAAAAAAGGTCAACCATACAAATGAAGCTATAAATAGACCCCGCAAAACTGTCTCAACTGGCGGAAATCCTTAAGTTATAAGTACACTGAGTGCAACGTCTACCGAGGATATGCCTTCGCCAGTAGAAAACTAGCGGTATACCAAACACACAAACGCTCCAAAAAACTCTTCACTGGTGGAATACCGATTTGAGCTGAACGCAATACTGCCCTCACCAGTGAAAATCCATAAATCATGTGCAACTTGTGAGATCTATGCCACGAGCTGCCTTCGCCAGTTTAGAAAATCTAGCGTTGTACCAAATTACGAATATTGTACCAAACTCCTTCACTGGTGGAATACCAAATTAGAACACACGCAAAACTGACTTCACCAGTGGAAATCCATAATATTAAGCACACACACGTCATAAATACAGGGCTGCTCCACACTAAATTCTAACGCCGGAGACATGGCACAAACAAGGCTTTTCTTACTCTGTCCGGCACTAGACCCGTCCCAAATTAATGGCAGAAACTAAGGGTTTCCTTAAATATTAAAATAAACAGATACCAAGGCGAAATCCAGTAGACCGAGGGAAAAATTTGGAACTAGTCAAAACGAGGGCAGTAAACAGGTAGACAACACGCACGAGGTGGTAACATTCCGTATGAAAAAGTTCAACAAAGCGTGGACAATAAACGGACACGTGCTGACAGAATGTTTGTATCGCGCCCCAAAACAATACCGAAATCCGTATAAAAATTACGCAACCGAAGAGAAAACGCTAACCGAGCTAAGCAGAAAAAATCTCCAACAAACGTAGCAAGACTAACCTCTACATAAAGCGAAGCAGAAACAAGAATAAAGTTACCTCTACTGGGGCGGCAGGCGCCGCGGCAGGCTCAGCAATGGGTTGCAACTCTTGAAGAAGATTTTGTGCCGGCTCTGCAACTTGTTGCGCTGCAGCAGGAGCCGGAGGGTCAGGAAGAGCTTTAAGTTGATCCGCCATGAAAATAGCGGGCTGGTGGTGGTTGACCAAGCGGAAGGTACTCGCAAAAGACGACTGTCTTTGTGGAGTACAGGACGAAAAGACCACGCTCCAAGCGGAGAGACCAAATTTAAACTCGAAATGACGCAAAGCATTACTGACGCTATAAGCACGGGCGGAAACAGGGGAATGTGATGGAATAACGGCGTGTTTTGCAATGAGCAACTATCAAAAACTGTGAACCTTACTATGATGGACTTTTTGATAATAACAGTCTGGTCAGTAAAGCTTTTGTAGATGCTGAAATTAGTAAATTACCAAAGCCTGCTACTGATGTCTTAAAATTAGATGGAAGCAAAGCTATGACCGGTAATCTAAATATGGGAAATAATGATATTGATAATCTGAAGACTGTTGTTGAAGATGATGGAGCAAATCCGAATTATGATAAAATAAAATACAGAGCAATAAATTTTGAATTGTTAAAGAGCACAAGGGAATATCTAGTTCGTACTATTGCCGATACTGAAGCTGATCTGCTTCCAAAAGATGGTAGTGATGCAATGACTGGTGATCTTAATATGACTAATCATAGTATCATCAATCTCAAAGATGCAAAACCTTCCGTTAATTTCGTCATGACTAGTATTAACCATAGTAATACAATCATGGATGGTATGATCGATAGTAAGAAAAAAGAGTCTGAGAGACTTTCAATTGAGTCAAACGACATAGAAAATGTGTTCAAAAAAGTCATGGATGATGATTTATTCAAAGAAGATGATGATGATATTCATAAAGTAGGAGTCCAGAATAAAAATTTTCATTCAGTAAACAAAAAGACTTATGAATTCAAGATTGACTATGATTCAAGTATTGGTTATTACAGTAACCGACTATCGATTGATTTAATCTATTTACCTATTGGATCTTATACTATGGTTTATGAAATGTATGTAGATGATGGCATCACCATTGATGAAATAGATGCATTGAGTGGAACTCTCTCAGTAGAAAAGATGAAATCCAAAATAAATGGAACAAACACACGAAGCATTATCCATTTCACCAAACACACCATCCATCATGGTTTTGATGATTTAGATATTGACATCAAATTAAAAAGTAAAACTGATCCTCAGACCACTATTCATGTCGTTGTATATGGTGTTAAAGGCTATGTCAATAATGTCTCAGTAAATCTTTGGGATAGGTTTTACTATTATAACAATAATTATCTTAACTATGAAGTGCTGATTGATATGAAAGGTAAAAATATAACAGGACTTGGTATTGGTGTAAGAGATGATGATGCAGTCAACAAATTACAAGTGGATGCACACATACTACATGTTGTGACACATAGAAGTTATTTCTATTTCACAACTGATTTGAATCATAATGAAACTGATACTGTCAAATTTCCAACTAATATTAATAAGTATCCATTTTCAACTGTTTCAAACAATAATGAATCACACAAATTAATACTATCACTTGATGGTTATTACAAAATAACATATACTGATTTTTATAAATTATCTTCATTTCCACAATCTAATGATGGTTTATTCAAAATATTAAATTCAGAACGATCAAATAATGAACTTTTCAGTGTTAGTATCAAAAAAGAAACAGATTGGAAACATTTTACAATCAATGCAGTCGTCAAAATTGAAAAAAAAAATCCATCAGTTTCTCAGAATTTATCTCTACTAGACAAGTCCTATTAGCTGTCCTGACCTTGAAGTCGCTCTTCAAGTATAGTTTGGTGTTTTTGAGGTGTTCCTTCTGCTCTCTAGCCCATGAAGTCGTCACCTAGACGCTGTGCGACATCACAGAGGTCATCAAAGGCTTGTGCCCCGTTAGAACTGACATAATCGAGCCCCTGCAGTGACTTGCGAACGGACGCGGAACACACAGAGAGGATGTTCAACAGTGTGCGACAGCTCAGTGGCTCGAAGTTTGATTTCTCGACGTAAGCAAAGTACTGTTTTACAATTGATTCAGGAATCATCATGCGTACGACATTTGGCACAGTAACCACCTCGTTCGTTGACAGCTTTATCGATCTCTGCCCAAATGGCAAATCCTGAATAACGTGCGGGCTAGTGATAAAATCTAGAAAGTGGTCGACCTGCGTTTGGGACACGAACATTTTAGTGTGAACAACCGGTGACGGGAGGACTCCTCTACCATAACGGAGGGCGTGGTCTCTTGCTGTAGTGAGCCGATATCTAGTGAGGTCTGGAATCCACCTTCTTATCGTGCGAAAGGTAAACTTGTCTGCTACTATTGAAAGGATCTGGCGCCGGACCTGCCACGTGCTAGAGTTGTTATAGCAATCTGCCAATGTGCTCATCAGAACCTCATCAACATCTACTTCTGAGTCTCCCTCGCTGCAGGACGAGTCTTCGTGCTGTAGAAAGCGGTATGTAGTGAGGGTTTTCCATAGCTGTCCCTGCTGGTGCGGCGCCACTTCTCCTAAGACTGCACCCACTGCTTGGCGGGCCTTGGGCAAGTGACATCTCCGTGTTCTCGCACTTGCCTCTGACCAGGGTACAGTTGCCGGGTAGCGGACTGGGCTGATATCTTTGCTCTCAAGAAACTCATTCATTTCCTGAAGCGGCGACACGCCTTTCGCCCGACCGCGGGAGAATGGCGTACATGTCATGTCCAAGGAAGAGTCTAATGACGGCGAGTAGAGGCTCTCAAGAGGTGTCGCAAAGGCGGTAGACTGCTCTGCTGCGTCAGCGGGTGGTGCTGGCGTGCGCTGTGCCATCATTAACGATTCGATAGCTGCACTTGCTGCAGATGGTGATCCACCCCCGGCTTCCTGTGTTTAGATTGAAACAACAGATATTTAGAATATACTAAATACTAACAAAAATAGACTATTCTATCAGGTATGACTGCATAAGAAGATCGACTTGAGAACCAATCACCAGTGGAACCAGCCTTCGTTCGAGCTTTTGGTTTAGCAGAAACACTTGGAACCATCATAACAAAAGGGTGATTCTTGACTGGTCCTGAAATAGCGTCCGATCCGCACGCATAACTAGTCTATACTATTCGCTGAGTCTATTCTGTTTTCTACTTAGTGCTAATGCTAGTTAATTAGTGCTAAATAATTACCTCTGTTTCAAGAATTTCTAGTTTATACTCTATCGTTATCCACACTTACCATTCTTGTTCCCAGATCCCCGCAGTCATGCCAGGAAATAGTAAGACCTAAAATATTAGTCTGATTTGATTACCTCTCGTTCAGCCATTGGTCAGTGAGCTAATTAGAATAGTCTTGGACCTCCTGCAACTAGAACCATCCACAGTCTATACAACAGTCACAACAGTCCAGTCACATCTCTGCTGGAACTGGGAAACTGGACTTATGAGCTAACTAATCAACAATGAAAAATGCAGTATCGTCCCTTTCATGAGACATGTCAAATTCATTCTCCAGGTATAAACTGGAGAAAATAAACCTCACGTTCAATATCATGTGGTTTTTACACGTATCGTCACCTTACCAAGCTCATAGCGCACATCCTAACAGAAACCTCTTTAACTTCCCCCGTGGGAACTTCTTGTCCGATCTTGCCAAGGCGCACAGCAGCAGGAGCACACACCTATAAATATAATGATGTATAAATAGTTCATTCGCTATTTATGGCGGTTCTTATCAGTTGTGTCTATATAAGAAATAGCTAACTAACCACATGCTAAACGACACATATCACATGGCTTGCCCAGCGTGATCATACAGTCTGATGCATCAAAAAAGGGGTGGGGGCAGTATTTGAGGGCCAAGAAATTGGAGGAAGGTGGA
>OZ026597.1:28022447-28062852 GCA_964020085.1 Micromussa lordhowensis
CCATGGCTGTTCCATGCAACTGCTTGTAGTGTTTGCCGTTGTACTGAAAGTAAGTCGATGTAAGGCAAAGGTTCAGTAAGTTCTGCTGTCGGTAACGGTAATTCAACGGTACATTGTTGGATAGCGGTCTCGTTACACTGTAAAGCCAATTGAAGTGGAATACTGGTGAACAGTGATTCCACATCAAAAGACACAAGTTTGTAATCGTCAGGTATCTGTACTGTCTTAATAGCGTCAATAAAGTTCTCTGTAGATTGCAGTTTTCGTCTTGATTTGTCAGTAAGGGGTTGCAGTATGGTCGTCAAGTACTTGGACAGTTGATACGTAGGGGACCCACAGAAAGAGACTATAGGTCGCATCGGTATACCAGGTTTGTGCAGTTTCGGTAGACCGTAAAGTTTCGGTGGTTGTGGCACTGAGCATCTCAGTCGGTAGTAGCGTTGAGTGTCAATAGCGTCAGTCTTCTTAAGCGTAAGTATTTTGCTGTTGAGTTTACGTAAAAGTGCTGGCGTCGGGTCGCGTTTAAGTTCTTCGTAAGTCTGTTTATCGCTAACAAGTGCGTCCATTTTGTCAAAGTAGTCAGTCTTGTCCATAACAACAGTTACACGTCCTTTGTCGGCTGGTAGTATAACAATGTTATCGTCGTTTTTCAGTCGTTTCAGTGCTTGTTGTTCGTCTTTTGTCAAGTTGTTGTCAGGTGTAGAGGCTGATTGTACCATGGAAGCAATTCTGCTTCTGATGTTATCCTTGGCAGATTCTGATAAGTCTCGTTGGCGAGACTTAGTTTGACTAACTATATACGGACCTCTACGCTAGCAATTTGACTAACAAAAGACGGATCGAAACTGACCAATGACTGATGACAAACTTTATACGAGTCTTTCAGCCAATACCATCATGGCTAAAGTGACCAATCACTCTCAACGGACCAAACTTATAACATCATCGACTGACAAACACTATTCACTTGACTCTGAAGATGACTTCCGCTCAGGTTGTCGAAACGTCAGTCACCAACAACAGTTCTTCTCAGAACTACACTCGCCCGGACGATCATACTATACGAACTACTGATACTCCTGGGTTCAAACCATTTACTAAATCGGACTTTGTCATCACTCGTATGATTACAGACCGAATTGTGAGATTTAATATGTAAAAGTAGACACAAGTGTTCATTCTTTTTCTCTTTTTTTTTGCCCGACCGACCGACCCACCATCGCAAGAGACAAGGCGATGGGAAACAAACATTTTATTAGGATGGCCTAATTTAGAACGAAAAATAACTGCAGAGCTGGGAAGTCGTCGCCAAAAACTCAAGCTTTCGCTTTAGCGTGAATAATTACTTTCAACATGCTGCCGCGCCGCAAAGCACGACTTTTAGATAGTGTTTTTTTGGCCTCGTCGAAATTAAAAAATGTTCTTAACGTTACTAGAGTGAACGCCCACCTTTTAGGTTCGAGATCATTGAGCTGTTAACTAGTTCCTTTTGTTGTGTAATTCTGTGATCGAATCTTATTTAGTATCTTAAGGTAGTTTTTACGCTGGCTATTTTCTGATATATTGTTATTCTATTTCGTTATGTTATCAATACCAAATCTTTAGTTTGTCTCTTGTAAGTTTGGACTATTTGTTACGCAACTTTTCCGCTAAATTGATAGGAATTCGGTACATATTGTTATTTCAGTTTAAGATCGTTTATTTTGATGCAATAAATCGACGATAACCGTTAACTTTGGTTTTCCGTAGTTTACATGTCTACCCTTGAAGACGACCTGTAAAGTAGTCCCACCCACTAATTTGTCGCGACACGCCTAGAGCTCGTTTGTTTCATCTCGTTTTGGAATTTGCCAGTCGTTGCAAGCCCTACAAACTTGTTCAACAGTTAATTGTATATACACAGACATTTCTGATTTAGTAATCATCCGTTTTAAAAATACTTTGAAAACCGCATACCTTGATGTATTCACTTTCATTTTGAGCCGCAAGGAAAACATCTTCACCTATTGACCCCCGGCGCTTTTTGCCAAGAACGCGTTTTCTGGACATTTTGGTGTTTTTCAGGCTGGAGATTGGCCAAATTAGCTTCGATCTAGTAAAAAACGCATTTACAGCATGACAGCTTGTTCTTCTTGCCCCCAGCATCGCGATTTACAACATGTTGGCTCGGGCATGCGCAGAAATCAAAATTTTGATTTTTGGAGGAGAAAGTGACCTACATCTTTAGGCTTTTCGATTTTTAAAATTTTTTTTCGCCCTTCCTTTTTCTACTTTACTTTTCTTTTGGCTGCAGTGATTGACCTTCTACTGGGCTTGCTTGCGGTTAAAAAAACTTTCAAGAAAGCGTCATCGAGACGGGCAATTTTTACCCTGGAGTAGCCACGTGTAGTGGCAGGAAGTTTTGCACTGAGTTTTTCACTCAACGTTTTGAGCATTTTTATGCATATCTCAGGCGCTGTTAGGCCGATCACTCTGATCTCGGTATCTTGCAGAAGTAGAGTATAGAAAACGCCAAGTTTGGTCAAAAGTGATGACGTCAGAAGTGGAAGAAAGGCCAAGGCTCGACAGGACCGGTTACGGCCGTCACGGGGTTCAATGGGTTAATAAAAAAGAAAAACCTTCTAACCCTAAAGTATTTTGACTCACTTACGCGCATTATGAATGTTTCATTTTCTTATCCCCTTACGGTCGTGAAAACAAAATAAATCTTTACAAAATAAACCTTCACAAAATAAATCTTCACAAAATGAATCTTCACAAATCTTCACATTCTTCACACTTCTATAGTTCTTTGAAAGTATGCACCAATCTATCCCACGTAAACAAAAGATTTTCAGTTCTGATTTACAATTGACAATCTATAATTTTCCATTTTTAATTTCCTATTTTCAGTTTCCCCATTTCAATTTCCTATTCCTCATTCCCCGTTTTAGTAATTAACAATTATTCCATGAGCGCGCGTTGGATATGAGATGGTAAATAGCCAACGAGGCCCGTAGGGCCGAGTTGGCTATAACCAATCTCATATCCAACAAGCGCGAATGGAATAATTGTTTTATTAAATTCTCAACCTTCGGTTTTGCTAAATTTTATTTAAGTCTAAGAAACGACCGGAAAGTGATGTGACTTCCTGGCGCCAAAACGAAATACTGAAAATTTTATGCTGAGCGACATTTGCCGCATTCATTTCCATATAAGGTCAAACGCGGGTATAATGGATGGTAACCGAGATCTAGTGAACCAATCAGAAAGCAAGAATTGCGTTATCCGAGATTGAGAATTTAATAATATCTGATATACGTGGTTTGATCACGCAAAGCTTGCGTTTACTTGAAATATAGGATATCAGTGTGAGTACATCAGATTCTCGATTTATCCATTTATCAAAAAATATTAAAGTTTTCCATGATCACGTGACTTATGGCGTCCACTTTATATGTTTTCTGTTTGAGAGTACATTTGAGGCCAACGGTTATTACATTTGGAGTCAGTTTTGGCTGGCTGGTTGACTTGAAGAAGGAGTTGGACGCCAAAAATGCTGAATGTGCTGCTTCGAAATGCCAGGTCCAGGAACTTCACAGGGTCAGCGTATCTGCTGTGGAACCTCACGACAAGACACAACTTACTTCTGTAAGGTACGTTAAACACTTTCTATCATATTGATGTGTGCTATTGACTTGTTCCGCTGGTTAACCTATAACAATCTCAAGTTGAAAATAGCTAAGTGATTCCAAATTACTTTATTCTAAGAACTTGAAAATTGACCAGAACCGCAAAAAATATGTTTGATCAATAATGTCGTCTCATACATTTTCTCAGTTTTCACAGTAAGTTAGGGTGGTCCCCTATACATGTAGTTATACAACCGCAGCGGGAAAATACAAAATGTGTAAAAATTGAAAACCTGAAGTATTGACCCAACTTTCTTACCGCAAGCCGCCGGATTTGATGTACTGTGATAATTTTGGAAGATTTCACCGAACGAAATTCAAGAAAATCACAAACAAAGCCATATAAAAGCTAACAGCGTTGTAAGGGGAATTTTTCCTAGCTCAACAAGCGACAGCAACTTTTTATGGTTAATATATTGTCTGTTTGTTTGGTTGTTTTTTTTTGGGGGGGGGGGTGGGTTGGGTGGGTTTTGATGTCATCAGAAACTTACTGCGAAGTGCTCAAGTGTTGGTTTGCAATGATGTCCACTGATGATGGAGAAATCAGAGGATGCTCTGTCAGCAATGAAGGGAAACATGGCACTTCGTTTGGACAGGATTGAACATCGCCTGGATTCATTAGAACAAGTGGTAAGTTCAGAAGTTTTTTTTATTGCCCGGGCCAAAAAACCGCACAAGACAACCTAAATTGTGTGAATCAAGTTCACGACGAAAAATATCTTTGCTTTATAGTTGAACCCCTTTATTTCGAACTTTCAGGGAAACGAAAAATAGTTTGTATTAGAGGGAGTTCGAAATAGCCGTAAAATGCTAATCCAGGGGAAAATGGTTTCGAATTCGAGTTTGAAATAATGGAGAATTCGAAATAATCAAGTTGGAATAAGTGGGGTCCAACTGTATTTATTTCTCGAATGTTGTTAGGCCGGTTCAAGAGTCACCCATCATGTTTTTTTCATGCACGTGTGAACATACCATTGTTTTCGCGTGAAAGCTCGCCTAATATTTCATTGATGTTTTTTTTCTTATTATAAACGTTATTTTAACAATTATAGGAAGAATAAATAACTTACAGGCGGCCTCTGGAATAAAAGAAGAAATTCGTTTATAACCACTTCCAGAGCAAGTCCTTTTGTTGCGTCCACAACTGCGTCTGCAGAGCCGATAGACCCACCCCCAGCGTCTAGGAAACTCCTGACATCGAAGTGGGCGACCAAGTAATTCGTTCTTGCGTGGGAAAATATATTAAAGGCAATTTATAGATTCGAAGTGCTGCCTTAACAAAGATATAAATAAGCAGGCTGTCGACAGGGAAGGCTACGACAATGTAAATTTTATTATTTTGTGATCACTTGTAGTGTATTAGGGAATCTGTAATGTTTATTGTTCAGCTGCCAAAATTATTTAGCATCTTTATGTAACAAACGTAATAAACTTCACTTCACTTGCACAAGTCAATGTGTTTATTTTATTTTTTCCATTTGACCCTTAAAACAAAATCATTTAATCTCCCAGGCAAGGCACACATAAACCTTCCATTTTCTTCGTGGGCAGAACAAGATAAGAACCGCGTGGGATTGAACCATCACGAATGGAAAGAGTAGGGCGTAGCAGTGGCCAAAGAGAACATTTCAATTTCAAGACTGATTTCATTTCTCTCATCGACGCCGCGTGTGTTTTTTAAGTTGTCCGCTGACTAGGTACTGGTTTTCGATTGGATCGCAGGCTCCAGTCATGTTGCTACTCTGGGGGGAAGGACGTAGTACATGCAATGGCAAAATGTCGGTGCAAATCAACCCCTGGCGTGTTGTTGACTTTTTTCCCGACACATTCGTCTCTTCGAAAGTCCCTGATATATTGCGTACGTTATTTCTTCAATCTTGGTTACGCTTATTGGGTAGAGTGTTTTTAAAATTTATCTTGAAAAAATAGCGAAACCACACAATGAACAATAACGTGCTCACAATTGATCATTTTTTTTTTTTTGAGTTTCTGATCGAAGAAAAACAAATCCCCTTTTTCCTTTATGGGTATTTATTGCAATCAGGAGCTCCGCTTTTACGCGCTTCAGCTAAATCTACTTATTGTCGTGGTTTCAAAAAGTTGTACTAAAAAATCTTTTAACTATAAAGTCTCTTTCCCTGGCAAATGGAGAATTAATGTCATATATTAGTACCGAAACAAATGCTCGTTGCTCACCTATCCCAATCAGCTTTTTGCTATCCTATGCCTAGGTATCACGGAGAGTGCAGCCTCAATAACGAAGCTCATTAACCTTTTCACCACGAACGTTTCCTTATTGTCCGAAAAGAGTTAGCTGGTTGATACTTTGAGTTGATACGGCTTTCCGGGTGCGAAAACTTTTCGGGACGCGACGCCGAGGACAAAGTCGATTTAAACACGATTTTATAATTTACCTTCGAATCTCGTAATACTCTAAACTCATTTTCCTTTGTTTCTTATTTAGTGTCAAAACTATCACGAAACTGAATCTGGGACAGGGCGAAACGTTTGAAACAAAAAAAAAGCTACAAAATTAGCCGTCGTCGTTCACGTTTTATAGTATCACCCAACTAGTCGACTAATGCAAATCCTGCGTTTTAATTGGCTACGCTACTCGAGGACTATTAGTAATAATCTTCGAGTGCCATCGAGCGTGACGCTTTCTTTCGTTTTAGTCCCAAATAAATATTTCTTCAACTTACATTTGCTAACTTTCTTATTGCCATTTCTGTCCGACTAGTTGGGTGATACTAAAACAATTAGACCCTTCGCCCTCAAGGGCCACAGGTCAATAGTCTATTCGGCTTCGCCTCATGGGCTATTGACCCGTAGCCCTTTCGGGCTTCGGGTCTAATAGGCCCTTTGCAGCTGGGGTCACGTGACAAACTTTTTTTATATTATGGGCTATAACTTAAAGAATGCCAGAAATGGAAAGAGCGCATCGAAAATACCAAAATGGCTAAGTTTGAGCCCCCTGGAATGAAAGAGTAAGTTCATACGACAGTTTGAATTTTCGGAAAATTTAGAAGTTTTGTCAGGGAAATGTTGCTGGAGAGCAAGGTCTTGCTCTCCAGCAACATTTTCCATACGAACCTCCTCATTTTTTTAAAAATTCAGACTGTCATAAAATCTCATCTTTTAATGATTGGGGCCTCAAATTTGGCCATTTTGATATTCTCGACATGCTTTTTCCATTTCTGGCATTTGTTAAGTTATAGCCCATAATTTTATGAAAAGTAGGTCACGTGACGGCTTAGCTGCAAAGGGCCTATTAGGGAGCTTAAGCACACCACGACGACGATGGCAACGAGAACGTCACCAAAAGGTTTAATAAGCAAAACAATAGCTGTTCACGTGCATTATAAATCTTTGTACATTTCTTTGCCGTCCTCTGCAAAACAACAACTTGAAATAATCAAGTTCTCCGTCTACGGAACGTGGACTACGACGGCTAATTTTTCGTCTTTCCATTTGAAATTGAACGCCGTTGTTGTATACAGCGTAAGCACGGTTTTAGAGCCATTGGCGTACCGAACAGATCTAGACAACCGCGACTTTCGCTTGTTAAATATAACTTCATTTTTTTATTAGGCGTCGTCGTCGTGTTGCCTAAGTTCTCTATTAACTAGACAACGCAGGATTTGGTCATTTCACGTTGTTGCTTTGTAGAGGACGGCAAAGAAATGTACCAAGAATTATAACGCACGTGCACAGCCATTGTTCTGCTCATTAAACCTTTTGTTTAGCGGCGTTCGCGTTGCCGTTGCCGTCGTGGGTTTTCTTATACTCCCTATATTCTGCTCTGAGGCGGTAAAGTTTTGATATGATTGTTTTCTTTTGTTTTGTCAGTGTTAAGCAGGTTCATTAAATGAACCTTTTTGTTGTGGAGATGTGTTTCAGCATTTCGGCGTGCCCGGTTTTTTTGTTTTCTATATTGAACACAGGAACCTCTCACCTCCATTTTAATCATGGTTGTTTACCACTTACTTGGAGAAACCGGTTAGTCGACAGTTAGGATCAAAGGCGATCCAAGCCAAAAGGCCTGGAACTAGTAAAATTCCGTTTGGGAATTTTGGTCTACCTTCCAAGAGATCCCGTTTTCCGGAGAAAATTTCCGTTCCGGGGGACACAAAATCAATCTTTACATTTACATTTCGTCCGAAATTTTCGGATTTTGTGCGTAAATGGTTAACAATCCATGTCTCAGTAGAGCCTTGAGTCGTCCGGATAATCGTGGTTTGTTTCAAACTCGGGTATCTTACTCGAAAGATCCTGTACGAACTTTTCATCACTTAAAAGAGAATTATTTATCTTCCAAAAATCTGGACCTAGCTGAACATACTCCTTTGATTGCAAGTAAGGAGTTATTGTAGAATGATCTGATATTCTAGAGGTGACGATTCCGGAATTTGTCACAAGAGCAGGCAACCCCTTTGAAACCATCCAATAATCTAGCCTACATTGCACTTTTAACGAGTTATTTCGCCATTTGTATTATGATATTTTGTGGTGCTGTATTCTCTTTACATCATGGACGTCGACGTTCGTGCACAAATTTATGGGGCTTTTAACAGTATTCTTGGCCCCAGGGGCGGGCAAATAAGCCATCTTTTAACACTGGGTAAATGTTGAATTCCCCGCTATATCCCGAAGGTCGAGGGGCGGGCATTGTAACTCTAGAGGTGCAGTGAATACTCTGCTTTATAATGGTTACAGTGGCAGGACTGCGCCAATGAGAAAATATCCTAGGTTATTTTAGGCTTGAATATGCAATCGTGACACCATACGTACGGCTGAGAATCCGAGAGTATTCTGTCACACGTTTCCCAACTGTCTGCTACGTTCTGCTCTTACAAGCGATTTAAAGAACTACTATATCTTTTCCAGTCTTTTCCTGCCAACAAGCCTGGTAACGTTTTACAAAGGAAATTTACCCTCGCCAAAGCGTCATGTAGTTCCTTCAGATCTCCTTAGCAACAATCCTTTCTTTCTTTCACTGTCCTCTCGTCTTTCAAGCGAGCCAGCAACCATCATTATCCGTCGCACGAGAAAGGAATACCCAACAAAACCCAGAACCCGAATATAAACATTTGATATAGGGTTACAGTACCCTCGAAAAATAATGTTGCGTCCGCGTAACTCTGTAGTACGACGGCAAATAGTGAAAGATTGAGTTAACATTTGAGTAATAATTATCAAGAAATGTCAAAATTGTCTAATAGCACATACGTTACGGGTGTATAACCCTTCTTCAGTGTACCGTTGAAATACGCAATATTCGTAAATGCCTTGAATGGAAGTGCTTTTGCTTGAAAAGTAGCGCGCGCACAGTTCAAACGTATTTGAAATTAATGTTGAGGCCATCAGGCTGCACGGTTCCCAGCTGAAAAATTAGCTTCATTTCCAGTTGCTTGAATTGAGAAGGATGTTAGTTACACAAACACGTAACCCGCACCAAGACATCTGTAATAATGTGACCCGCGGAATTGAAATGACTTCTTGACGTCATGACGCGCGTTCCAGTGAAGGAAAATCCGGGAGGAAAATGTCGCTCTGATATTGAGATTGTTTGATTTAACCTACAACTTTGAATGTGATTGGCTTATTGAACTGTTCGTATAGTGTGATCGTCCGGGTGTAGTTCTGAGACAACACACCAACAACAGTTCTTCTCAGAACTACACTCACCCGGACGATCACACTATACGAACTACTGATACTCCTGGGTTCAAACCATTAACTATGAAACTGTCCAATGACAACTTGGGCTCGATTTCCTCCGTTCTCTCGAGTCCTGTCTATGTTCCTCCCCGAGAAGAGACTGCTGGACGAGTGAGAGGCAAAGCATGTCTATGACGTAAATTTTAATTCATGCGGTTTCTGGTTGCGAAAATGTCATATGATGGCAATCAGACACAGACCCACACGACACTTACGGCTCGTAACATTTGTACATGTGCCGTTTTTTTAATTTTGGCCTTCCAACCTATTTTGTTTCACGTTATTGTTGGAGAAGGGCATTATATGCCGTGTTCTATGGAAGAGTTTATACAAGAGCAGAGCCATTTGACTGTGGTGTAGCAAATGTCATGTTAAAGCACAGGCAGTCTAAGCTCTCTCTATGAACCACACAAGCAATACAATATGGGATTTTCTATAAGATATCCATGGAGGTAGTTAAAAGTGAAAATTCTCAATAAAAATGTATTACCTTATGCCATACGTGTGTTGTTTGCTCCTGGTGTGGTTATTTTGCCGATTTAACTTGATTTAAGCGACTTTTTTGAATCCCGGTTTTCCCTTCATAAAGTAAGGACAAGGCGAAACACCTTAGGGAAGCCTGCTGAACGGAGTCAAAAATCTCAGGCTAAAATGTACCCACGGCCACAAATCCACCGCAGAATTCAAGGGCAAAAGTTGATCTTTCATTTTAATTCCCTAGCCACACACTCGCAGTACAGCGAGCGACGCCAGGCGCCTTTGATTTGTTTGTATAGAATATTCCCGAGCTGATTAACTAAATTGTTTCTCTTAGGGTATTGGGGACCCCAGGTGTTACAAGAAGTTTGGTTGACAAATTGCGGTCTAGTACCCATGCGAGTCTTGGTTTGCCAACATGACGAGGTGACCAAGCCGATTTCACTTTTAACTACCTCCATGGATATCTTGTAGAAAATCCCATATAAACCCTTATAATTCGATGCCATACTGTGTTGCGTTTGTGGTTCATAGAGAGAGCTTGGGCTGCCTGTGGTTAAAGGTGTTTGCGTGGTTTCCGCTGTTAAGTTGACACCATGTACATGTTTTGCTAATTTGGTTTGCTTTTGTCGATCTCAAAATTTTTTTTTCTGGCTTCGTCAGAGACTGGTGTCGTTTTCCCTTCAGGAATACTACGCATCAATTTGAGAGAGAGAGAGAGAGAGAGAGAGTAGAGAGAGTATCTTTATTTATCCACGGTACAAAATTCGTCAGCTAAAAATTTCTAAAACTAATATAATATAATATAATAACGAATACATATACGTATATATTATATATTAATAAAAAGCTGCTTTCCACGAATGCCGTGCCTTACAGTACTCCTTTGAGTAATCGCTTGAATTGCCCAAGGGACTCTGCTTCCCTTAAATTACAAGGAAGACTGTTCCAGAGAATGGCGCCACTATAGGTGAAGCTATTTTTATAATAGTTTGTGCGCGGTAATGGAACATTAAGTTTATACTCAGAGTCTCTTAGGTTATAAGCGATTTCTCGCCTTTCAAATTTAGAGGTAAGATAACTTGGAGCCAACCCGTGCAGAGACTTGTAAACCATCGTAGCTCTTTGAATTCAGTTGCTGTTGGCAATTTTTCCACCCTAGAAGTTTAAACAGGTGACCAGCATCAACGTCATAGTTTGAGTAGGTCAAAACACGGGCTGCTCTATTTTGTAGCTTTTGTGTCTTATTCCGTAATGTTAACCCACAGTTTCCCCAAACAATATTGCAATATTCAAAGTGTGGCTGTATCAAAGCTTGATATATTAGATGTAAGGTCGACTGAGGGACAAGGTGCCTTATTCGTTTTATGGCCCCAATACCAGAAGCGACTTTCTTAGTTATTTTATCGATATGGCCACTCCAATCAAGCCTATCATCGATGATCACTCCAAGTGATTTTGCGGTAGTAACCTGGCTAATTTGAAAATCATCTATTGCAAATGTTGGGGACTCTGTGAGAGTATTTAACCTCTGCCTAGATCCGATAAGCATAAATTCGGTTTTAGTCATATTTAGAGTGAGTTTGTTTGCTCTCAGCCAATTGTTAACATTTTC
This sequence comes from Micromussa lordhowensis, assembly GCA_964020085.1. Classification (NCBI taxonomy): domain Eukaryota; kingdom Metazoa; phylum Cnidaria; class Anthozoa; order Scleractinia; family Lobophylliidae; genus Micromussa; species Micromussa lordhowensis. The sequence goes on from OZ026597.1 coordinate 28,033,932, forward strand.
TAAATCTTGATTTAGACGCAGCTGAATATTGTCTGCATCATTACCCGCATAAGTAAGATGGGTGTCATCAGCATACATCCTCGGTTCACAACTTGATAAACAGTTTGGAAGATCGTTAATGTATAACAGAAATAGTAGTGGCCCCAAAATCGTCCCCTGGGGGACACCACAACTTAATGAACAACTTTCAGAGAGTGATCCGTTGATTGAGCACACTTGAGTACGATTCTCTAAATATGACTTAAACCACTGGTGCGCGTTCCCATGTATGCCGTAATTGCTTAATTTCGATAAAAGGATCTCGTGGTCCACTGTGTCAAAGGCCTTTTTTAGATCTAAGAAAACAACGGCATTGATTTTACCGCGGTCAATGTTGTATGCCCAAGTGTCCGTGGCCTCAAGGAGAGCCGTGACGGTTGAGTGAATAGCACGAAAGCCCGATTGATATTTACAGATGATATTGTGCTCTTCTAGATAGGCATGTAATTGATCATAGACAATTCTTTCAAAGACCTTGGCTATAACTGAGATCACCGAAATTGGACGATAATTATTTAGATCATCCCGATCACCTTCTTTAAAAAGTGGGGTGACTTTTGCCCGTTTCCAATCATCCGGAAATATGCCTTGACTTATTGACTGGTTAAAAATATCACGTATAGGGATGCAAATGAGATCTGCACATTCCCGAATGAGCCTAGCAGATATTTTGTCTAGGCCAGCTGCCTTTGACTTATTTAGATTATTCAAAAGTAAGAGAACTTCATTTGTATTGGTAGGACGGAGTTGAAACCGTTTACTTGTGCCAGTGAGGTACTTCTGATAACCATCACTATTTGAGGAATCAATATTGCTGGCAAGTTTTGAACCGATAGTAGCAAAGTGATTATTAAATTGAGTCGACAGCACAGTTGGGTTTGTTATTGATACTCCATTTACTTTCAGAGATGTTACCGATTTTTTCCCAGATTTTCGCGAAGTAAGTTCATTAATAGTCTGCCAGGTCTTTCTAGAATCGCCCATATATTCATTGAAACTATTTTGATAGTAGGCTTGTTTTGCTAGTCTGATTTTGCTATTTACTAAATTGCGTCGTGTTTTAAAAAGTGTCCAGTCACCTGAATTTGACTCAGTGTTGTTTCTCTTAAGCTCAATATCTAGGTCCTGGGTCAGGTTTATCCCTTTTTTGTTTACTTTGTTCATTATATGACGTTCTGGTGAAATGCAGATTCTCACACATAAGTTTGTTTTTCGTGTTGAGTATGCCGCTGTGGTTTAGGTCAGGCAAGATCTCATCCATTGACGGTATTGATTTGGTTAAATGTCCCGCTAACGTGATCGCACTTTATATGACACAACTTCTTTGCTTCTGCAAGAAAGATCATTTATACATCCTGCTCGGTTCAAGGAGGCTGATTTTCTATTGGTCGAAATTGACAATACCAAGGCCACGCATCCAGCCGTGAGTTCGGGGGAGGAGCGCGGGCTCCCTTCCCGAACAGCGCCTGGTAATCGAGCCTAATAACAACTTGGCAAGTAAATTAGTAGAAAATAGGACTTTTTTTAAACCAATGACAATCGAGGAAATTGTAATTTTTGTGATTCTAAACAATAATTGTATGAGGTTTTTGTGATATTCGGAATAATCAAGGTCGAGGCAAGTGTAATCAGCCGTGGCCGGAAGGCGAGGCTGATTACACATGCCGAGACCTTGATTACCGGATATCACAAAAACCGATAAAATAGCACGCGATTGCAAATGTTTACTTTATATATTTGTGCTTCCAGCTTAGAATTAGGTACGTAAAAATATACTTTGCAAATTAGCTTTTACGCTTACCAGTTAATGTAAAAATATTTAGCAGGAAATTTGAAGGCTTATGTAAATATTTTAGTTCTATTAAACATCGAGCGATCCTATAAAGGGCAAGGATACCCCACCTTCGAAGCACTTTGTTGGCTTTTTTGTGCAATGGTGGAAAACCGAAAAAACGGTCACTAGAGCTCCTGGCTCAGCAGTGAAGTCACTTAAGGTATAAAATTGCCCCCGCAAGGTTTTGGGGTTTTGGCCCAGAGAGGAGGCATTAATAGGACCCCCCGCGTATAAAGAATGTGAAATATTGGTGTAGTATCGATAGTAAACTATCCAACACTGCGTCCATTGTCGTACCGCAATAAGATTGGGGATAAATTTGGCGACGCGACAACGGTCACAGTGTGGGAAAAAGAAAAGTAAGGGTGGGAGGGAGGGAAAGATAACTAGTCTAGCATTAGTTCCCAGGGCTTGCCCGTAAGCACCTCGTCGCCCCGTACCCGCACGATCCCTCCCCGTGCTGCAGTTGAGCCAAAGTGATAATTTATTCACATGTGTTGGTTTTATATGCGTCACTTTAATGTATGCAGTGTGAATAGTAAACTATCCAACACTGCGTCCATTGTCGTACCGCAATAAGATTGGGGATAAATTTGGCTCCTGTTACTTAATGTCACTAAGTCTGTTTCTATCTACCCGGTCAACGATGGGCTCCTCCCCAATACTAAACAGCCACCTAAGGAGACCAACGTTGGGCCGTCAAAAGAGAGGCATCCCTCTTCCTGAACCAAATCATAACTCCCCAAAACTAAACCCCGATCCAATTCCCTAACTCTGGGAGGTAGATTTTCATCGTACCTCACAGGCACTCTTTCGCGTAGGTTCTTTTCCCCTGATTGGTTGCAGGGAAGGCACACACAAAACGTTTTAGCTCATTAATGTCCTGCCAGGAGGCAGATGGCTCGGAGCCAACACTCGAGGCGAGCCTTGCCGAGGCCCCTGCTGGATTTAAGACTTTCGCTAGTTGCATGTAGTACAACGCTGTGTGGCGCCTTGACCATCCCACGTGATCCATGATTTCAGCCAGGTCCGCACCGGTAAGGGCCAGGGTAATTGCACAGCCTGACCGGAAACCGTGGAGCGTCTCACCGTTATCCGCACTCATTTCTTTAAGATAGCTCTTTAACCGTGATTCGGCTGCGGAGGAGGAAAAGGGGGCGTCTTTTATACCCAAATCTGGTGTAACTGGGCGGAAAAGGTAGCCACACGTTAAATCTACCCTCATATCACGAGTCACTTCCATGTAGCACTCAATGCCTCGAATAGGGCAGATTTCCGCTTGCGCATTTCTTCTAACCCCAAACACATTTTCATCCCCATCCCTCAACGTCTTCCCCCAAATGTGGTTAAAGAGAAGCCCGTCATCATTGGGGAAACGAAGGATTTCAGGAACTTTAATCTGTCCCAAATCCCCTGGCCGATCTCCACTAAAGAAGGCCAGCTTAAAATATGCTTGGTCGCGAGCTATGATGAATCTGTCAATCGCCTTGTTAGACCCTTGCAGTTTCCTTTCTAAGTGCAAGCATAATTGTGTCAATTTGTCAACAAAGAACGGCGCAGCCTGTTTCGGTGTTATACGGGCCTGCAGTTGTTCTGCGGTTACCAGCCTCAGGAAATCTTTGACGGATTTGTCAGACGCCGGGTTACCAAGGCCTAGGCGCTTGTCCCACTCGCCATCTCGTCCAATAGAGTGAAGAATGGCCCGTAACTTACCGATATAAGAGTCAATCGTTTTGTAAGATAAACGTATTGCGCATCCACACGAAAATCGTCCCTTTTTGCCGATATGGTCGCAACCATTGCGGTGAATCTGCGTTTTGCCATCCTTATCCTTAAAAATAAGGAAACGACAAACATCACGCGGGGTCACAGTGGCCAAAGTGACATGTCCCGGAAGTGAGGCCAGAAAGCTTTCAAACTCTTTTTGTAACGAGTCTTTCTGTTTAGCATAGCTAGTAGCACGGTCAAAGTCCATTAGCTGCCGTAAACGTTGATCAATGCACTCCAAATCGACATTAACTTTTTTGACATTCGCTTTTGTCAAGACTTGCCGATTATAGCCACACCTTTGACAGAATCTAAAATCCTGGTCATTTGCATGGGAACAAGTCGGGCATCTGACGGATAGCGTAAACAACTTAGCAACAACAGGAAGTTCCTAAGGGGAAAGAAAGGCGAGACGTTTGTAGTCTATGAAAGGAACGTTTTCTTTCCTACATGTTATAGTTATTACATTGGATCAATTGAAGCTAAAGAAGAAAAAGAAAAAAAAAAAAAAAACAGCTTATGACTCTAACGAGGGATCCCCCCACATGTCGGGGCTTCCCCAGTCCAGTTAAATATTTACAAGCAATTCTAAAGCAATGTCACTGCTATGAGTTCTACTCAAGAGCTATCTGAAAAGCCCACAGTTCCCCTGGGATCTTGACTTCATTGTTCCAACCTTCCTTCGTAGGGATTAACAAAGCATGCGAATCACCTAGATCTGCCATCTTTTGCGTTTTTCTGGAGATACATTGTAAAAACGGCCACCAATACTTCCTTGGGTATGTATCCAAAGCCACAAGCGTGCATGGCTGTCGGTGAGACTGGAGAAAACGCAAGACTGGGCCGACTAAGACATTTGGCGGGAAAACATATGGACGCTGCATAACAGAAGAGAACTTCATCAAATCTTGTGCAAAGAGATTCACCCCAATCGAGAATGGCGAGGGCCACGGCGTAAAATGGGGAAGATGATTCCCTTGTTTGTCAGTCATAGCATTTGAATCTAGGGCCATCAAATCACAGGAGTGGCCATTCAGACCGCCAAAGACCCGTTGTACCTCACTCCAGGTCTTCGGTGTTAGTGTGTAGTCCAAAGAAGATAGCCTGCGAGAAGGGGGATCCGCCGGGTTTTCCCGTGACGGGACGTACAACATGCGTAATAATAGATTCAGGTCCACCGTGGTAAAAAATAATGCCTTGATAGCCTCGTTCAAATCATGACTTTTGCCTCCTTGATTAGTCCACGCATGCATGACTGCCTGGTTGTCAATCATGACATCGACGCGACAATTTGTGACAAGATGTTTAAATGCTTGTAAGACCTTATCCACTGCCATGGCTTCCCTTGTCGCGATATCCAGCATCATCTCATCCTTTGACCAATAATCAGATGCCTCCTGCTTCACAGGCGTAGAGATGACCCCACCCCATCCGGTTTGAGAGGCATCCGTTGCTATGTTAATCTGAAGATGTTTCTCTTCGCGCCAAGGTAGAGGGTCATCCCACCCTTCTAGAAATAACCAATGGGCGATCTCATCGCGCAGTGCACCCCGGATCGCAATTGGTTTCATTGTGCGCATACCCCTTGAGATTGCTGCCGACATCTCTCTAGTAAACAGACGCGCTGCTGGAACAACCAGGGAAAAGGAGACGCACTTGCCGACCAAACGTTGAAGTGTCTTGACCGAAACATAACTCGAGCCTAATGTCTCTCGGATCAGCTCTAGGAACTTGCGCTTTTTGTCCGGGATCAGGTGGAAAACTTCCCTACTGGAGTCCGCGAGAAAGCCAAGATAAGGGACCATCTTTTGGGGGGTTAAGATTGACTTCGTTAGGCCCAGAAAATATCCCAAACGTACCAAATAGAACGCCACAAGAAATACTGCTGATTTGGCCGCCGCCAAATTACGCTCATCTGCAGAGTGTAGGGTACCATATTCCCCTTTGTTAAGTGGCACCTGGAGTTGACCATTATGCCTATCATCAATATATAGGAGACATGGGATCCCCAACGAGCGCAGAAAATTAGACGCCATAAGGCCCGTCGAATGATACACATAAGGGGAGATCTTCCAGCCAAACGGTAGGGAGTTATATGTAAAGTACCAACCACCCCACTGGATTCCGAAATATGTACGACTTTCTTCCGACAGCAAAAGGTGGTCGTATCCAGATTTGTCGTCAAGGACGGTCTGATAAGAGTCCTTGAAAACATACCGAGGCAAATCTGTCACCCTATCCAGGGTGAAAGGCTTCTCTAGCATCCACAAGTTTAGGTACCGCGCATCATGACACAATCTCGGCTTTGATGGCTCAACCGTCAACGGTAGTACAATTTGGGGCGGGGTTACTTGGCCAACCTTACCCACCAAAGAGATCGCACCAGTTCTTAGACGACTTAAAAGTGTCGTCCTGACAAACTCCCCAAACTGTTTACAAGATACATTATTTTTAAACAATCTGTGGGGTGGCCGGTCGGAATCGTAATGTTCCCCCTTGAACGTTCCCTTAAAGTGTTTGAAATATGGGAATATCGACACCTTATTCCCAATCCAAGACAAGACCTCCTCCTGGTGTGATGAAGGAGCAAGTTTCGCGATTTCTGTCCACTGGGTTATGCGTTTGTGAAGTTCCCCCGCCACAAAAGTATCAGGATCCCGAAATAGCAACTCTTCGACATGCCCGATAATTTCTCCATTCTCAACCAGTCGAGTTTTCTGCATCAGGTGGTCATTTTCTGTCCCCTCACTGCTGACCGATACGGGGTTCCCCCTTACGTCTATCCACTGTATCGCACCTGCGCGATCACCAAAGTTGTTGATAAAGTTATCAAAGTTGTCATGTTTTTCCCATGACCAGAATGTTGCCTAAGGGGAAAAAAGGATTTTTTTTTAAAAGAACCCCGTAGAAGCCAGCAGAGAGAGGACAGTCTTGACCCAGTATGACCGGGAGGGTTTGAGATACCCCGTTTTCAAAACTCTCAACTCTCTGTGACTACAGTACAGGTAACAACAACAATGTGCGAGAACAGAAGGGAAACAAATAAATGTTACAGGCAGGTGTTACTGATCCCTCCACCTACCCTTGTAAAGGCGATACTAACCGAATACCACTTAAGAATCGCATTAAATCGAAAAAAAAAAAAAAAAGAAGAAACCGGACAAGTTTCAAATGTTTATTGCGCTCATTGAACTTGTTATTAACATGATTATCACTGTTATTACAACTTGTTTTCCTTTCATGCGCTTCAGTGGTTTAGTACACCTATCAGAACTTGTTATCTTTAGCACGACCTCGGGTTGCTGAGGGCCTCTGCTGTGCACCCCTCCTTGCATAACACCTTGCCATAATGTGGCCATACTTTCCACAAAAATAACATTGGACGGGAGCGCCACTTCTCCAGCCACGACCTCTATATGGGGCATCACCACGTTCACGGTAAGAAGATTCAGACGACGGGCTTCTCCCCGTCATCGCTTTCTCCACCTTCGCAACCGCCTCGTACACTTTCGTATGGTCTTTGTCCCCGAGGAGGCGCAGAACCAAAGCGCGAAAATGTTCCTTTGGGAGGTCTACCTTTGCCCTGGCTGTCTGATACACAAGGCGGTAGAAATCGCGTTTCTCATCCTGATTATCCCTGGAGGTATTCTGAAGGGTCTCCAGAATATCAATCGCCTCGTACTTGTTAAACTCTGAAAGCGGTCGTGCCGCATAATCGAGCATCTTCCTTATCACAGAGGCCACAGAGAGTTTCGTCAACTCCTCAAGAGACTTTTGTAAATGACCAAACTTTTCCTTTAGAGTCTAGGAGAGCAAATAAGGGAAGAGTCAGATTATACGAACATCAACTCACGAAGTTTCTTTTGTTTTAGCGAACTCTCGCCCCATTGCATTACAGAAAAAAAAAAAAAAACACAGATTTTCATTGCATTATCGAAAAACTTCCACTGCATTGCCGAAAGACTCGAATTTCCCTTTTCCATTTTCAATTTTTATTTATTTATTTTATTTTCCAATTTCATTTTTATTTATGTATTGTATGGGGAACACCCCCCTCCGTCCTAAGGCGAGCTCTCGCCCATTTCTTTCCCTTTTTATTTTCATGGAGAATTCTCATACATTTCTTTCTCCTTTTTTTTAATTTTCAAAGTGAATTCTCACCTCATCACTTTCCTTTTCTTTTCTCATGGCGAACTCTCGCCCCATCATTTTGTTCTATTTCTCATAGCGAACTCTCGCCCCATCACTTTTTCCTATTTCTCATGGCGAACTCTCGCCCCATCACTTTCCCTATTTCTCATGGCGAACTCTCGCCCCATCACTTTGTTCTATTTCTCATAGCGAACTCTCGCCCCATCACTTTCCTCTTTCTCATGGCGAACTCTCGCCCCATCACTTTCCTTATTTCTCATGGCGAACTCTCGCCCCATCACTTCCCTTTTCTATTTTCATGGCGAACTCACGCCCCATCACTTTCTATTTCTCATGGAGAACTCTCGCCCCATTGCTCTTTCTTTTTTTTTTTCTTTTTTTTTTTTGGTGAACTCTCACCCCATAGCTCATTCGCGTTATCCTGAGTTACAACATTTCACCTCTATACAATAAAGACACGCACATAAGTGAACAGTAAGTTCCCGCCCCATCTGAGTGTTGCATATAAATTCTCGACAACAATTGAGAGAAAAATACAATCCGCGAAAGCCGCTAATGAAGCATTCACTCCATTACAAATAACTCCAATATCCCGGTGTGTTGAATACAATACTAAGAAACCAGAGAAGACAAAAACAAAGGAAAAAGAAAAAAAAAAGAAACCCGCCAAGGTCCAAATTTAATAGACTAGAGCTGTTCACAACTAACTAACCGGCAAACGCGGACAAACTGAGCGGGGAAAAAACCCGAAAAATAACGAAAAAACCCCATACAACACGAAATACATGTAAACGAAACGCATTTACCTCAAGCTCTCCTTGAGTTGGTTCCACGTGCACAGCTTCTTGTGGAGCCACTGGAACTTGCGCCGGTGGAATTTGTTGGGCTGGAACTTGCGCCGGCGGAATCTGTTGGGCTGGAACTTGCGCCGGCGGAATTTGTTGGGCTGGAACTTGCGCCGGTGGAAACTGTTGGGCTTGAGCAGGTAAGATAGCCTGGCCCACAACAAGTTGAGCGCCCTGGTTTTCAGCCGGTTGAGGAGGTTGAACTGGCGCCGGCAAAACTTCTACGTCTCCACGAGGCACTTGACCATCTTGGGCCGCTTGTTCCGCGCCCGCTTGCAACTCATCCACTTGTATAGGTCTCAGACGACCACGAACCGGGCCGGGGTATTGTACATTCGCCATCCAAGTAAAGTAATAACACGAGGCAAGGAAATTCCAACTATTCGAGCGACACGAACTGGAGCACAACCGAACCGCGCTGCAGTTGAGCCAAAGTGATAATTTATTCACATGTGTTGGTTTTATATGCGTCACTTTAATGTATGCAGTGTGAATAGTGTGCAAATCGAGCCGGATTCGAAGAAACTAGGCGCGCACGGCGGTCCTGGTTAATTTTTGAGTAAGCTCGCAAGGCAACTCTGGGTAATTCTTGCAGCCACGAGGACGAGGAGAGGTGTCGCGTACGCGTGCGATAAGCTATTCAGCAATACTGGATGGAATTGTTCCGTACAGAACTTGATTTGTTAGACACAAATCGGCAACGGGGTCGACAGACTCGATCCAAATAACACACGTATAAAGTAAACAGATCTGGATCACAAATCACAAATCAAAACTCAAAACCCACTCAGAGAAACAACAACAAATTGTATCCGAAATAACTGAGTTTAGTATCCTTTTGTTATCTCAAGGATCAGAAGTTAATAAAGGATTTTGATTATTAGATAATTCTTGCAGCCACGTGCACGAGTGTAGTCGCGTTGGCTCACTCGTGCACGAAGAGTACGAATAACTTTTTAAATCTATCATTTCAATGTTGTGGTTTGTCAGTTCATGATGTACAGCAATGTGATTCTTTGCATCACCATTTCGCGTGGCTCGTTTGTGTTCAGTCAGTCTCGTGTTCAGGTTTCTGCCAGTCTTACCGATGTAGGAAGCTTGGCAGTCGGAGCATTTGATCTCGTAAACTGCTCCCTGTCTGTTGTTGGGTTCGTCCCTGTCTTTCACGTTGGTCAGTAAATGTCGTAACGTAGCTGTAGCTCTTGTAGGTTTGTGGGCTACATGGATGTTGTAGGACTGTAGGATCCGTGAGATGGTGACCTTAATAATGAAGGTATAGGTGTCGGGTTCCTTTTCGTTGCGTCAGATTCGGTAGGTCGATAAATGTTTCGTCTAATCAAGTCAGCATTGTAGTTGTTCTTGTGAAAAACACGTTCAGTATATTTGTTTTCGTCACGTAGACTGTCCGGTGTGTCACAAACTAGTTGTGCTCGTCTCGTCAGTCAGTCTTTATAGTCGTGACTTTGTGTGAAGTCGGGATTGATTGACCTATGATTGATCGATTGATTGAATAAATGATTGATCGATTGATTGATGGACAACACTAGTAAGCGGCTGGAGCAGTATAAAGGCGCATTTACACCACGCGGACCGATAGTTTTGGACACGGCCCGCTTGATTTACACGGCAAAACATGTTCAACTTTCAATGTTGATTTCTGAACGGCATTTTCGATCCCAGTGCCTTCGTTTACTTGGTCAGTCATGAGCCCAAAGACTCTGGAGACGAGAATACCTCCTGCCTAAAAGAAGCAAAGCGTCAAGAGAAACAAAGACAAACTGCAAGCGCGTGCTTTCCTTCATGTCTGACACAAGAAGACGCAGTGTAATTTTTAAGCCTGGTTCACACTAACGACATAACGACATCGTCATGAACGACATAAAAAGGACGCTATCTTGACGTAAAAAGGACGTTTGTAGTGTGAACATGTAGACATAATGACACATTAGCAACATAAAGCCTAGTTCCCACTAGCGACATAACGATCATAATCATAAGCACGAACATAACGTTGTTATGTAGCTTATGTCTTAGGGGGAACGTCTAGAAACATAATCATAGGCGCCCTTATGATCAACATAATCTAATCATGATCAACTATTTTCTTATGATCATGATTATGTCTCTGACTATGACTATGTTGCTTTGCTTTGTAGTGCGGGGAACGCAAAAATCATAACGACATAATGAGAAACATAATGACGCAACGGGATCATTGTATTTTTGGCCAATGAAAGTCTAGGTCCAGTACTTTCGGAATAGCCTTCTTTACGTTTTTAGCGCGGACGTTCCCACTAGAACATAAGACGCTTATGTTTATGTTTAGGATTATGATTATGCTTATGATCCTTATGTCGCTAGTGGGAACTAAGCTTAACAGCATTAACATAACGACATAAAGATAAAACTGATCTTTTATGTCGTTATGTCGATGTCGTTATTTCGTTACGCCGCTAGTATGAACCAGGCTTAAGAGGACAAGGTTACCTTGGAACGAGACTTAAGCCTCCAAATTAGCGGCGAATGAAATAAAGTGACTTCTTTCTTTCGAATTGTTCCAAAACAAGTAAACACCAAACATTTTTCTCTCAACGTGAGTTGGACCGAGTGGAGTACAATTCAGGGAGTAATCGAGCGAGTAATTTCAAAATCGGACGAGCGCGAAGCGCGAGGCCGATTTGAAATTACGAGCACGATTACTCCCTAAATTGTACGACACGAGGTCCAATTACTAATTAATCGTATCTATAACAAACTTCGAAATTAAAAATGTCTTTTGAGAACTTCTTTTGAGCGAAAACGTCTGTAGCGCTTTTCCGTACTATTTCAAAAACGAGTGCGAGTGTTTCATCGGGTTTCCAAACGCGAGAAACACTTGAAACCACGAGGCCGCAGGCCGAGTGGTTTTATTGTTTTCGAGCGTTTGGAAACCCGATGAAACACGAAGCACGAGTTTTTGAAATTACTTCTCCAACAAAGAAAATTAGTTTAAATTATCATTTGAATAAGTTTTCTCATTTCAAGTATTATATTTGAGACGTGAAATCTGCATGATCCTCCAAAAAATGTGTATGATGTGCATGATCCCATCACCTAATTGCTGCGCTGTGACAACTTTTGAATATTCAACAGCTGAGGTCACGTTACCTAGCTATTGTCAGTTCTGAGCGAACACGTTGCTTCGCAAAGCAAATGGCAGAGTGCAGATTTAGACCTCCTAAAACTAGCGAAGAAGAAGAAAAGTTTGTGGCCAGCGCTATTCCGAGGTAACGTGTGCATTTAGTCTGATAAAATCTCTAACTTCAGTGCCATTTTAGGTCGTTACCACCATTTTAGGTCGTCACCACCATAGAGCGAGAATTTAAATTTAGAAGAAGAATGGCCTTTTCTGTTTTGGGTTCTTTAAGAACTGTTCCGTTGCATTGAACGTTAGCAGTGAATAATTTAGGTTTAAAGTTTGTTTCGTAAAATGTGAGATTAAATAAAGTTGTTTATTGCCTCGTGTTTTTGTTGCTTTATCAATATGCAGATTAAGAAAATTTGCATCCGTTTTTCTGGTCAGGTGGATGAGTTTAGAAATCCAATGAAAACCGAGTTGAAAACACGGCTGTGCTTGAAAGCCGTGTTTTCAACTCGGTTTTCATTGGATTTCTAAACTCATCCACCTGACCAGAATAAGATGCTCTGGTTGGGTAAGAGCTGCATGAATAATTAATGAGTTTGAGAATAAGTTTTGAAAACTGTAGAAAACTTTGCTAAGGAAACCATTAAAGCGCGTGCAATTGACGTGAAAATCACGTGGGTATCCAATTACAGGTGTCCGATTGTAAAAAGTTCAAATCGGACACCTGTAATTGGACACCCACGTGATCGCGCGCCGATTACGTGACAAATAGGCGCGCGGAGAACCAATGACGATCGAGAATATTGTTATAGATAAGATAAGAGCAATAATAGCCAATGTTTTCCTGGATGGAAGTGTTATCTTTAGCCGTGGTTTGCTTTGGGCGCGGACACCTGAAATACAAACACCGTTACACGTGTACTTGTTCTGTGCGTTGTTTGTTCTTCATCGCACTATTAAGCAGACTGAAAAGCGAAAGCGAGAAAAGATGTGTGAAACTTAAACCAGTCTTGGTTTTACTATTCCAGACATTTTGTTCTATCGCTTTCAGTGATGCATGCCCAGTAAAAACCAAACAAGTTGTGATCTGGTTCTGCAAAATGCAAGTTTGTTAGTTGCAGAGAAAAATCAAACAAAGCGTCTTTTGGAATGTGTTATGTCCAATTAGTTATAGTTAGTTATTTCTCATCGCGCCATGAGGCGCATAAGGCTGTAACTGTCTCTCGCCAACTAGCCCTGTCTTGCGCTGCGCCCCTGACTTCCGACCAGCTGGACCATCTCTTTTGCCTGGATTCTTTTTCCACTGTCCTTCTCCATGTGGTTTTAGGTCGTCCCACTTTTCTCTTTCCTTCAGGTTTCCATTCCATCGCCACCATGCGATGTCCAATTAATCGGACTACAATTTATTTCAATTTTACATCAGCTTAACAAATAGTTTCGGATGAACATGTAAAGAAAACTTTCAATTCCAGACTGAAATGCGGAAAATAATCCGGCCTGCGCGCGTTGTGTTATACCATACAGAGGACGGCTGAGAAAGGTACAAGGATTATAACGCAGGCATAAAGCCATTGTTTTACTAATCAAATCTTTCCACTCAAATTAATTAATTTAATGTTCATTATATTTGTGCAGAACAAATATTACCAACTTGCGTAAAAATGTTTCCCATTGCTGAGAGGGTCGCTCTCCTCGACTTTTTTGAGGGGAGGGGGCGGATGTACACAGCCTACCGGAAGGAAAAAACCTTTTTCAAGTTCGAAAACAGTTGTTGATTTCACTCCCGCCGAGGTTTGAGGTTTCTCCAAGCAACAAGGAACTAATAAATAGCCAATTATATTTTTGTTCGGCTGTTTATAAAACTGAAAAACAAACAAACAGCACATAATCCGTGTTGATTTAGCTCATCAATATCGAAACTAGTTCTTTGTGTCACCAATAAATGTTCAAAGCTCAGAGCCTATAATAGGGCTGACAAATAACCCTTGGGTATGTTCGGTACAGCGAAAGGGAACTTTATACATTTTGTCCCTGACCGCAGAATATAGAAATACTACAAATCAAACAAAAAATCAACGCGATTTTGAATCACAGATCTATATTACGACGGCTGGTTACCAGTGTTAGCCATTTTCTGTTTCAAACAAAGGCTATAAACTCTCTGTTTCACTAAATCCTAGAAATCCATGTTTCTCTCAGGCCTTGTTATCCTTCTTTTCTCGCATAATTTAGCCGTAAACTGGGAAGGAAGGAGAAAAACGCTCGCTGACCCCTCCTTCCATCATTTTCTCCCCTCCCACTCGCTCCCATTTTACGCCTACGACACAGACTTAACACACTGAGCTTGACAAGAACCAGCCTTGAGAAAATTTCAAGACGAGTCCTCGTGCAAAACCTTTCATATGAAAACGAGTTTCATTTGTAACTGTACGAAAATGAACCTGTTGGGAAAACACATTTTCATATGAATGATTTCGCACGAAGACTCGTTTTGACGCTGAGGCAAAAGGCAACTCGGAAATGGCCGAGAGGAAATGTGTATATATTCGGAAATTGTATTTCTCGCCGCAGTTTCCTCGAGAGATTTTAAGTCAAATTTGGTATTTAAGCCTTGTCGCCTCTCACGCTTGTCATTCGACACAGCCAGTTTCCCGCTCGCACCAGGCCGAGCTTATTTTTTCTAGTGTTTTGTTTACATTAAGTTTCGTAACTTACAGTATCCATGAAATTTGTCTCCGTTTCATTAGTTTTCTTCGCCACTATGTTATTGCTGGTATGTTAGCCTTTTTTTCTTTTCTCGTCTCCAATATTCACAACTGGTTGTGTCCTTCCTATATCATTGTGTCTATCGTTTTTTTTTTTTTTGCGGAACGCAGTGACATAGCAGAGAAAACACATAGGCACGCAAGGCGTGCAAGAGTTGTCTTTTTGTGAAGTCTCGGAGATAGGAGCATTCATGGAGCTGTTTACAGTAACGATTTGGTTAATTTGACAAGTCTTTTTGGTTACGATGTACAACAAGAGAGAAACTGGGAATTTATGATATACATGCTAATAAACAATTATTGGATGAGGTTTTTGTAATATCCAGAATAATCAAGGTCGAGGTAAGGGTTATCAGCCGAAGCCGAAGGCTGAGGCTGATAACCCTTACCGAGACCTTGATTATTCTGGATATCACAAAAACCTCATCCAATAATTGTTTTATTGTACATTGAACGAACGCAAAAATTTGGAAGTCATGTTTCTACTTCTTCACTGACGGCAAGCAACACGAATCGCGCGAAGTTGACATGATTACCCTTGGAAATCATGCACTGCGATCATACATGACATGATTACCCGTGACCTTGACATGATTATTGTATAATCTGCAGTTATGACGTCACGAGCGCTGATTTCGAAAATTCACTGTAGGCTTTCGGGCAATCAGAAAAGGGTTAGAGAGTTGAATGTATAATAAGATAACTAATTAGTAAGCCATAAAATGTTTGACTGAACAAACTACAGTGATCTGACGCGTCTCCAGAATAATGATACCATCTTATTTTCTAACAGGCAATTTGAATCGTTCTTTGATACAATCCACACTGTGATTGGTGTGACACGCGCATGTGCATAACGCCCCGCCACTCATCGATCTCATAGCCCTTTCAACCCCCAAGAGGAATGTTTGCTCAAAAATGCTCAAGTTAAGAGAACTTTTCGCATTTTATACGAGTCGTAAGTTTACCCTTTTTACACAACAACACTACTTCACCGAAAATAGAAAGAAAGAGGGAAAAAAAACTGATTAGTTGAAAGTCTGATTTAATTAAATTGCACATTGACTTGACTCCACGCAGTCTTCAAAGAACATTTGAACAGTTCTCGTACTTTTTACCTTTAAAATATCGGACTGAAATGAATGTCATCAAATAAAACTATAAACTGCTACTGTAGAACAAAAACAGTTTAGAAATGAAATATTTTTTTTTTGTTTAATATCCTGGAAACAATAGCCAACAACTTGTAAGCTCTAATTGAATTTACTTCCATATGAAAAACAAAAGTAGCAGGCATCTCGTGGGAACAGGTGCTGACGATTTGTTAGCTCTAATTGAATTTACTCCCTTGTGAAAAACAAGTGTCAAATTACCCTTTGTAACTAAAAAATAAAAATATCTCGTTATATTTGCAAGCAACAAGAACAAAACAATCGTTACCTACACTTACTATTGTAAACGTAAGAAATGTCTCAAATATAAATACTCTCGTCTCCTCTAAAACATGTCCTAAGAACTAGAAGCGACGATTCGTGACCTATAATTGAATTTACTCTTTGTGAAAAACAAAAGTATCAAGTTACCTTTGTAACTAAAAATAAAAAAAAAAACTGGTGTCATTTGCATACTAGTAACTCACGAACTGGTTCAAAACTCAAGAATCATCTAGATCAGAGCTAAAATCCTTAGCCTAACCCATAGAAAATGAAGAAGTAAGTCCAATATATGAATACTTCCTCCACTTTTACAGAAGAATAAATATGGCCGTTCTGAACTGTATCGGGATCAAATCTTCTCAAGTACCATTTACCTTTACAACAGGAAATTTGATTGGTGCTTAATAGTAGATCCAATATGATTGGTGTGACATACATCTCTCACTGAACCACCCGTCCATAACATATCCGACGCGCCGACTAAGAGATATATTTTTTTTGTAAAAAAAATAACTCAAAAAAGAACCGCCAAAGATGCGGCTGGGGTGGAGATGAGAGTGGAGGGCTCTGCTTGGGCAAACTAGGGCTCTCGCCCCAATTTTCGCGCAACCAGAACTTCGACGCTATTAATTAACGCTTGGATGCGAACTGCTCCCGGACTTTGCTGCCTGGATAAATAAACAACAACAACAATTTATTAAGATATTTCCATAACAATACATGGCATTATGTTCAAAATAAAAACTTAGTTTACGAATGAAATTTGATGTCTATGCTGTGGTACAATTTTCTTTTTGGTTCAAAAATTTTTGAAACCAGTTTAAAAATTTTAAACTAGTTTGATTATTTTAAACCAGTACTTTTTTTAAGATACCTTTTTAAGATATAACTTTTACCACGTTGTTTAGTTTTCATGCAGCAAAATTGATATTTGGAAATTGTCAATTTTTCTTTATACACCTATCAAATATTGATTTCAGTGTTTGAAGTTATAGGCTTATTTGGAATGTTTTTGGTTTACTTATGTTTAGGGTTAGGGAATGGTTAGGGAACAGTTAGCTTCAGGTCTAGGGTTAGGGAATGGTTATGTTTTAGAGCTGGGGAATGCAATGTATTTGTTGAGTTGTTGTTCTAGGTTAGGAACAATGTATACCAGAGCATTGCCATGGTCTTGTATTAAGTGACTATCAAATAAACAAGTGTTAACAACACTTCTTTATTTCAATACATTTAGTTTGGAAAAAAGATCTACAGAATTTCTTATGTAAATATGTTACATAGCTTCTTACATGCTGCCGAAAATGTGAGCTCAGTACTGTAATCAAGTTTAATGTTCTGAGTGGTAACCGAGCAAGGATATAAACGGGTGGGTGAAATTAATGTGTTTCCTCCAAATTTGGTTAAGATGCAGGCATAGCTGTTAACAATTTCTTCAATTTTACCCAGAAGAAGATTTGAATGAAGTGGTAATGTCTTGTCCACACGATCAATTTTAATAGACACCATATCTCCATATGGGGTAATTTTTATTGCTCTGTGGTAGCTTATGCTTCTTGTGTAAGCAGCTTGTGCTACTTTTTCACACCATTTCTTGACATTTTCGGAAGAGGTGCTCATTATCAAGGCTCTTGTGTCCTCTTTCCATGATCTGTTAGATCGTTCGACTAAACCTTGAGTTGTAGGAGTTCGAGGAGAACCATGGGCTTTTTGAATGCCATTTTCTTGGCAATATGCCTCCATCTTCTTGTTTTTGAATTCTTTTCCGTTGTCTGTTAGGATTTTTTTGGGAAAGCAATAAGTATAGCAGTAGTTGTTAAATGCTCTTAGAACCTCATTGGCAGAGTTGTCTGTTAGTGGAGAAACATGAACATACTTTATATGATGATCGGGAATGTTCATCGGCCACGTGTGGTTGTTGGTACAGTCACGAGCACAGTTACGGAAGTCCATTAAATCTATCTCAACGAGAGAAAGAAATGTCGGCGATTGAATAGGTTTGTTAACAAGCTTGATACGACTTGTAACTGACTGCTGTTCTGCGTGAATTGGGCAAAGGGCAACAAATATTGTTATTACCTTGACGTTGACTTCAGAATAGTTGTCGTTGATCCATTTCGAAGTAATATGTCGACCACGATGAGCGGTACGAGTGTGAGCAAGCGATAATACTTCGTAAAGTTTCCTTTTAGGTACTACTTTTCTTTTGTTTGGTGTTATTATTGAGTCATCTGAGTAAGCCCACTTCTTTCTTGTGATTGTCGATGTTTCCCACTTTGACAGGTTCACTTCTTCCAACTGAGTTCTAAGCTGCTTCTCGGCTTGGTACTTTTTAGGTAGGCTTTTGCTTTATCAAAAAACGCATCCTCGATAAAAAGTGTTACTTGCGATTCCTTTTTAAGTGTTTTGCTTTTCAAAGTATCTAAGTGTTTGTAAAATGCTTCTTTTGAAACACATGGTTCGTCCAATGCGTCGGCCATGCTTGTGTAGTCTATGTTTCAAACTGTATTAAGTGCGCGTGTGTTGGTTGATATGAATATTTGATAAAAGAGGGAGTCTGGGACTGATAAGTTTTCATACGAATAAATATTCCCTCTCTCCATGCGTTGCTTGCGTGGCTTAGTGGAGAAGTCTACGGAATTGCAGATCTGAAGGTCGTTGGTTTAAACCTGGGAAGGTACGCACAACTAAAAAATAATTTCAATGTAATGTGCATTCAGGGGGCAATGGTACGTAGTTTATGTAGTGAGGTAGTGGTGGTCAGATGCTGGGGGTGTAAGGGAACAGGTAAATAGGGAGGAGAGGGTAAAAACCGTAAGGAGGATTATCGATGAGATTGTTTTAAAGATTAATTCTTTCCACTCCCCTAAGAATGTCACGCCCCTATTTTTAACCACACCCCAAAATAAAAGAAATCCCTTTGCAGAGAGTTATGAAAAAAAAACGGGTTTCCAAAATATAAACTGGTTTAAAAAATATTGGACTGGTTCGAAAAGATTGAACTGGTTTAGAAAAAATTAAACTAAGGGAAAAATGGAACTACAACATCTAAATTGAAGGGACATTGCTTGGAAAGTAAAAGCAGCATTGAGTTGATCGACATACAGTAAGATCGATGCCATTAAAGAGCAAAAATACTTTCGCATTAATATCTAACTCATTGAAAAGACTATTGTGTCTGTTATTTCATTCAGATGCATGAGAAAAGCTGGAGAAAGAAAGTGTAATCTTATTTCATATTTTTCAACCTCATTTAAATGGGAAATGTACAAGAGTCGTCGTTATTGTGATGTCTACCTGTTTCAGTACATAAAATTATTACTGATGGTATAGACCAAAAAGCAATGGACCTTTTTGGTGAAACGGTGGTCATTTAAATGCTATTGTTTCAAATAGCTATTATGGGAGTCTGGGAGTGGGGAGGGGAGCCAGGGGGGGGGGACAAATAGATACTAATGTGCCCCCTGAGCACCCCATCATAGCTTCTTGAAACAATAGAATTCTAAATGGCTTTCTTTAATTCAATAAGGCAAGGCACCAATATTGACAAGCTGTGCAGAAAGTTTTGCCTGCCTGTGAAAACCAGTTCTCCTCTTACTGAAAAAAATGCTAATGAAACCCCGGCTTCAACGGGACTCGAACCCGTGACCTCAGCGATACCGGTGCGATGCTCTACCAACTGAGCTATGAAGCCACACATTGGGAGCGAGGTCAATTTATTGAGTTCATATCTTCCCGTGAGGAATGAAATGATGTGATGTATATACGAAATAATTCATATATGAACTGCGGTTGTAGATGAAAGTGAAGAATGATCATCGCAGTATATTTTCCAATTTAAGCAATTGGAAAGAAGAAGCCTGAATTCCATTCAATCTGAATGGACTAAATTTCGGAGACTATTTTGAACTGAGCAGGAACAGTAAGACGAGATCTAACCATCCATATAAGATACAAACCAAACTCTCAAAATTGAATTGCTATAAATATTCTTTCTTTGTTAAGATAATCAAATCTTTGAACGATTTGTTTAAGTTTCATATATTTCTAGTGTATTTTTGTATTGTATTATTTTTCTCATTTTTTGTGCGGTTAATGGAAAAATAAATGGAAATGGAAACGATCTTCCAAGTAATGTAATCAACTGCCGTGATAGTCCAAATGTTAACAAGTTCAAATTAAGATTGAAGAGTTACATGAATATTTATTGAATTTTATACTTACTAATGATATTTATTTGTTATTTATCTGTTTTACCTATTTTATTAACTAGTTTTTATATTGACCTCAATTGATTTTACATCATTTCTTTAGGAGATCCTTGATATAGGGTTAACCTCTGGGTTTCCTTTTTCTTGATAACTACTTGTATGTGAATGTTATTTTAAAATAAAGTATTGTATAATATAATATAATAATAGGTCTGGATAGTAGCAGACATAAAGATATTTTAAGAAACAGGACGACACTTTTTAAATATATGTTTCGACAGAAACTTCTGTCATCTTCAGTTTAAATCAGTACAAAGTACAGAGTTGAATATATAGTGTGAAACAAAATGCTAATTAGCTATAAGAACAAAAGAAGACATGGCAATGTAAAAGATTACAAAGAAAGTTTTAAATTAACATGAAAGAGTTGATGATTAAGTGTAGGTTTTTCCCATAAGATATGAATGGCTTCTTTAATCTTGAGTTGGAAGGTGGTGGATGCGTGATCTAAGATGCTGAAACAGTCATTAGAGCATAAAGTGCGGCAATGTAGAATTTTGTAAATGTTTAAAGAAGAATTTATTTCCAGTTCATCTGGCAGTTCAAAACATTATTAATCAATACCTGACACTTACTCGCCAAGATTGTAATCCCCCGGCTTCCGTCTCTGACACTACACGTACCTTTTACTTCAAATTATCTTACATTGGTCCTTTCTCTAGTATCACACAGAAAAAAGTTCGCCACTTTGCTAAACGCTATTGTAACAACATTGATATTAAGCTAGTTTTCTCATCATTTAAAATCGGTAACTTGTTTAGTGTGAAAGATCCTATCCCTCGTGGGCTCCGTACGGGTGTGGTATATAAGTTTTTGTGTGCAGGTTGTAGTGCCTGCCATGTCGGCGAAACCACCCGACATTTTTCCACGCGCCGGCGTACGTGAGCACACTTCCAGTGATAGTAACTCGCACATTTTTAAACATTTACAAAATTCTGAACATTGCCGCACTTTATGCTCTAATGACTGTTTCAGCATCTTAGATCACGCGTCCACCACCTTCCAACTCAAGATTAAAGAAGCCATTCATATCTTATGGGGAAAACCTACACTTAATCATCAACTCTTTCATGTTAATTTAAAACTTTCTTTGTAATCTTTTACATTGCCATGTCTTCTTTTGTTCTTATAGCTAATTAGCATTTTGTTTCACACTATATATTCAACTCTGTACTTTGTACTGATTTAAACTGAAGATGACAGAAGTTTCTGTCGAAACATGTATTTAAAAAGTGTCGTCCTGTTTCTTAAAATATAATAATATAATATAATAGCTTTATTTAACCACGGGATCCTTTCACTACAAAGTGGTCTTCTAAAGAGCCGTGCACGTAAACCTAGTATAAAAAGCTAAGACTTAAAAATTGCAAACATTATTGAAAAATCCTATAATAAGTACTGGGAAAAAAAATTCTAATGTACAATAGCGGAACAAAAACGATTTAAAGTATTGGCCTGCTTAGCCTCCGCTGACAGACTGTTCCATGTTACCGCGCCCCTATAACGAAAACTTTTCTTGAGGGCCTCAGTGTTCGGTCGCGGAATAAACAGGTTAAGTTGCGCACCTCGAAGATTATGCCTGTGGATGGTATTACATTGGCGAATTTGTCAGACAGGTATTCGGGTACAAGGTTATTTATAGTTTTTAAAACATGAAAGATTTTAGCTGTTTTGCAGGTCTGTCAGCGAGGCTATTCCATTTAAGGGCATGAAGAATCGGGGCAGATCTGGCATCCCAACTAGACCCTGTTATTATGCGCGCAGCCCTGTTTTGCAGTTTCTCTAGTTTTTGGCTGAGGCCATTTCCGATACAGCCCCAGACAGCACTGCAATAATCGAGATGCGGAAGAACCAATGACTTGTAAATTGTGAGAAGAGTTCTCTGGTGACATATCGGTCTTAGCCTTCTCAAGGCAGCTAGTATTTTGGCAACTTTGCCGATGACTTCGGAGATGTGGGCCTCCCACGAGAGTGTCTCATCAACATGAACGCCTAGGCATTTGTAACTATTGACTCTTTCAATTGAGTGCTCGTCAAGGCATATGTGTGGTTCACTAGGGAGCAAAGCCTTGTGCCTGTAAGCAGACATTTAGTCTTGAGGACATTTAGACTTAAACGGTTAGAGTCGAGCCATTGCTTCAAATTGCCTAAATCATGAGTCAGGGATGAAAACAACTCGTTAGGGTCTTTGGAGGCAAACGTGAGATTCGTGTCATCGGCGTACATTTCACATCTGATAGAAGGTTACAGTTTGGGAGACCATTAATGTACGATAGGAATAGTAGGGGGCCGAGGATTGAACCTTGAGGCACCCCACAACTTATGAAGCTAGTTTCAGAATTTACATTGTTTATAACTGTAACCTGAGTTCTATCAGAGAGGTAGTCACGGAAAAGATTAAGACTTGCACCTTTAAACCCCTACAGCTCCAATTTTGACAAAAGGATCTCATGGTCAATGGTATCAAAAGCCTTTTTTTAAGTCAATAAACAGAATGGCATTTGTCAAACCATCGTCGATCGTTCTATTTGCCGAAGGGGATATCGACAAATACAAATTCTATAGAAACAAAATTACAACCCTAATCCGACAAAGTAAGAAGCTCTATTATCATACATACTTTACACAACACATGAACGATATGAAGAAAACATGGACTGGAATCAACGAGATAATGAACCGCAACAAAAGGAAATCAAAACCCATTGTTGGTCTTAAGCGATTGAATGGAAATGGCGTGACGCGTAACACAGCGGAACTTCCGAACGTGCTAAATGATTTCTTTTCTACAGTTGGCCAAAAGCTAGCGGCAAATGTACCAGATAGCAATTGTCACTACCGCGAATACTTAGCTAGTACAAATTTCACCAGTTCCTTTTACTTTGAACCGGTCATTTCGTCTGACATAGAGCTTGAAATCTCGCTTCTACAATCTAAAAAGGCTTATGGGCTATACTCATGTCCTATTCGCGTTTTGAAATGCGCAAAGAACGTACTTTCACCTCCCTTAGCCGAGCTTATCAACCTCTCTGTTCAAACTGGAAAGTATCCTTCCAAGTTAAAACACGCAAAAATTATCCCGGTATACAAAGGCGACGATGAGACCGACCCTAGCAACTACCGTCCTATTTCGTTACTTTCCGTCTTTAACAGGATTTTTGAAAAAATTATGTACAACCGATTAAAATCATACATCGAAGATAATGAACTTAATAAAATGGTTAAAAAATGGTTGGTTAATAAGATACCAGTTGTCTGTGATATCAATAAGAGCTGTAAAAGTAGAGTGCAAAAGTCTAAAGCCAGACTGATATTTTGAAAGAAGTTTATTGTCAGTTAGATATGCATATACCTGGTTAAAGATGTTTTTTTTTTTCAAAGAGCTTGGCAATTACAGAAAGCACAGAAATTGGCCTGTAATTGGCTGGGTCAACCTTCGAGTCAGCGTTAAAAATTGGAGTTACTCTAGCACTCTTCCAGTCTTTGGAGGTGACTCCAGTGGAAATAACTAGATTAAAAATATGTGTCAGAGAAGACGCAATGAATGTAAATGACATTTTTAGGAGGCAAGTTGGGATACCATCGAGGCCATCAGCCTTGCCCACAGGAATGTCATTCACAAGTTTACGCAGTCCGTCAATAGTAAGTAATTCAAGCTCGAAGGTGCTCTCACAAGATTCAATAAAGTCACAAAAACTGACTCGAGGGGGATTTATGTTAGCCGCTAAGTTAGGGCCAACATCGGTAAAATGCCTGTTGAAAGCGTTGCTTAGCTCCTGAGGGTCAGTTATCACCGTGTCACCAATAATCAATTTTGACGCCGGTGTAAAGTTTTTCTTTCGCGATAATAATGTATTGATTCCATTCCAAGTCGCTTTAGCTTTCCCAACATTATCCTCGAAGCAGGAATGATGGTAATTCTTCTTGGAGGCCTTAATAGAATGGTTTACACGATTCTTAAGACGCCTGTACTCTGCCCATTTTAACTGATCACCGGTGACGGTTGCGATTCGCTTTATTTTGTCTCTTTCCCACATTAATCGTTTGATTTCCGGGATAAGCCAGGGAGCCTTATAGAGTTTCTAACTCTCCTTTTCTTAACAGGTGCATGAAGGTTTGCTACCGCTAAAAATGATTGCTTCCACACCTCCCATGCTCTAATAGGGTTATCAATCTGCTCAATTTTATAGGGACAGGTGATGAGTGCTAGGGACAGATGATCAGTACTTGATCGGTGTTAATCACTTCGGTGTAGTCTACATGAAGTAAGATCCTCGGTGCACTTATGGCATTCACCCATAAATCGCATAATTGAAAAAAATCTAAAGTGACCAATCACTTTCAACGGACCAAACTTAACTTATAACATCATCGACTGACAAACACTATTCACTTGATTCTGAAGATGACTTCCGCTCAGGTTGTCGAAACGTCAGTGACCAACAACAGTTCTTCTCAGAACTACCCTCACCCGGACGATCACACTATACGAACTACTGATGCTCCTGGGTTCAAACCATTAACTATGTTACGTAACAACTGTCGTCAAATTGTAACACAACAACTGCAAAACGTTTCTTTTTGTTTTTTTTTTCATATTTATTCAATTATGCGATTCAAGGAAAATTCATCACCTGACTCGTGAATTCCGCGTTAAATTACACTTGACAACCGATATCGCATTCATCGCTTCGCGATTCGTGGGATATCGGTTTTCGCGTGCAATCTGTATAGGTAATCATACGGTTTCGAGTTCAATTTAGAATCAATTTGCACGAGTGAGATTTTCAAAAAGCTGAAATTGCACGAGCCGCTTCGGTCAGTGCAATTTCGGCTTTTTGAAAAACTCACAAGTGCAAATTAATTTCAAATTGAACGAGAAAAACTTATTAATAATACAAACATGAAAAAATTCGCGCAGAAAAATTGCCAGAAGATGTTTCTTGAAGCCAATTTTTTCGCATTCGAGAAAACGTTTTTCAGAGTTTCTGTACAAAATTTTTGTCACTGCTTTACATGATATCATTGGCCTACAGAATTTCTCATTGATGTAAGTATATATGAAATAATTCATATATTTGAACTGCGGTTATAGATGACAGTGAAGAATGATCTTCGCAGTGAATTTTCCAATTTAAGCAACTGGAAAGAAGAAGCCTGAAAAAAAAAATCAGGGCTTCAACGGGATTCGAACCCGTGACCTCCGCGATACCGGTGCGATGCTCTACCAACTGAGTTATGAAGCCACACATTGGGAGCGAGGTCAATTTGTTGAGCTCATATCTTCCCGTGAGAGTGAAATGATGTAAGTATATATGAAATAATTCATATATTTGAACTGCAGTTATAGATGACAGTGAAAAATGATCTTCGCAGTGAATTTTCCAATTTAAGCAACTGGATTGGAAAATTCACTGCGAAGATCATTCTTCACTGTCAGAATTTCTCATTGTCTTTCTGCCAATCATTATCCAGAATTACGATGTGTAATTTGAACTGATGTTACACTTGAACTTTACTGCTCTCAGCCAATCAGAATCGAGTAATTTTTTCATGTGTATTATTAAACGTAGCCTGAATTTCAGCCGTCTCCTCCTCTCGCTAAGTCTCGGGAGAGAGACTTAGCGAGAGGAGGAGACGGCTGAAATTCAGGCTATATTAAACGCTGAATTCACGAGTCAGGTGAATTTTCCTATAGAAGTATATAGAAGTATATACCCCGTAAAGGCAGGAGCCCATGACCCGAGGCTAGTAGGAACCTTAATCAATGTCGACTGCGACGCCAAGGACGACGTCCAGTAAAAACACAATTTTATATTTTAGCTTCGAATTTGCAACTACAGAATACAGGGCCAATTTTTCCGGTTTATTATTCGGGCTGGCTCGCCAGCTCGGCAGTCGCGTGAAGTGTTTAAAGAACGAGTAAGGTATATATTTTAGTGGCTCGGCGGCTCGCCGGCTCGTCAGTCGCGTTAAGTGTTTAAAGAACGAGTAAAGGTATATATTTTAGTGGCTCGGCGGCTCGCCGGCTCGGCAGTCGCGTGAAGTGTTTAAAGAACGAGTAAGGTATATATTTTAGTGGCTCGGCAGCTCGCCGGCTCGGCAGTCGCGTTAAGTGTTTAAAGAACGAGTAAGGTATACATTTTAGTGGCTCGGCGGCTCGCCGGCTCGGCAGTCGCGTGTGTTTGAAGTGTTTGAAGAACGAGTAATTTGACGTTCAAAACGACTGGCGAGCCGCCGAGCCAGCGCAACGTATACGTAAAGACTACTGACTGGCGAGCCACCGAGCCACTCGGTCTTTAGACATTCAAGGCGACTGGCGAGCCACCGAGCCGGCTCAACAAATATACCTAGAAAATTGGCCCTGTATTCTGTAGTTATGCCCAAAAGGAGCGAATTTTGCAGCTGTATAGATTTGTTCACAGCACCTATCTCTCTTAATGTCGATGTTGAAATTCCAAATTAAAATACGAAAAATTAGCCGCCACCGTTCGCGTTCTCCAAAATACGCAAAATACACGTAGTTCCCTAGTCTCCCTCGACCGTCACCCCAAGTTCGCGGGTTTTTAGTGGTCAGCGGTTTGTATTGCGGAACCAAAATGGCGAAGAATATGTCGGAGTCGTCGGAGGTCCGCTGGAGGTGGAAAGAATTAGTGCACGAGAAAGGGTTTAGTCATTCGAAAAATATGAATTACTGTCCAGAAACTGTTTTGGTACACACTGCGTTTTTGTTAGCCGATAAGGAGGCTGGGCAAGGCTTAAACGAGTTACAGAAAGACAAATATAGTAAAGCGATACAAATTGTTTCAGAGGCTCTCAGGGAAATAACTCAAAAATCACCTCTTGACGAGAAAAACAATTTACACCAAGTTGAACCTACAGAACTTGAGTTTAAGATCCATTCCTGGGTATTCTACTCGCTGTTTAGGAGATATGGTGGCTTTGAGTTCGGTGAGTCAGCCGAGGAGGATTATTTTGACAGCTTTCCGCCCTTGCCCCAAATTGGCGTTAGTTTTTATCTAGAGCTGGTGCACGAAGTGGGATGGAGTGAGCTTTTGGTAGAGGTATGTAATTTAAAGAGCTCTGATACCGTTGTTGAGTAAAATACGTACGGGTATACTAACGAACTAACTTAAGCTATTATTGATCAATTTGCTATTTTTTGGTCAATAGCTACATATATGTATATAGCAAACAATATCAGTGACGTCACCTATTGCTAATATATAGATTTAGGTCAACCTAAAAGCGGAGCTCCTGTAGCCCGATTAGGCTTATCCAGGATAAGGTTGAATTTTGAGTTCAGTTTTGTAACTTTGCTGCAAGGTTTTCTGCATATTGTTTGGCCTTGTGTTTTGTGTTTAATAATCACAAAACCTGATACATATCCCCCCCTCGGGAGAGTTTTGTCAAGTGCGCTCATTAGTATGCAAACCACGGCGATGTCTGTTGTCGTCGGCGAAATGTTTTTTTGCCCAAAAATTCGGTCGAAATCTTTCGGAGATGTAAGTCAGGACATTCCTAAGGATAAAGAAAGTAATTTGGGACCAGTTGCTGGCTTTTCAGGCAAGGGTAAGCTGTATTCAGCTGTATTTTAGTTTTGCGTGTGCAAATCCAACACGCCACGTTTTTGAATAAATTACGGCTTGAATTACAAAGTGTTTTTTTGATAGTTTGTAGCCCGCCGAGGTCATTTTTTCGTCTAAATCACTTGAGATTAGTTCGAAAAAGACTTGCCCATCCAACTTTCAGCTCTCGGACAATAATTCAGCGTTTTTTTTTACCAAAACGCTGCTTGCTCTTACAGTCATGTTTTGCCGTTGCTACGGGCAACTATCTCTTCCTTTGGCTACGCAAGCGGTGGGCGATGTGCCAAAAGATAAATCTAATTACGTTTGGTTTCGTTCGATTTCGCTGAAATTTTAACATGATGTAGCTGAATTGTTAAGGAACAAATTTTGTCTTTATCGATGTGTGCTAGCTGTTAACGCGAACGAGATATATCGCTTTGAAGTCGTATTTTTGGACAAAATTCTTTGCATAGCGCAATTTCCAGGTTTTTTCGTAATCGGGTCATATGTTTATTTTGACGGCAAAAATAGCCCTGAAAAGGTCATTGAATAACAATTCAAACGAATGTAAATTTGTTATGTTTTGAGATGATTTTGGAGTGAAAAAAAGGTTTTTTCGATATTTGCTGTATATTTTTCCCGCGAAAAATTCCACCGCGATGTCGGAAATGAGTTAATAGCGGAGCTCCGGCGGCCCGAAGGGCCGCCAAGCGGAGCCCCATAACCATATAGGAAAAAGAAACCCATGTATGGATTTTCTCATGGTTAATCATGGACAGCGGTATTGCTCGTGGGCGCGTACGCACGACGGCGACGACGACGGTGGAGTCGCGCAAGATGGCGGCCATAAGGGGATCATAAGGGGACGTCTAAACCAAAAGGAGGCTTAATTTTTCGCGGGCTTTCTGGAGCTCAACGCGGCTACACAATATGCTAGGTCAGCTAAAGGAGTAACGTTTGTCGTGTTTACGTGGAAACAGTGGAACAGTGGAAGCAGTTTTTTTGTGTGTATCAGGTTTTGTGATTATTAACTCATTTCCGACATCGCGGTGGAATTTTTCGCGGGAAAAATATACAGCAAATATCGAAAAAACCTTTCTTTCACTCCAAAATCATCTCA
>OZ026597.1:28068052-28090552 GCA_964020085.1 Micromussa lordhowensis
AATTAGTAAATTCGGTTTTTGCATGATGTCATGAATTATCAAAACCTTGTGTCTGTATTATTGGCCTTGGCCTTCGGCTTCGGCAGATAACACAGACCTCAATTTTGATAATTCATGATATTATGCTCAACCTCATTCAATAATTGTTTATTATCATTCAACGTATTGTTGAGCCCACCACGTGACCTGCAAATAACTGCCTACAAATAATGGTCTGCTCATGCGTAGTACTATTTAAACGTGTTTTGCTTTTTGCTGTCTCGCAGATTAATTGTTTGCCTCAGCCTTCGGCTTCGGCAAATAATTGATCTGCTCGCCTCTGACAATTAACAATATTTTGCTCAACCTCGTCCAATAATTGTTAATTATTGCATCAGAGAAAGGGTTTTCCGTGATCCCATGAGAGGCCCTTTTTTAGAGTGAATTGAAGCTGTTTCTTTGTTTCTCATGAAACGTGATTTGGTCAGGTAGTCGTGAACGGTGAATCGCCTTTTTACCTTGGAAATTAAGAAATGACTGTTTTTTTTCACGAAACAGGACTTGAACAATTATTGTATCTCTTCCCTTTACAAAATCAAGTTG
Source organism: Micromussa lordhowensis (assembly GCA_964020085.1). Lineage (NCBI taxonomy): Eukaryota > Metazoa > Cnidaria > Anthozoa > Scleractinia > Lobophylliidae > Micromussa > Micromussa lordhowensis. Next base: position 28,068,635 of record OZ026597.1, read on the forward strand.
ACATAATATACAAATTAAACAACCCTTCTCTCAATGTAGAATAGTGGTTTATTCCAAGATAATTGTATCAGCCCGGCTTTCATTGATTCATGTACAGTACCGCTCAGATATACGTTAACTGCGCAGACGCGTATTATACGCACATACGCGTATGACTATACGCACATACGCGTTTAAGTGGGGCCTTAGTGGGGCGTGCTTATTGAGGAGCTTGTTTAGTTTATTGTGAAATGTAGAAAATGATTTGTTTATGTCTGTCTTATTACAAATTGCACCCATTAAGTCAATTTCAGACAGCTCACTAAGGAACTTCGTTTCTGAGTAGTTTGAAAAGTCACGAGTTAATCGCTTAGATTTCGCCTGATCACAGAGATCATGATTAGTAGGAAAGCTTAGTATACAAAATTGAGAAAAGTGGTCTGTTAGATCCGAGACTATGTTACCACTACAGATACTATATTCTAGACTGTTAATAAAGATGTTATCAATTAGTGAGTAAGAGTTATTGTGAACTCTTGTTGGTTTGTCAATTGTTGGAGTCAGGTTCAGGCTTTGGAAAGATAATATAAAATTTTGAGCGTGAGTACTAGTATGGATATGGAGAAGATTTATGTTAAAGTCACCCATAAGAATAATCTGTTTTCCAGTGGCGCTAAGCTTTTCCATTGTCGAATCAAAATATTCCTGAAAACGCTCAGGGGAATTATGCTGCCTATACAATACTCCACATATTATGTTTGCATTTTTGGGAAGATGCAATTCAATAAAAAGTGCCTGAAAGGCTTCATTATAACACCTCTCTATTATTTGGTATTGAAATCGCTCATCAATATACATGCCAACACCTCCAGCTGCAAGAGGCGTTGGCAGGTATTCAAAATTATAATGCAAAATCGAAGGATTAAAATCTAAGTTCTCAGTCGAGCTGTTTATTCTTGTTTCTGTTACGCCAATGATATTAAAATGAAAGTCTAGTTCATCTAATAAATGAGTTTGAAAATTTTCTAAATTACTTTTTAGGCTACGGATATTTGTGTGAATAAACGAAATATTAGAACCTGGACTAAGACTAGTAGCAAACTTATTTTTTTGATCACAGAAACTGTGAGGAGAGAAATATTTACATCTTGTATTAGAATAACGATTGTTAGAATCAGAGCTTCTATCCAAAAATGTATTCAGAGTAAATAAGTCAAGGTCGTAATAACTTGGGAGACGATCAAGATATTTTTTGGTGGGAAGAGAAAATTTAAGTGTATTATTAAATTGGCCATGTGCAGAAATTAGATCGCTATAACTGAAATATGGAAGCTCGCTTAGGAGTGATTTATTTACCTTATTAGATTGTTTGTTAATGTTCTTGTGAAGTAATGTCATCACCAGAGGATCCTAGGCGAGCTTCGAGACTGGACAAGTCAGTTGAGTTTTTAATGGCGATCGGTCGAGAGTTTTCATTTTTCCGCAGCCAGATGGTTGAGTTCTTGGCCCAGCAAAAGGAGTCGCTTTACGTTTGCGACCTAAAAGATTGTTTATACCTTCCCAAGTCTTTTTAATGTTATTTAGGTTATCTTCGAAATAGTTGTGGAAAAATTATCAGGGGTTCCCCAAGGATCAGTCTTAGGGCCTTTGCTCTTCCTTGTTTACATAAATGATATTTGTAACAGTTGCAACCAAATGAAGTTTTATCTATTCGCAGACGACACGAATCTTTTATATGCAGATAAAAACTTAAAATCCCTGGAATCTACAGTTAACGATGAGCTCTGTAAGCTTTACGACTGGCTAATAGCAAACAAATTATCTCTAAACATCAAAAAATCTAATTACGTTATTTTTCGACCAAGACAAAAAAAAGTCAAATATGAAGTTAATTTAAAAATATTCAATCATCATACTAACTCTTACACATCTTTGGAACGTAAAAGTTATGTTAAATACTTAGGCGTGCTTATTGATGAGAATCTCTCCTGGAAACATCATATTTTACATATAGCCTCTAAAATAAGCACATCGATTGGTATTATCGCTAGGTTAAGACATTTCGTACCACTTGATACTTTGCAACATATATACAGATCGTTGATTCAACCCTATTTATTATATGGTATAACTGCGTGGGGCCGAGCAGATAAAACTCACAGAAACAAAATCCTACGTCTACAGAAACGTGCCCTTCGCCTCATGTTTTTTTGTGATTATAAAACTCATGCAATACCCTGCTTCATTTCATCCAGTTTACTACCTCTAGATCTTCTTTACTTCAAGTCTGTTGCCGTCTTAATGTATGACGTCTCAAATAACACATCGCCACCTCAAATAAGTAATTTATTTAATTACCAACATAATATTCATTCACATAACACAAGATCATCAACAAGAGGCAACTTCTTTCTCGAATACTCTAGATTAGACAAGCAAAACATGTCTTTTTCTAGAAACGGTGTTAGAGTCTGGAATAACCTATCTAATGAAATTCGTCAAATGCCTAAAGTGAAATTTAAACGCAACATTCACAATATGCTCCTTCAGAAACTCTCGGAGGCGAATGAGTATATTGATCTATTGGATTTGAATATGTCTTGAAAACTAAAACTCAGTTCATTCTACTAGCTTTCTATCTGCATTGTCCTTCCAGCTTCTCATGTAATCTGCCTTATTTCTCCTGAGAATCTTTGTTTTCTGTATTTACCTTATTCTAATGTATTGTACGATAATAATTAATTTCACTTAGTATTGTAATTGTATTGTAATTGTAATTTTTCACTTTGTATTTAGTATTCAGCTTATTTTAATGTGTTGTGCGATAATAATTAATTCTTTTTAGTATTGTAATTGTATTGTAATTGTTCACTTTGTATTCAGTATTCAGCTTATTCTAATGTATTGTACGATAATAATTAACTCTACTTAGTATTTTAATTGTAATGTTAATTGTAATGTTACTGTAATTATTCTATTTAGTGTCAAGCCACTGCTCGCCTCGAATAGCTATAGCTAACTGCGAGCAGTGGTACATCAGATTTTGTATTTTTCTTTATTTCTCTTAATAAACTAAGTGTACGCACATACGCGTATACCTATACGCACATGTTATACGCGCATATACGCATATACATGCGCGTTTGATGTGTCTTTGTTATTCAGGACGAAAACATTTCTTTGTGTTTCATTGTTGTGAAAAAGAAAGAGTCTAAAAAGCAATGATCCAACAACGGAAAATTAAAATATTTGCATAAAGCAAATGGAGATCATGTTAAAAACACGCACGTCGCATCGCTTCATGTATTTACTGAATAACGAGAAGCAGCAGTTTATCTGCTTTATCTTTCGCTGTTGATGAATCAGAACGAAAAGAAAAATGTTACTTAAAACTCGGCATTTAAATGTGTGAATTATCTGGCGATTTAACTACGCATATATTCACGTAAAGCGCTTCCGGAAAGTTCGATCAAATTTTAAGTTCCGAGAAAAACTGCAATAATTTTAGGAAAGTCGCTCCGTAGATGTAGGTAATTGACTACAGCTGTACAAGACATATAAACAAACTTCCCTCGATGAATGTTTGAGAACAGATAAAAACCATACAATTTTGTATCATGAAAGATGTTTTCACTAATTCAGCGCAGTCGGCGGTTTGTTTTTCGCCACGCATCGGCAAGTTGGGACATGTTTATCGGTCTAAAGCCTTGCGAAGACCTTGTCGAAAAAATTATATCTCCGGTTATATTTGACACAAATCGTTCATTCAAACATTAAAAATGTTCTTTCTTTAACCAGATAATTGTTTAGATGTTTGAATGTTCCTTGCTATAAACTTAGCATTCGAACGACTTGCGTTTGTGACATTCTGACAGCTCATCCGCAGTCACGTTGTTACTTCACGTTGATTGGATGATGGTAAGGAATGCATCCAATCAGCGTGGAGAAAACAGCGTGACTGTTGCTCTTAGCACACGAATCTGTGGATGCTGGTCGCTTCGGAAGCTGTATTTCTGGAAAATTATTTGGCGGTTAGCACTTGGATTTTAAATGGATCTTCGATTGAATGCCACGAGAAGAAGCATCAGCCTTTCAGTTTATCTGGTGTTAGATTTGGAAGCCGGGCAATTCAAATTTCTGCATGAAAATCTGCTTGGCGCTGGGCGGTCGAAAATGAGCCTTCCAGTTCCACGCTTGACTCCTTACAACGTGCAGTAAGAGTCAAAGCAAAACCCACCAAATCGCTCAAATTCACCATTTTCTAACGAGCAAACAGTTTAAGTTTAAATGGAAAACATAATTTAAAATACTTGGGACAGCTTGAGAATTAGTTTAGACAAAACATACGTAGAATTACGCAGCACGCAAATGACGAGTGTCATGACTCTCACATGTAAACAAGAAATAAACTTTACAGCAAGAATTTCCTTCTCCCAAATTCAGACCACCTATCGAACATCAACCCAATGTGGTCTACAAAATACCCTGTGCCGATTGTGGTTGGTGCTATGTAGGCGAAACCGGCCGGTGTTTTGAAACCCGTAAGAAAGAACACGTCAGGAATGTCAAAACATATGCTAACGGATCTAACATTGCAAAACATGCGTGGTCATCCGACCATCGCATAGATTTTGACAATTCTAGTGTCATTGACAAAGGCTCATTTCGTATCAGAAAAACATTGGAGGCTTGGCACACCTCTGCTACCAAGCATGCGGACAATAACTCTAAGCCACTCCCGAAACCAGTATTGTATTCTTTTTAAACAATAATCACTAGTTTACACGTTTATACTTTACTTTTGTTTTTTTTGTTTTTTCCATTGTTTTATTCCACGTTTTTTTGCATATATTCGATCATTTCGTATTCCATTTTTATCCGTTGAAGGTTGTAGACTGACAGCCGAAAGCTCATTTTAGTTCTTAAATTTTTAGCCAGCGAACGTTTTTTTTATCTTTTTAATATGTCCCATCCTGGCTACGCTTCAATTTTTAATCGTATTCGCCTTGAGGCAGGGCAGAAAGCCCTAAAGTTTGCAAGAATTCTAGAGAAAACGACCTACAAACTGGAAGCACACCACCGCCATTTGCATTTCACCCACAAGGCGCTGAAACACAACTGGATCCCAAAGTCTCTAAGATTCAGGCCTCCTGGAAAACAACCCATTTTCAAACGTATAATGGAACAAGCAAGCATGCATTGCATGAAAGCTAGAGTCTCTATCTGTCATGACCAAATCAAAGCCAAGAATCTTACCATCCAAGAAACACTCAAAGAATTGACACCTTTGGTCTCCGCCGACAACCTTATGGCATTGAAGCATTTCTTGAAGAAAAGAGCCCAAGCCGTTCGCATTAATATTGATGCCAGACACGTCAAAAAGCTTGGCAACCTACACAACGAGTTTAATCCATCCTCAAACCTTGTTGATAAGAGCAATTGGGTAGTTAACCTATCCAAAAAGCCTCTTACTGTTGCCGAACGATCTCTCCTTGAAAAGGGCCCCAAGTTTGCTCCAACTCCGAACCAAATGCCACACAAGAACATTGTTGCTGAAGTAGAAGCTGCGATCACCCATCTACCTGAAGAGTCGAAAGCTTTTATCCGTAACTCCACGGCTGCGATCCTCCATAAAGCACGACCTCCTTCTCATAAGAACTTAAGTACCGACGAAAGAAAAGCCCTTCAAGATTTAAAAAAAGACGAGACCAGGATCTTGATGAAAGCTGATAAAGGAAACTGTTTTGTTGTTCTGGATAAATGTGATTACAACATCAAAATGAACTCTTTACTTAGTGACCGTAACACCTATGAGTTAGTCCTCAAATCTCCCTTCAAGAGGATTGAACGTGAACTTAACAGAAGGCTTCTTGCCCTAAGGAATCAACAGAAGATCAGCGACTCCACTTATCGCAGACTTCATTCCACTGATGCTATTCCACCAGCCATTCGTGGTTCAATTAAACATCACAAACAAGGAAATCCTGTTAGACCCATTGTTTCGTCCATTGGCTCGGCTTTCTACAATACGTCTAAGTTCCTTACATACATTTTGTCACCTTTACAAAACTGCAATGGTTTCTCTGTCCCTAACTCTGCCAAGTTTGCTGAAGAAATCTCCTATGTTGACATCCAGGATGATGAGGTTATGCTATCCTTCGATGTAGTATCACTATTTACTGCTATTCCTGTGGATAAAGCCTGTGATTATATAAACAACAAACTACTCAAGGACGATACACTTCCTTCACGCACGAGCCTGAACAGTGATGAAATCATTTCTCTCTTGCACTTTGTCTTATCCAACAACTACTTTATATACGACGACAAGATATATAAACAGATCCATGGTTGTGCTATGGGTAGTCCCGTCAGCCCGGTGGTGGCAAACTTATGCATGGAAGCGATCGTAGAAGTGGCCATTAACACCTCTGAAATACAACCCAAAATATGGAAACGCTATGTGGATGACAGCTTTTGTATCATCAAAAGGAATGCTGTCAACTCCTTTCATACTACAATTAATTCCATCGACCCACATATCTCATTAACTATTGAGGAGGAATCTGACCAACAGATCGCTTTCCTAGACACTCTGGTTTCCCGTAAGGATAACAAGATCACTATTAACGTATATCGCAAAGCAACCCACACGGACAGATATTTAGACTTTTCTTCTCACCATGACAAACGCCATAAGATTAGCACAGCTGAGACTCTTTTACACCGCGCAATTAATCTCCCTAACACATCGCAAGGAAAAAACACTGAAATCAACCACGTCACTGATGCTCTAAGAGTCAACAACTATCCCTCCTATGTTGTTTCCAACATCTTAAAGCGGAAATTTTCCAAACCGCCCGCTCTAGCCATTCCTACGCCTGAAGAATTGGTCTGCATGTTTTTTAAATGGGCCCCACCTCAAGAGAATTCTAACAGTTTTGCCGTTCTTCCCTTCATCAATGGTGTCACGCAACCACTGACAAGAATTCTTCGAAGGCACGACATTCAAGTTGTAAACAAGCCCTTAAAAACTTTACAGCAAGAATTTCCTTCTCCCAAATTCAGACCACCTATCGAACATCAACCCAATGTGGTCTACAAAATACCCTGTGCCGATTGTGGTTGGTGCTATGTAGGCGAAACCGGCCGGTGTTTTGAAACCCGTAAGAAAGAACACGTCAGGAATGTCAAAACATATGCTAACGGATCTAACATTGCGAAACATGCGTGGTCATCCGACCATCGCATAGATTTTGACAATTCTAGTGTCATTGACAAAGGCTCATTTCGTATCAGAAAAACATTGGAGGCTTGGCACACCTCTGCTACCAAGCATGCGGACAATAACTCTAAGCCACTCCCGAACCAGTATTGTATTCTTTTTAAACAATAATCACTAGTTTACACGTTTATACTTTACTTTTGTTTTTTTTGTTTTTTCCATTGTTTTATTCCACGTTTTTTTGCATATATTCGATCATTTCGTATTCCATTTTTATCCGTTGAAGGTTGTAGACTGACAGCCGAAAGCTCATTTTAGTTCTTAAATTTTTAGCCAGCGAACGTTTTTTTTATCTTTTTAATATGTCCCATCCTGGCTACGCTTCAATTTTTAAGAAATAAACTATTCGCATTTATATTCGCAAATGTCCAAAATATTCACCGCTAAACTTGGGAGAAGTTTCACATGCGGGTTTCTTTGTCAATTCTGCTGAAATATGATGCAGCGGTATTTAAATTTATTTTGAACACAATCATTCCAAAGCCGTTGCGGCGGATGTAGTGTGGTAAGTGATGAAAACGTCTCCTCTTCTCATGAAAGTTCTGTTCGAAAAGGATAACCCGTTTATATCGATAAGCACATACTTTCTATCTAACTCATTACACTTGCAACAGCGTATCGGGAGAAGTCTTCATGCTGCCCGTACTGTAGTCGTTTAGCTTTTTAGTGCTGTCAAGCTTTTCTTTAGAACAATAGCCCGCTGATAGTAGAAAGACAATAAGCTAGCTCATAAATACTAATGAACATATGCGTATATGGGTATATACGCATTTTTATACGCACATACGCGTATAGGTATACGCACATACGCGTATACTCATACGCACATACGCGTATCCTCATACGCATATACGCGTATACCTATATAAGTAATACATAATGCATTAGACTAATTTATATCAAAAATGTATCCTTTACATCGTAGGAAAGCAGTTACATTGTAAACTTTGTTCGCACTGTAAAATGGCATTAAAATAACTGTCGAAGGGGTATGCAAAAGCTTAAACGGAAGAATGTCACTAAACATTTCTGCCGAACAACAATAAGAGCAGAGTGTCTCAGTAACGAGAGATTGTACAAAGGCCCATACAGTGGGCTGTACCTCCTCCGTACTTACCTTTATTGAGTACTCAGACTTTGAGGCTCGGTACTTTGCATTGAACTTCAACAACAATAAAAGAATGAAAGTATTGTTTTTTTAAGTGAAATTCTTGCCGATTTTGAAAAAGGTGGTCGAAGCTTCTAGTCCAATAACAAAAATGTTGAATTACTGTGGCCTTTAAATTGCACTTTTCAATAATGTTGCATTGAAAATTATTTAAAGAACTCAACTTGTCAAAAGAAATGAACACCTGCCCATTGAAAAAGGGATTTTTGCGTTGAATGTGAGTGAAATCTAGGTGATAATATGTGTTGCTGTAATCTGCACTAAAAAGAAAATTCGCCGTCCGCTCATCTCTCCGAACAAGTCGCCTGTCGACATGCTTGACCACAATGTTGTGCGGAAGACTTCTGTGCCTGTCTGTAAATTCAGAACCACAACCATAGCACTTTTTTACATTGCCTGGCAGTGTAACTAGCTCGTACCTGTGAGGGGAATATCCTGAATGCCAACTTTCAGCACCGTAAGAGTATGTTGGCTGCAGATAGTTTTGTCCTGTGTTCGAAGGGTCATGCTGTTGAAGAGAAAGGCCGCCTGCCATCACTGGAGGATGTTGATGAAGAACTTCTTGCGGGCTAACACCATGATATGAACGCCCTATAGTAACTGCTGCTGGCTGTTCGATTTGGTGACTTGTGGTTGGCAGGCATCTTAATTGATTCAATGTCATGGGATTTGAACGATGTACAGCATTGGACTGGCCGGTTGCGAAACCCGGTGTTGTTTGGTGGGTTGTCGATCTATCTGACCACTGCATTGGTTCCAAAGAGAAGCCCGAGTTGTTTAAGATCTGTCGCTGCAAACTAGAGGAACTCGTACCAGGCAGTGCTTGAACATCTGTAGACTGGACCTCTGTCGGTTTGTGCTGTTTTCTTTTGTGAGTTGTCTTATTCTCTGGTGGACGGTGCCCCGAATTAGGATCAACTAAGAGGCCATTTTCCGATGCTATTTGCATCAGTTCTTCGCTAAGTTGGGCTGCCTTCCCAATTCTCGGCGGTGCAATTTTGTTTTCCGTTCTTCATAAGAGGGGCCAGTCCCACCTTTCGAAATCCCCTGCTGAATGGACTTGAGGTCAACTGCGAGAAGGACGCTGTCCCTAGTGTCCGTATGAGCTGCGTCGAGAAGGGAAAGGTTTGACAGATCTTTATGAGCCCATCCAGCATGGATCACTTCAGCCTGAGTCATTCGAGGCGTGTTGGTGGGAGCAAATGCACCGAAGATGAATGTTCTGTTGTCCCAACCAGCTTAGCCAGGATGAAAGAAATTGCCGCTCGGATTCTTCTAATGATTCTTAACCTCAAGATAAGTTTCCTTTAAATTGCATGTAAGGAGATTTAGGCAAAGTTCTTTAAAAGTTTCACCTGCATCCTGCCCTAATTTTCGGGCCATTTTGTTTATGCTCTCTTTGAAATGAAACTCGCAACTTTTTATGCGACTCAGGGTCTCATCGCCAAATACTTGGCGAAGTCCATTCATGTTAGCTCCTGCTATATCTGTGCACCAACCCTGATGATTAAATACTGACTTGTCGTCCCCTGTGACTTTTTGGAGGACCCTCATTAAGACACCAGAATAGCGCAATGTTTTCGGAGCTCACATGTTCAGATTCCATAACAGCGAGGGGTATTTGCCTTTTCAATAGCGGATGGTATACACTAGCCGTAAGAGTAACAAAATTTCTGCATCTTTTAAATTTCCAGTCAAAAAGCAATATTCGTCTTTCAAGAAATGTTCCCCGTTCCTGTCCATATTTAAAGCTGCTTTCATTTTCTTGCTTGTTTTAAAAACAAAAGATGGCCTGTCAGGGTTTCCGCGCTGATCATTGACTTTATATATTAAGAGGCTATCCTTTTTGAAAGTGAAGAATGATCCTCGCAGTGAATTTTCCAATTTAAGCAACTGGAAAGAAGAAGCCTGAAAAAAATCAGGGCTTCAACAGGATTCGAACCTGTGACCTCTGCGATACCGGTGCGATGCTCTACCAACTGAGCTATGAAGTCACACATTGGGAGCGAGGTCAATATATGAATTATTTCATATATACTTACATCAGGCTATCCTTTTTGTCGCAATATTGTTTAAATGTTACCACGGCTTCAAAATTTTCACCACTTGGGTGAATTTCTTGCCACACACTTTGTTTCTGGTTTGCGATCCATTTTCTGTCGAGCAGTTGTGTTGCTCCCTTTTCCACTTTTTCCCAGTCTTCCTCCGTCCGCAACGATGACATAACAAAGGCAGACTGTATTTCTGATGGCTTTAACTGAGGATGTTTCTTTATCATTTCCTTTACTCGTGCTGCTGGTTTCTCCGGACTTGATGTTACGGGGCACGTGTGGGTTCCCACAATGAAACACCTGTAAGTTTTTTTGCCATACTTCACATAGCGCCTCGCCCGGCAAGTTACAAATTCACCAGCATCTCCATATATTGAACAAACCTTTTGGCTGCTAGAACCATTTTTAAATTGTTTTGTGTTTGTCACTGGAAAAAAGTTTGTCTCTTAAATTGTACTTGTACTTCCTCGAAAGTCTTCGGCAATCTTTGGAAATCCTCGGACAGCTTCTGAAATTTTACGAAGTTCTCTGAAAATGTTTGGGAACGTTTGTCTGGCCTTCGGAACAATTTTGGGAAATCTTCGGAAAGTGGTCGGAAATCTTCGGAAAATCATCAAAAACGCTGTCATTAGTATGTTTATGTAATAAAAAGCCGGAACATTACACGTTAGCTCGAAGATACGAATTATATGTTCGAGTGGCAAGAACAATATATCACCAGTGAGCACAGCTCACTGGTGAGATATTCTTCTTGGAACTCAAACATAAAATTTGTATCTTGTCGCCACCGCAAAAAATCCCTCTCTGTAATAGCTCAATTACTGAATTTAATTACATTAATCATGATATTGTATAATTAATAATAATAATAGTATCAGTAATATTAAATAATCATAATATTAAATAATAATAATAATATCATTTTTATGATAATAATAATAACAATAAACAATAATATCATTTTTATAATAATATCATTTTTATATTAATAATAATAATAATAATATCAATTTTATTATTGCTAACTATTACCCACACCCACAACCTTTACCCACGACCCACGACCATTAGTCAAACTCTTCAGAAAGGCATCACTTAAATACTGCAATTTATTGATACACGCTCAATAAATGTCCGAACTCTTAGTTCCACATGCATGTTTTCATCACCACACAGTATTCTTGACGTTGCTCTGTACAGGCAGTTGCCATCACCATATGTTTGAATAGGTATATGTCCCAGTGGGCCATCTTGGGGAAACAATTTCTCGGCAATGGTATCCTTAAAACCTGACACGGATAGAAGTAAAAATGGGCCAGTATATATTGAATTCGGAAAGTGTTTTCCCATCTTTTAGTCACTTTTTATTTCATTATTTCGTAAATAAAAGAAAAAATAAAACTACCAAAAACAACAGCAACAATGACTGCAGTCGGCAGAATTATGAAATATTGTTTACAAGGGCGTAGCGAGGGGGGTGGATCCTGGGGTGCCTGTGACCCCCCCTTTTACTTTTCACTTTTATTTCTAAAATAGACAAGGTGGGGCGAGAGCCCCACCCAGCCTGCAACATGGATAGGATAGGATAGGAAAACTTTATTTATCCACGGTGATTTTGATCAAAAGATTACAAAAAAAACATTGCACTTTTGTTCTTCACAAAAGCCGTGCAAATTATTACAGTTTACGTTTTAGAATATGTGTAAAAGTTTACATCAATGTATTAAATAAACTAACAACTTAAGTATATTACTAAAAGTCAATAGAGAGATTGAGAGATTCTAATTTGCGTTTAAAAGTTCTCATGGACTTTTCATATTTCAATTCGTCAGGTAATGCATTCCAGATTTTTGCCCCAGTATAAGCAAAACTATTCCGATAGTAATCGGTTTTAACAGCCGGTAGGGCTAGATTACATCTTGAGATCCTTAAATTATAAACCGATCTCCCGATATTTCTCGTAAAAATATCTTCTAAATACGCTGGGGTCATACCATTCATAATTTTAAACATCATGAGGGCTTTTTGCTTGTTTCTCTTCTCTTTAAGACTGGACCAGCCAAGTTTATTCAGTAAGTCGCTAGAAGGCGTTCGGTAATCGGCGCCTGTGATTACGCGTGCAGCGCGATTTTGTAGTGTTTGGAGTTTGTCAGTGAGTTGGTCACTAATGTCATCCCATACAACGCTGCAGTAATCTAAATACGGTTCAACAATTGACTGATAAACACTTATCAAGTTGGAAGAAGGAACAAATGGCTTGATTTTCTTGATGACTCCTATACCAGATGATACTTTTTTAGATACACTTGAAATGTGAGCATCCCATGTCAAAAACTCGTCAATTTCTACACCAAGACATTTGCTACTATTTACTCTTTTAAGCGAAATTCCGTTAATGGAGAGATCAAGTTCTTGTGTAAGAGTCGCTACTCTTTGCCTTGACCCTACTAACATAAATTCCGTCTTTAAAACATTTAACGTTAGTCTATTTGCTATTAGCCAATTTTGAAGAAACTGAAGATCAATATTCATATCAAGTTGTAACTCAGGGATGCCACAAGCGGTAAAAGTCATATTAGTATCATCTGCATACATTCTTACGGTAGCATAATCGGCTATAGTAGTAAGATCGTTAATGTATATCAGGAACAATAGTGGCCCAAGTATCTAGCCCTGGGGAACTCCGCATCTTAGAATGGCTTTATCGGAGAGTACTCCGTTTGTAAATACGATTTGAAATCTGCTTTCTAAATAGGATTTAAACCATTCCAAGGCATGGCCACGAATTCCAATATACTCTAGTTTCGTTAGCAGAAGTTGGTGGTCTACTGTGTCAAAGGCTTTCTTAAGATCCAAGAACAAAATTCCGCTAACCAGTCCCCCTATCAAAACACCATTGATTTGTAAGATCAAGAAGGGCGGTTACTGTTGAGTGGAGAGATCTAAAGCCAGATTGACGAAAATCTAATAAATTATTTTTGGTTAAATAGTTATATATCTGTTCATAGACTAGCTTTTCAAAAACTCTGGATATAGTCGATAAGATTGATATTGGTCTGTAGTTGTTTGGATCATTGCGTTCACCTGCTTTAAAGACAGGGGAAACTTTTGCCAGCTTCCAGTCATCTGGGTATTCTCCACTTTTTAAAGAAAGGTTAAATAACTCCGTTAATTGTTTGTAGATGACTGGAGCAGCTAGCTTAAGGACTTTATTTGAAACTTGATCCAAGCCAGTTGCTTTGGTGATATCTAATTTGGACAGTAACTTGAGAGTTCTTGACGGTTCAATTTCAGCAAATTCAAACGAGGATGGTTCTCGTTTTAGGTAGTCTTCTGCATTCGTGCTCGACACAGGAAGGTTTGTAGCAAGACGAGGTCCAATTTCAGTGAAATGAACGTTTAAGTGATTTGCAATATGTCCTGCATTTTTCAGGGTGGTATTAGTTGACGTTAGAATTTCGTTAACTTCAGTAGCAGCTGATTTTTTCCCCATTAAATCATTAAGAACCTTCCATGTGGCCTTTTGGTCACCTGCATTCTCATTTAATTTATAATGATAATATTCAGATTTGGCGCACCTAATGGAATAATTTACAGCGTTTCTCGCTTTTTTGAAAGTAGACCAATCGTCTTGAGAACCCGATTTTATGGCTTTCTTTTTCAGTGAGTCCCTATTAAATATTTCTTTCTTGATTTCCGAATTTAGCCACGGAGCTTGCTTATTTTGCACTTTTATAACTCTCTTTGGAGCGTGTTTGTTGAGGACATTAAGAAAGTTGTCTTTCCAAATGAGCCATGCCTCATTAACATTAACTGAATTAGCATCAAATTGCGGCAAATGAAAATCTTTTAAGTCAGATAGAAATGCATTCGCGTTAAATTTCTTAAAATTTCGAGTCTCGACATATCTTGGACTGCGTCTTGGAATACCAATTTTGCGAATGGCAAAAATAAGATTATGATCGCTTATAGATAGAGAATACACACCAGAATGCACAATACTCTCCCTATTGTTTGTAATAAAAATATCAATCAAGGTAGAGGTGTTACTTGTTATTCTGGTGGGTTCACTTATCACCTGCGTCAATTGATATGCTTCAATAATATTAATGAGTCGAGTTGTGTAACAGTCCCTAGGGTCTTTTAGGAAATTACAATTTATATCGCCGGTTATGTAGATATCCGAGAAACCTAATTCGGCCTGCTTTAAAAGGGATTCAAAAACATCAAAATGTTCAACAGGCGAATGAGGTGGACGATACCAACAGAGGACCAAAAATGGCTTGGAATTTGGTTTGTTAATTTCTAGCGCTATTAATTCTAAAGAATCGTTTTCCAGATCCAAACGTCTTCTATAATTTATGCAGTTTCGGATGTAGGCACAAACACCTCCTCCACTCCGATTTCTATCACGTCTGATCAAGTTATAACCCGAGAGGGTTATTAACAAATCCGAAATTGTATTGTCCAGTCTAGTCTCATTAAGGGCCAAAATATCAAATGTTTGCTTTGCCATTAGGACTGTTAGCTCATCTATGTGCCTATACAGACTAGTAATATTGAGAGAACCAATTTTAAAACCTCTAAGATTATGAATTATTTGAAAAGAAGTGGCTGGAGTTGAGGGGACCGAATTCTCAATCTCTCTATTAATTTGGATTCAATCACTATCTATATGGTTTCTAAAATTGCTGGCCAGCTTGTAGACCCCTTTCCGGTTAAGGTGAAGCCCCCCTTTGTTTATACAGCTAGCATAGAGGTTTTCGTTGGAAATAAAAGTCCATCCATTTGAGTTACAAAAAGACCGAAGTGTTTTGTTAACATTTTTGACTTTACGGTCTAAGTCGTCCTTTCTTACTATTAGGCTGGACACTGCTAGTTTCGTCAACGGAGATTCTCGCTCAATAAATCTAGCCAAGTCTACTATTTTCTCACCTAGTTGTCTGGGCTCATCGGTTGAGAGATTATTTGTCCCAATGTGCAGTATAATCTCGTCTGGTGATCGGCGTAAGAAGGGTTTTACGAAGTCGGACATATCCTCCACAGTGGAGCCGCTAAAAGACTTGGAGACAACGTGTTTCTTCTTGGAAAGTTTTCTGCCTTGTATATTATGAGTCATGGAGTCTCCAAGGATGACAACCGACTTCTTTTCTCTAGGATTTGTAGTGTGGCTTGACGACTTAACGTTGTTATCAATGTCATTGTTTGGTTTATTTCTCCCTGTCGTTTTCTTTTCTTTGATGTTACTTGATTCCACTCTGAGTCTTGTTGGACAGGGTCCCCGAGGGATTCATCCACATGCAAATTGGAGCATTTGTTTTCCTTTTCAATCTCGCCGTTTAGAGGCCTGAGGGCTGTTATTAAACTCTTATTTTCGTCTTGCAGAGTTTTTGCCTCTAGTCTTAGAGCATCATGACGCTTCTCGAGGTCTTCCAGCCTCTGTTTAAGGTTCTTGTTTTCTGTCTGAAGACTGTTTCCCTCCGAAGCCTTCGATGGTGCCATTGAATTTCTAAGGGAAGTGGCAGGTGTGCACCCAAAATAATATCCCAAATACTGCCAATTACAATATGCGAAAGCAGAGTCCTATAAAAAGTTTTTTATATAAATGCTGTCCCTAAGAGGATGAGGAGGCCAGCATGCTGGGAACCTTCTGGAGCACAGAAGGTGGAGTTCTTATGTAGAGGGTAAAGCAATTGCTTGACCATCGTCCTAGTGTCTGGATAAGCCAAGTAGCGGCACCGATCCTGAAGCTGTGGGATGAGTAGGGCTCTGTTGGCATTCCGAGGCGTCGGAAAATAGTGCGAAGGATGGAGGTGACTTTAGCCCTGGTGATGTAGTTGCCAGACTGGAGTACGTAAAGCGGGGAAGTGCTGTTGAAGGAACGCGTGGAGAGGTACTTTTTAGAGGCCATACGGCGCAGACAAAACAATGAGATGGGGCGATGAGGATTGTGCAGTCCTGACGGTAAGGGTCGGTCTTGGATGACTTTAAATGCACGGTTAGACATCCTCCAGAGTTGAAAGAGACATCAGAGTTGGAGAGATGCACCAGTGGGTTGAATTGGGTCGCAGATGGAGCTGTAAATTCACTAGAACGGAGAAAACCGTAGAAGGCTAGAGTAAATGCCGACCATAGCATGAACCTGTTGGAAGGGAGCAGGTCAGAAGCCCTAGCTAGCTCCTCCTTAATTTGCCGAAGGAGGGACATGGTAATGGGAAGGCACTGACGTGAAGAGAGGCCCACTGTGCGCTTGATTCCCTGCAAAAGGAGATGAGGAAGTGGTGCTTCCTAGAAGGGGTCTGGCAAGCTGTTCTCAGTGTGAGCGAAACGGATACCTCCCAGGTAGAGCTTGATGGTTTTAAAGCGGACTTGGTCGGCAAGATAGGCAGCAAAGTGAGAGTGAGAGTGAGAGTGGTCTCTGTGGCTGGAAAGCATTGCGATCCCTTGGAGGCGCAGAAGGCGGAGTATCTGCGAATTCCTGCTTGGTATGAACGGCGGGTGGAATTGGGGATCGCCTGGGACTGTAGGAAGGCTAGTCGATGTGCCAGAGGGTCAGTGCTGACTTGGGAACAGGAGTTGGTTCCACATCTGCTGTCGGGGCGAGGCGGCAGAACAGCGTGATCTGTAGACGAGATCAGGAATCAGCGATTGAGTTATTAGTGCCAGCAATATGGGTGACGAGGACTGTATAATGGTGGGTGGCCGCACTAGAAAATATAGAGCAGACGAGATGCATGATAAGGGGTCCTCGGGATGTACCGGAAGCCCAAATATCGACCACTGCTTGGTTGTCGCAGTGAAAGAGGAGCTTCTTTCCAGACCACTGTTGTCCCCAGAGTAGGCAGGTAATGGCAATGGGGTAAAGCTCCTTCCACTGAATGGAGCGGTCTTGGAGTTGAGGTGGCCATGGCTTGGAAATCCAGTGGCCCATACAGAAGATACCGTAGCCAAGAGACCTGGAGGCAACCGTAAAGAGTTCCAGATCAGGTGATTTGGTCCAGTGGGGTTTAGCGCGGCCATTCCAAGTAGGAAGAAACTGGAGCCACCATGTGATATTGCGACGGGCTTCACGGTTCATGGTGACATGATGATGAGGGAGGCATGCTGAGGTGGAGAGGTCAACAAGGCGGCGTAGAAAAATGCGGCCTGCAGGGATGATACGGCAAGCGAAGTTTAGTTTCCCAATCAGACACGGAAGTTCTCTTTTGAGACACTTGTTGTGCGAGGACCGAGATTGAAGTTCAGACAATAATTCCTGGAGTTTATCATCAGGCAGAGAGGTTTCCATGCAGGAAGAGTCGATTAAGATACCCAGAAAGGTCAGACGTGTGGTGGGACCTTCAGGCTTGTTGGGGGCCAGAGGTATGCCCACATTAGAGGCCACCTGGATAATGGTCTTGACATTATTGGCACAGACAGTGGAGATAGCAGGGCCAACCGTAAAGTAGTCGTCCAGGTAATGCATCAAGTCCTTGACCCTGTGATTATTCTTAAGTAGCCACTTGAATGCGTCCACTAGGCGATTAAAGAGGTAGGGAGACGAACGCAGGCCAAAGTGAAGGCGAAGGTCGACCTAAAATTGTCCCTGCCAATAGATACCAAGGAGCTCGCGGTCCTCCTAGCGAACTGGGCAGAGCCGGAAGGCACTCTTGATATCTAGTTTGGCCATAAGTGCATTTGTCCCGTAACGTGCAACCAGCATGAGGGCTTGATCGAAAGTGGCATAGTGCAAAGCAAAGTCGTCTTTGGAGATAAAATCATTGACTGAAGAACCATGAGGAGAAGAGAGGTCCATGATAATTTGCCAGGAACCGTCCTTTTTGGGCACTACCCCGAGGGGAGAGCACTGAAGGTTGGGGATGGGGGGTGTGGGAAATGGCCCAGCAGTATGGCCATTAGACACCTACTTGACCAAGGCCGCTGAGACAGCTTCGGGGTGTAGGTAGGCTGGTTTTAAGTTAGGTGTGATCCTGGCAGAGCGTGGGCCAGCATAGCCGATGTTGGACCCCCATTGCAGATCATGAATGAGGCTTGCAATGAATTGTTCGTCCGGGTGATGTTTGAGTTCAGCAGAGTTGTTTGAGTTCAGCATAATTGATTTTGTTGGTTTGCGCTTCGTTTTTGAGAAATAATGTATGCAAAAAACTCACTCTTTGAAAAACAAAAGAACAAAAGAAACCTTTTGTTTCATAAAAGCTGCGAGCTGTGTCCGACGCCTGCGCTACTTACGGCTCGCGGCTTTGCATATCACGCTCATGTTGATTTCCGTTCTTCCTTCCGTTTTTCTCTACGAATTTTCGAGCAAACGAGTGACTGCTCACAGTCTACGACAATAAGCGATCGCAGAGATGCTCTTTTGACTTATGGCAGAGCAAAATGTTGACTTCGCGAAGCCTTCAAGGTTAGGGTTCTGTCCCCTGATCCCAGAAGTTCGAAACACTGCAAATCATGCCGATTTGTAATAAAATTTGTTATAATCGATTGCTACCTGTTGTCCATTATCTGTGTGAATCCCTGTGTCAATAACTTCCAAAAATCCACTTCCTCTTACGGTATGTTGCTGTTTACCAGGCCACCAAACCAATGAAACGTCCACTGAGCGCGATCATTATGCATGCTTGGGAAGGCTCCTTTCGCCTTGTGCGTACACAACCACATTCCCATGGATGCAAGACATTTTAGAAGTCTAAAACCAGTTCTCGCTTTCCAAACTTTGACACCAGCAACGCTTGGCAAATGAGCCACAACTCACGAGAAGCATTTTTTCTTGGGCAAGAACTGTTCTTGGACTTTGCTGCCTGGATCGACCTGACTTCAAGCAACGATAACATGAGTATATCCTCACTCGAACATCAGAGCACATTTTGGTTCTTTAAAAACGTGCTGGTGACTTACGCATTTATCAAGGCTTTATGATGCCTCTAAACCACCAGGCAGGCATGCAAGGTACTTTAAAGCAAGGCTTAAAATATTAGTTGACAGAGCTTTAAGGCGGCATGCACTATTTCCTTTTGACGCTCGATCAATTCACGTGTTGTTTTACACGTCACAATAACCGATGTAAACAATCCGTTCCCAGATTTCCGCTCGTTTGCTATTTTCCCTTGACTCAAAAGAAAGTGCAGCTAAGATTCTGTGGGATTTGATTTTGACTTCGCACACTCTCAACAGTCTGTCTGCTAGATAGGTGCTAAAAGATCTCCAAAAGATGGCGCTTAGAAGACTGAGTTTTTTTGCATACGTTATTTCTCAAAAACGAAGCGCAAACCAACAAAATCAATTACGGAACAATGTTTTTCATGTCAACACAAGTCAGTCTGCTCAAAATTAGCTAGATCCTCCTGTAGAAAATGAAAATCCGCTAAAAAAGCGATATACGCCCTTTTTGCAGGAAGCCCTTCAATTAGGTTTGTTGCAAACGTGCTGGAATTGACAGTTGGGGCGGCAACAGACATGGCAGTTGAAGTTGCGACAGATGGCTGGCAGTTGGGGCTGCTGGCTGGGCATAGGCTGGGCTGGGGTGGTGGTAATGGTTTGAGGCAGGTTGGCAGCAGTGGCGGTAAAGGTGGTGGGGTAGGGACGAAAGGACTGGGCAGATTTCGGTCGAAGAGCGCATGCCAGAGTGTGGTGACCGTACATGTGGCAGTGGATACAGTAAGGGAGGGTCTCCTCCTTTAGGATGTCATTGTACAGCTGCTTGTTACCTTTCGCCCAGGGCTTCTTTGTGTTTGTGGCAGCCATGAAACGGAAGGCAGTATCGTACATAAGCCAAGCGGCGGACTTTAACTTCCTGCTGTATTTGCATATTTGGTCTTGGTATGCAAGGAGGTCTGGGACGAGGTGGGGGGTACAGGGACAGGGTTGAGCGAAGGAAGACATTCCAGGCCTCGAGCCAAGATGATAAGCCGTCAATACGGCGTTTTCTACGTTGATAACTGACAAAGGATAGCGAGTCGCCATCATGAGGCTCAATGCTGAGTGTATACTTGTTCTGTGATGAGGCATGGGAGAGGTGTGGGTACATGTTATCCGTGAGCAAGTTTGGTAATCTTGGTGCGGATCTTTTCCGGCAGCGGCGGCAATGAGCTCTCTCGTGTGGAGGCTGCGGGGCAGGTTGGTGGACTGGGCCGCCCAGGGAACCTTGAAGAGCCGTTGGGAGGAGACTGGGCACTAGTTGAGGTTGCGATAAGCCACCATCTTGGAATTCTCTTGATGTGGCGTTTGAGTTGTTTAGGAGGGCGTTTGGCGCGTTGAGGCCAGTGGTGGAGTCGCTGTTGAAGCCGCTGGCAGGAGAAAGTAGAGGAATGTCCTGTGGCAAGCCAGCAACTTGGTTAGAGCGCTGAGGGGCAACCACTTCACCAGGTTTAACGGGTTCAACCGATGCAGGACTATCCAGACCAGCTGCAGAAGTTCCATCTGTTGTACGTGTTGAAGATTTTCGGCTGTTGTCTGGATCGCTGTTGTCTATGATTCTTTTTTATTGTGGTGTTTGATTTGAGCCATGTCGATATCAACAAGGTCCTCCCATTCTGGATCATACCGCTGCAGTGATACAATAGCCTGTGCCAAAGAGTCGGAGGATGTCTGTAGATGTGTTTGAAAAACGAGTTCGACTAATGAGACTTTATCAGTTTCATTGCGGTTGACAGTACATACTTTTTTTGACCCTCTAAAATCCAATAAAATTGTTTTATCAGACGGGGAATCCTGAAAATGAACAAACTACATATTGTAAAAACACTGCGAACACCGTCAATAGCAAATATTTACGATATAAGAAAATCTTGTGAGACCTTCACCCGTAACCTGTTTTTTCAACCATGAATACTTACAAGAACTTCTAAAAGTTTGTCTACTTACAAGAACTTCTAACTCGCCTTTCCTTTGCAGGTCGCCAATTTTTTAAATGTTTGGTATTCTTGTTTGGAACTAAGGAAATAATCATTTGGCTAACACAACATGGGAACCACTTCAGAGAGCTGGAGCTTAATGCTGTGTTCCTATAGGTCTTGTGAGTACTTTTTCCGTTTCAAAAGGCGAAATTAAAGCTACTCACCATAAATGAACCGAGCAAGTTCCAAAAATAGCAGTAGAATTCAGGCGTTAGCCCCTCCGTGACGGGAGTTTTGTTGTTTTCCATAGATTTGAACGCAATCTCACACTCATGAATAGACATGACACCTTCACACATTTTCACCATTTCTTCTGATAATGCATTTTCTGTTTCAAAGAACTCATTGAAAGTTGGGCAGTTGGGGTCCATATTTCTTGATGTATAAAGCTCTTTGAAAAAAACGTTCTTCCTCCTCCAGGATGTCCTTTGGGTTTGTGATTTTGTCACCATCGTTTCTTTTTTTGGTTCCTTTTTTGTAAGGTGTAAAAATTTTTACTATTCCTCTCACCATGCTCGTACCAACGCGCTCTACTGTATTTGC
>OZ026597.1:28095552-28125552 GCA_964020085.1 Micromussa lordhowensis
AAAACTGTTTACCTTGTCTATAGCATCTTCCCTCCGAAGCATTCATTTCACTCACGTTTGTTTGTGTATTTTGTGGACCAAGAAAATGTCAGATATCGACATTTTGTTGGGTGAATCGTCTTCTGAATGAGTGAAGTTGTCTCCAGTAGTGAAGAGGAAGATGGTGGGGACTATTTTGAGTTGAACGGGAATTTTGCTCCCTATCAAGGCGAACCTCTCGCGGACAGCGAAGATGCCGATATGGCCGACGATGATGAAGATGAAGATGGCATTTTGCCTTCTGATTTAGAGCAGCGGTCCGAGGGACAAATTGCTCTAAATGATTGGTAAGGGCTTATAAATGTTTTCTGTGCCTCTTCGTTAAATCGTGGCTTATAACTACGCCTCATGTTTACAGGTATACATGTGGAAATTGCAACACAACACATTTGGTCGGAGTGCGTGAATATAGATGTTGTCTAGAGATCGCCGAGGCAAGGAGACAGTTCACATTTATCGGTCTCAATGCACAAAGTATAGTCAGTCATTCTGACCATTCTGCCATGACTCACAGCACTGTCCTTGAGCAAGTCGGACCATTTCTTCAAAACAAGGATGGCAGAAGAAATAATGCAACACAAAACAAGTAAGTGTTCGATAAAATTTAACCTGATATCGCACATATAAAATCCTTAGACCCAAATTTTTAGACCCAGAGCACTGCAATTTGCCTTTCAAATGTCTTGCTGTTGTTGTTTAATACACGATATAAATTTGTGATGCATATTGCTACAACTTTTTGTATTGGTGAGCCGATTAGTTTCTATGGTGACAGCCAAATAAAATGCAGGGAAATTGTGGACTGCATTATGGAGTAATTTACTCCTGATTGGCCACATTCTTTAAAGGCTTGAGATAATTTTTGTGCATGTGGGTTTTCTTTTAACCTTTATTTCTTACTTTTAGGTTCTTCAGAGCTGTGGCCTATCGGTGGTTAGCAAGGTGGCTATTCGGCCCATTAGGATGGCAAAACACAAGGCCCTTGCTACATGTGTATACCATAAAATAAGATCAAGTTTTCATACACCGGAGGCAACAGGCTATGTGTCTGGACAGCAGCATGCTGACTAACTGATATGACAGCCTGAAATACCTTGCTGGATGATACATAATTTTTTTTAAACACAAAATAGGGGGTGACAGGTGTTATAAAGGCTGTTTGAGCAGAACCATGTTTCAATTAAAAACCTTCCAAAAATCTAGAATTGACCCAAAAGTTTGGGTCAAAAAATCTCAAACCTCCCGAAAATATACCATGTAACTTTATTACCTCATTTTTCCCCAAAAATTTTCCTATTCCCGGAAAAATATCGAGATTCCCGGAAGAATTTTTTCTTTTGAAACAGCCTTTCTTAGAGTTGACAGCCCCCACCCCAAAATACACTTTATCTCTCATGTAATCAATTTTGTTTGTACTGGTTAAGAAAAAAATGATTTTCATAAAATATTGTTCACATTCATTCTCTCAAAGAATTGTTTACATTTAATCACAAGTTTTGTTTAATGCCGTAAGAATTTTTTTAAAATGTATTTCTATAAAATAACAAAACCATTTTAAGAAGAATTAAAGTATTTCTTGTGAAAAATCAAAATTGGCTATCTTTTAAACTGCTTTTTGAAAAGTGGTTTCTGCCGGCCTTTCAGTGGTTGTTTTCATTCTGGGTAGTTTCATTTTCTTCTTGTTGTCCTTCTCCTTTTGGAAGAGGGTCCAGATTGAGAAGAAGAAGTGCACCTCTTTTCACCCTACTGCTGTAAGTAGAAAGTATTTGGTTTTCATCAAGACTTGTCTGTAGAAGAATGTATGTGATCCATACACACTCAGGCCCATGTGTTTAAACACAAGAAGAATTTTTCCAATTGTCTGCTTCTTCATCTCATCACTCCAGTTGGAAGACAATGAATCGTTTTGTAGCTTCTTCAGTTGCTTTAAAGTAAAACTAAAACATTTATACTAAGATCACCTGGATGAAAATGCTATAAACCTAACTCAGATAGCCTGTTGTAAATAATTTTTACCTTTGGGAGATCTTTGTTGATCTTCTTCAGCTGACTTACTTCCATCTATAATGCACCCCTTCTTTGCTTCACCTTCAGACATAAATCTTGAAGCTGTGCAAAGCGCTCAACATAGGTTTGGCACTTTTCACACATAACTGTAGACGCTTCTAGTTCAGATGGGGTTGAAACAGAATCAATAGGCAACGGATCAAGATCAGGTGAAGAAATTGGCGGATGGACTTGAGCTTCAACTTGATCACATGGCAATGACAGAGAATCAGAACAAATCTCGTAATTTTGCTCTTGTCCATGGGGTTCGTCTGGACAAATCGTCATCTGTTTAGCACAATTTCGAATGATCTAAGAGTAAAAGTAGTAAAAGACAGCTTTCATGTTTTTCACACCTCTCACACATACCACATAAACATGCACACACATACCTTTCTTCGCTCACTTGGGGTTACAACATTCTCTTGCTGCTCCACACAATCTTTGGTCGGCACAGCATTCTTTTTCAACCGTCGTTTTGTTTTAAACGATTCAGCTCCTGCGAGATTTAGACCGAGCCGTTGTTCAAAGTTTGATGCATCGAAATGCACCGAACAAAGCACTGATGTTTTCGATGGCTGCCTGTCTGCTTGATGTCTGTGCATGAAACGAATCCATTTTTTGCGAATTGCGTCTTCCCAAGGAAACATATGCATCGATACGCCCTCTGTTTTGGAGTCATTTGTGCAACTTACATTTCCTGGCCCACCAGCAACACCGTACTTGCCCGAAATCCTTTTCTTCGTCTTCTCGACATTCACCCCACACTCCATGCTTACCCGGGGTTTACTCTGAACTCGGAGATGTACACAACCAGTGACTTCACAAGGCTGTTTTGACTGCGCCAAGATGGCCGCCAATTTTGATTTCAGCCGGTCGACTTCGAACAGTTAAAAAAATACTTTTCGCGATGCATTGGCACACAGCCAAAAAAAAGCTCACAGAGTTTGTAAATAGGGTTTAAACTTTATTATTATACAAAAATCTTGGATATGCAAATTTCGTTTCAGTAGCACTTTAAGTTGATAGATATCCTCAAAAACAAATGGAGTGTATCAATGATTACATGATCAATGGGAATAAATGAAAACAATGGCTCAGATTTACAATTGAACTTCTTAGATTTTGCGTGGGCAGCAATTTCTTCACTTGCTCTTGCACCAAAGGAACTGTCTGTGAGGGACCACTTCTTGCTGCAATCAGCAATTCTTTCCTAGGACATTTACACCATATACAAGCATAATCTTGATTTGCTGCCCCTAAACCACACACCCATGCTAAGAATTTCCAGTCCCAGCCCAAAAAGTACTCTATATTATAGTTATAATCACAAACACATATTTTTTTTTCAATTTAGCATTTTATTATTGAGATCTGCAAGGCTTTCCTTTAAATTTTCATAATTTTCTCCAGTTTTAATTATTGCAAGCACATAATTACCTTTTTCACTCATTGCAGTATCTCTTTCATTCAAAATTGTGTAAGTTTCATTAACTATTTTAAGCCTCTTGTCAATGTTTGTTCCATCCCCACTGATTTTAACCTGGATTTGTGTATTCATGTTCAAAACACCTTTTTCTTGCAGCCTAATAATTTGTTCCTCCAAACTTTCTTTGAAACTTATCTGGACTCCCTCTGCCTGTCCAGGTGTTGGTTTGACATTACAGTTGGCATTGAGCTCCTTTATTTTGCTCTCCACTTCGTAAATGTTTGGTATCTGTTTGGTATTCATGGATAATTCGCGCCAAGCTTCATATCTATACA
Source organism: Micromussa lordhowensis (assembly GCA_964020085.1). Classification (NCBI taxonomy): domain Eukaryota; kingdom Metazoa; phylum Cnidaria; class Anthozoa; order Scleractinia; family Lobophylliidae; genus Micromussa; species Micromussa lordhowensis. The sequence goes on from OZ026597.1 coordinate 28,099,402, forward strand.
AAATGTTTTGTTTTTCCAGAAAATCATACAGTTGTTTGTTAACTACTCCGGTTTGCAACACGACTTTATTCCTTGATCACACACTAAATATATTATCCGCATCCAGCTAAACTCACAAGTATTTATACTTATGTAAATCTAGAAAGTTCCAAAAGCGTCTCTGCATATATTACGGTTTTCAGGACAATGCCGACTAATCAACAACATTCTAATCTACGCCGCGACACACCTGAAAGGTGACAGAATGAATTGAATCACCTAAGCACGCCTAAGCTGATTACGTAACATTGTTTATAAACTAATTTTCCAAGTATCTTACTGAAGGGTGATAGAATTGAAATGGGCCTGTAGTTTCCTGGGTTAGCCACATCACCACTTTTGTAAACTGGAGTGAGTTGAGAAACTTTCAAAATATTTGGTACAACTCCAGTCTGAATTGATTGATTACAAATTTTGGTAAAAGGTGCTGACAATGGTTCAGCTGCTAGTTTTTTTAAATTGTTCAGTATATTGATTGATGATTTGCTCTTGCCTAATGTCATGACCAAGTTTTTTTTATTTTTATTATTTTTTTATTTTTTACCATTAACTGGGGCTATAATTCTTACTTTACACTCCTATTAACATCATTACTGGGTATACAAAAATTATTCAAGCATTGGCTATAAATTGATCTACACGCAAAAAATATTAATTGGCAAATAAAAACAAGGAGAAGATTACACTAAAAAAGGATTGTACATAAGAATAGCAACAGCGGAAAGAAAAAGAGATACAAAAGGGGAAGACAAAGAAAACTAAGTTGACATGTATAATTATTGGCTCTATACATGTAAGTAGTGTTTTACATTCCTATCAACATCATTACTACGGCTACACAAAGTATTTTTCGAAAATTATTTATGCTTAAAGGGCACTTGACACCCTTCTGCGCAAGTGCGGCAGTTTGATTTCTTATCCGACGGAACACTTTTCAAACCTGACATTTGTGAGAAAAATCCTTCTCCATCGAACTTGGGAGGCGTGTGAAAATAGTAATACCGCTATTGGAAGACTGTTTAGTCATCTATGAAAGATTTCAACGGCATATTTTGTGTTTTGAGTTAAATACCGTCGAGAATTGCGTTTTCCTCGAGAGGGGGTTTTCGAAGCGGCTAGAGACGAAAATTTCGAAAGAAAAAAGAAATGGCAACAAAGAAAAGATAGGAGGACGAACATCAGAAACTATATAGCGGCAGATGTGCATGCAAGTTGGAAGAAAGTAAAGTGCAGGGGGCTTGTATTCAACGGACACGGCCTTCACACAACATAAACATGATAAATATTCTTTACAAACAAAAGGTCAAACGCAGGCGGATAAAAAGCTTTTCGAAAGGCACGTGAAACTCCAAGCTGTCTCGCGGCAAATCCGTGGCGCACATGATAGTATTAGGATATTTATTGGCTAAAAAAAATTGGTGTCAATCAAGACCACACATGCGCTTTATCGTGACAATGGCCCTTTAAGATTAACTATAAATTCATTTACCGATAACTCGCCATGTATTAGTTTCTGATTGTACAGATAATATTTGGCATATAAAAAGGTGAAGTTTAACTTTCTGATGATGTTTGATTCCTTGCTTGAAGTGTCAACTTTCATACCAAACATTAATTCAGAAGGTGAAAGACTGAAGGAGGTGACATGTTCTTTGTTAAACCATTTTATGACCTCTAGAAAGAAAGACTGGCTCCAATTGCAGCTATGGAAAGTGTGGATTGTGGAATCATTCATTTCACAATATGGGCATTTTTTGTCCTCTGCCTTACCAAAGAGGAATAGTTCCTTTTTGGTAAGTACTAGTGGTATCATCAGCAAACTGGCTTAGTTTTAATTCCCTACCGATACCGATACTGGTAGAATCTTTTTGCAACCGCCATTTATTTCATTCAAACGCGACAAAAACATGTGAGTTACAAGGACAGAATATAACGGACCAAAAAAATCCAAGTAATCAAATGCGTAGAACAGTGCGTAGCGTTAAAACGAACTCGACAAGAACTTCTGACTATGATGTAAACAGAGAGTTAAATTGACAGAGATCAAAGTTCCATAGACAAATAGCACATGCCAAAACGAAGGTAGAATTAACCACGTGCTGTAAGCTTATCCGTAAATTGTAAGATGTATGCCAAATCCTGAATGCCAGTTCAAACTGAAATACAATAACAAAAAATAGTAGCTAACGTAACTAACATATCAAAGTATAAAATACAAATAATATAATTTTAAGAAACTGCTAATATTGGCAACAACGTCCGTAACATGGAAGTGTAACAAAATTGATACTTATACTGATGGTAGGAAAGACTAGAAAAATGATTATAAGCCATACGGTGTGTAACTCGAACGGTAGTTATGGCAAATAACCCTATATTGGAGATATGGACTTAATCAAATGCGATTCCGAGCATACAAAACTTGACTAACCGATTTAGTAACGATACAGGCCATTTGATAGGCGATAAAGAGAAACTTAACTAGAATGAATAACAACATGCAGAAAACCTAAGAACTAAGCCTAAAAAACAAGGAATAGATTACTCACTTTGGTTTGCACACGTACTGAACTTGACTTGATAGAACAGATGAGTAACAGTGTAGAGAGAAACTATGGCCCAATGCCAAGTAGAAGTTAACCTCGTGGTTATATCTAACCAAAGAACGCGTACGCAAAACCTAGCGGTTATGACAATTTCCCTTAACGGACATAACAGCCGAGGGCTGGTCAACCACAGTAGATTAAATAAGTAAGTAAGGCTTTGTTTGAGAGTGACAATTACTTGATAATATCTACGGTATAGTATAGTAAGTTCCAGCGACGGGAACTGAATTAACGTCACAATTCAAAAACAACATTGTGGGCCCTTAAAGGCGGTACTTATCATAGCCTTTACAAGGAGATCAAAAAAAGGGTTTGAAACACAAGGCTGACTAAATGATAATACTACTACTAATATTAATTGGTACATGTGGATTATATATTGTCCAACAGAGTTCTGCAATCCACTGAAACTAATGGATTGTCAGCGTTCATAAGTTCCTTAGTTGCTTGAAACAACGGCTGCTTCCAGTAGCACAATCTTGTCGATCGGTCGCATGAGTTCTGTTGTACTGGTCTTTAACTTTAAGGAACAAACCAGTCTGTCTCTGTGGTTGGTATACACCTCCAGGATCCGACCGAGTGGCCAGGAATTACGAGGCTTGTTGTCATCAAGGACCAGCACGATGTCGTTCACTGCAAAGTTCCTCCGCTGCTTGTGCCATTTCTCTCGTTGCTGCAGTGATGGGAGGTATTCTCTGACCCATCGCTGCCAGAATATGTCTGCTAGATACTGCACTTGATGCCATCCCCGATTGTAGTAGTTGTCACAGCTGGTAAAGTTTCCGGGTGGTACAACAGGTCCTGAGCGCAGCAGCAGCAGGTGGTTGGGTTTTAGAGGTTCTAGTTCACGTGGATCATCTGATAGCTTTGTGATAGGTCGTCTGTTTATTATTGCTTCCACCTCACACAACAGGGTGTTGAGGCCCTCATCGTCTAGCACTTGCTCCTTCATCAGGGTGTTCATGACCTTGCGCACCATCCGTATACACCTCTCCCATACTCCGCCATGGTGAGAGCCGGCTGGTGGGTTGAATGTCCACTTGATATTCCGTTGGAAAAAAAGTCGTGAACCTGCGATTGATTCCATTCATTGATTGCTTCCCGTAGCTCGCGCTCTCCTCTCACAAAGTTCCCGCTGTTATCGGATCGAATTTCTTCAGGCTGACCTCTCCTTGCGATGAATCTGCGCAGCGCACTGATAAAGGACTCTGTGTCCAATGAGGATGCCGCTTCTATGTGGACTGCACGAAGGGTGAGACATGTGAATATTACTCCATGCCGTTTGACCTTTGTCCTTCCGCGGCACACTTGGAATGGCCCGAAGCAGTCTACACCTGTGTAGGTGAAAGGCGGTTTTGAAGGCATTATTCAATCTTCGGGAAGACTCTCCATCTTTTGTTGAGCTGTTGGCGCCTGATGTTTACGGCAGCTGAAGCACTCGTTGAGGATGTTTCGCACGGCAGATCTTCCGTTTATTATCCAGTGTCTCTGCCTGGTGAGTGACAAAGTGTATTTCAGGCCCGAATGTCCAGCAACTTGGTGGTAATACCGGACGAGAAGCTTGACCATGTGATGATCGGCGCTTGTTGCAAACGACCACCGACTTGTATGAGACCTTGAGTTAGGATCGGGTCAAGCTTGAAAATGTTGCTAGGTTTCTTCAAGACATTCTGTCTGCCTGAAGTTGGCTGTTGGTCCATTTGCTTAAGGCAGCCGAGTTCCTCTTTAAAACATCCGCTCTGGACGTGCTTGAGGATTTCGAATTCAGCATTGCACAGTTCCGCTATGGTGATGGGTGTGGTTGTGCCGGATGACTGAATTGGACTCGTCACTCCTCTCCTCCTCTCCTCCTCTCCTCCTCTAAGACGGTAGAGGTTTGACTTGTAACAAAGAATCCACGCCACTATTTTCTTGAGATGGGTCCAGGATGAAAACCGTTCAATAATTTCTAAAACGGGATCTTGAATAGAAGCTTCGCTTGTATACACAACCGAATCTTTCTTGGCTTCTGGGTCATTATCAGGAATATTAGCATTCACGTCAACAGGTCGTTGTGGCCACGTCTCTGTTGACTGAGTTAGGAATTCTGGGCCATATATCCAGCGCTGGAGAGAGTCTGCTGACATGCCTCTTGATGTGTTGTCCGCTGGATTGAATTGTGTGTTTACGTATCTCCACTGGGAGGGAGAAGATGCGTCGTGTATCGTTGCGACCCGATTGGCAACGAACATTTGAAAGCGCCTATCTTGATTTTCTAGGTACCGCAAGACGCAGGTGCTGTCTGTCCAGAAGAATGATTGATTGATCGGTAGACTTAACTCCCCTCGAGATATTTTCTCTAGTCTGGTTGCTACTACAGCTGCTGATTACTCCAGTTGGGGAATTGTAACTGGTTTGATTGGTGCAAGTCTGGATTTTCCCATGACAAACGAACACTTGACGTTTCCATCATGACCTGTGATTCTGAGGTATGTGACAGCTCTGTAACCCTGCTGTGACGCATCGGAGAAGTGGTGAAGCTGGGAAGACTTGATCTCACTGAGGTCTGGTGACTTGAAGCAACGGTCAATTGTGAGTTGCTCTAGTTTTGGTAGCTCTTGCAGCCATGCTTGCCAACGGTGTAGAAACTCGTCTGGAATCTTGTCATCCCAGCCATACTTGTCAGGACAGAGGTCTTGCAGGATCAGTTTCGCATTGAGAATAAATGGAGTGGCAAACCCCAGGGGGGTCTTATACTGAGCTCATTATGGACAGTATACCTCTTCTTGTAGCCGGTCTGTCCTAAATGACAATACTAAAACCAAACTGATCTGAGGCTACATTCTATCTTACTCCAAGAGCTCACTCCACTGGTAATTTGTCGAAGTCAAGGTTTTTGACTTGAGTTGCCCGTTCTGACTCTGGCGAGGACTCGATGACCTTTCTTGAATTAGACAGCCATTTCGTGAGCTTGAATCCACCTCATGCCAAGAGCTCGCGCAGTTGTCTTGCAAGCCGAATGGCGTTGTCGTCTGATCCAACTGACTTGAGGCAGTCATCGACGTAAAAATTCTGTTTCACAGTTTCAATGGTTAGGGGGGCAAAATCTTCTTTGTTGTCTTCCGCTGTCCTCTTCAGCGCTAAGTTTGCGCAGCTCGGGGAAGATGTGCCTCCGAACAGATCGACCCTCATCTGGTATTCTTCTGGTTGATTGTCAAGATTTCCGTCTGGCCACCACAGGAAACTCAGAGCATCGCAGTCACTTGGCCGGACGTGTACCTGGTGGAACATTGCTTCCACATCAGACATTAAGGCTACTTTGTCCTCTCTGAATCGGGAGAGCACACCAACAAGAGAGTTAGTCAGGTCCGGCCCCTGTAAGAGCTGGTCATTCAGCGAGGTGCCATAATGCTTGGCTGAGCAATTGAAGACAACTCTCACTTTATCAGGTTTCTGTGGGTTGAACACGGGATGGTGGGGAAGATACCAACGAGTTCCTAGAGGGCCAGGGTCGTGACTGTTCACATTCCTGGCGTCATCTTTAGCTAGAAGATGGTCCATAAAGTCTTTGTACTTCTGGTGGACGAGCGGTTCCCTTATCAGACACTTTTTCAGCTGGAGGAGTCGGCGCTCTGCTAGTGCTCTATTGTTCTGTAGGCGTGGTGGGTAGAACTTCCAAGGTAAAGCCATTTCGTAGTGGCCGTTTTCTCATTTTACTGTTTCTTCCATAATGCTGAGAGCCTTCCAGTCGTTGAGCGACATAGACGTTTTTGAATCGTAGAGGGTGTTGTTGAATTCTAGGTTGCAGAACTCGTGCAACTGTTCATCAAAGGTCTTGCTTCCCTGAACAAAGTTCGCAGTGGACACTTTAGTCGTGGCTGCTCTGCCCAACGGGCCATTAAGAACCCAGCCTAACACTGTACGAGTAGTGAAGGGGCTACCATGCTCACTTTGTCTCATTTCTTTAGGTTGCAGAGCCTCTGGTACATCGCTACCGATTAGAAGGCCAATCTCAGCGTCTATGTGAGGGATGTTTGATCCTTTCAGATACGGCCAGCGGTCGACATCTTCTTGCCGGGCAATAGCTTCATGGGGGATAGGCAAGTTTGGCCTAGAGTAGACCTTTCGCAGCTGGACTATATTCTTCTCGCTTAGATCGGAGGCTTCCAAACTGACTAGGGAGGATTCAATGTGCTCGTTTTCACCTTGCAGGGTTGTTAGTGACAGCTTCGTCTTAGTCCCTTTGAAGTTCAGCTTTTCCAAAAGGCTTTCTGTGTAAAACGACGTATTTGAATCGGAGTCAGGGAATGCATATGTTTCCACCATCTTTCCCTGACCCTTTGCCTTGACCCGGACTGGAAGAATCGAGAGGCTGGTTACTGAATTACTTGACACGGAGTAACTGGACTTGATGTTACCATTGTTGGCAGTGTTAGAATTAACGGGCAGTGGCTCGACACCTTTGCCTTGGCCCCCAATTGAGCTTTCGGCTATGGTTGAAGTGGTTGAGGCGTTTGTGTTGCTTCTTGGATGTAGGAAGGTGGAATGCTTACCGATACACCCTTGTACCCTACAGAAGCTTTCCCTTGGGCAGTCGCGCACAAAGTGACCAGCCGTAAGGCAGTTACTGCAGAGCTAAAGGTCGCCTACGAACCGTTGCTTTTCCTGGATAGACTGTTTGCGAAACTTGTCGCAGCGTGAGAGCCAGTGGCTAGAAGAACAGGAAGGACACTTGAGTTTTTCCTTTGAAGTTATAGCAGGTAACGGTGTGCCTTGAGTTGAGAAGCCCCCTCCTCTTAGCGGTTTTCTCGACGATTTGGCATTAACTTGCCTTCCCCTGTTTTCATTTACTACTTTGCCGAAAATGAGATGGGTTGCAGCTCTTGCTTTAGCTGCCACAAAGTCCATGATATCTTTGACGGTGACATCCCAGTTTTCATTTTCTATGATACGATCAACAGCATCACGCCACTTCAATCTAATTCCAAATGGAAGCTGGTCGATTATCTTCTTAAGGTTGTCGGGGTTGTCCAGCTTATTGACGTAACCAATTTCCTTTAACATATTGATGCAGCTTGAACGCTGGATGGAAAACTGCTCAAGCACTGATCCATCCTCAGGTTTAATCGATGGCCCCTCGATAAGTCGTTTAACATGCGCGGCAGCGATCTTGTAGCTTCGACCGTATCTTTCCTTCAGCAGCCTTCTCGCTTCCACGTAGCCTTCTTCCTCTCGCTTGGAAAGACAACTCCTCATTAGTTCCTGGGCAGGGCCGCAGGTATACTGCACTAGGTAGTACAGGCGAGAGCTTGAGCTTGTGGTCTTCTGTTCCACGAGGTGTTCAAACGCGTGTATGAAGTAGATGGATCACCACTGAAAACTTGCATACTCGGCTGCAGAAGAGTCAGTGCTGCTGTACTTTGCTGTTGATGATGTACAAGCTGCATAAGGGCTTGGTTATGCCGATCTTGTGTCTCCATTAGACGAACCTTGATGCCTACTGATCTTGACGTCATGTGGTGAGCCTTCTTGGTTTGGGGTTAGGGTTAGGGTTAGGTGCTTCGGGGTTCAGGGGATACTTCAATGGCCACGAAGTTTTGCTTGGCTGATATAGCTGCTTGCCTTGAAGACTGATCGTGGTCTCATCAGTGATATTGCCTGGGAGGCCTCCTTCCATCGGCATAGATGTAGACTTAACAGGTTTAAGTGCTACTCTGACCAGTGTAACTTCATCCCAATGAAACAAGTCACGCTCTCGGTTTTCCTCGGTTTCTGCCTCCTCGAACACTCGTCTCTCGACCTCAGCCTCTGCGATGTCGGCTTGCAGTTGGACTGCCGCTTTTCTTTGCTTGATCCTCAATTCTTCGATTTCGAGGTCTTGCAGTTTTTGAAGGGTAGCTGCCTTTGCCTCTAATGCGCCTTTTTGGCGCCTGACCTCCCCCTTGCACTAGCGGTACTGTTTGTGCAAGAACCAATAACAGATCGCGTGTGGAATGAGTCACACGATCCAGCGTTACTCATGGAATCGTCTGGGGCGACATAAGTAGTTTGAGCTGTCAACAACCTTTGAGCGTCTGGTTGCGTGATCCATGAAGAGATCTCTCTCTCTCTCTACTTCCGACACTTGTTCTACGAGCGAGTCATAATATTTTTCCCATTGTAGTTGTTCTCTTTCGGTTTTAATTTGGCTATGATAAGCTTCATGAGCAATTTTGAATTCCTGAAGAGCTTTGTTTAGCTCAATCTAGACTCTCTAAATGGCGTCGGCAGATTCGCTTGCGGACAATAACTTGTTAAGTCTATTGACCTTTCTTGTCACGTTTATTTTCACAAAACTGTGGGCGGCCTGTAGATCATCCGGTGATTGCGGTTTTGCGGAAGCCATTGTGGAGAGTTAATCCTTGATAAATCCGATTAATTGTGGGTTGATACTGACTGACAAATTGCAGATAACGCGGGAATGAACTGCGTTGGAGTGATTGACGTGCAAATTAGTCTGCGAATTCTTCGAATTCCTTGGTAATGCAGTCAAATTCGAATGAGAGTGACAATTACTTGATAATATCTACGGTATAGTATAGTAAGTTCCAGCGAGGGGAACTGAATTGACGCCACGTTTCAAAACCAACAAAACATTGGTAACGTTTTAGTTAGCAGTGCATTCAAAACGAGTGAACAACCTGGAACTTTTCAATGCGCATGCGCACGATGTAAAACATGTCCTTTCATTTACAACATTGAAAAATTGTCAGGACCCATGTGATCCATTAAGATCACAGATCATTTTACCTGTACCTCAGCCAATGTCATCTACTGTATTGCACTCTTTGCAAAAAGTTATATATCGGCGAAACAGGTAGAGAACTAGGCGACCCATTCCAAGAACAGCTTCGCAATGTAGAGAAAGACGATAAAGACCATGACGAGCTTAGGTCGCAGAAAAACTATATGCAAATTAGTTTAGCGGAGATTGAATCTCCGCTAAGGTAATTAAGATCGGTAACCTAAGAACGCAGTTCTCACACTGACATGTCATAATGCGGTACTGAGGTGTTTCCGATAGTACCCGTAATGACACCTTTTCGCCGACCAAAGGCATACAGTGAGAAACATTAAACCACTATTGATGAACAAAACCAGACATAAAACCCGAGATCTGCCGACATTGTTCGCGCGTGGACTTCCTCCGCGTATTTACCTTCTGAGCGATTTTGCCGCAAGCGTAGAAGCAGGCAGAGAAATCCTGACAAAATGTTTTGTTAAATTTTATGTCATACCGATAGAAAACATTAAACATTTCATCAAATTGACACAGTTCGAATTGCGAGATAACATCGCAAGATACTGCGAGAAGCGAGAAGATCATACTCATACAAATTGCTCACACAAATTATTTAAAACTCTACAAACTACAAAAGAGAACATTATTTTGCCGAGCCCGTAAAAACGTCTATAATCGCAGTCATTCAAATAGAAAACATGAAACATTTCCTCAAATTATCGACACATCTCGAATCGCGAGATACTGTGAGAACTGAGAGAAAGATCATCACTCAAACAAATTTCTCTCTCGTATTATTAAAAACTCTACAAACTACAACAGACCATGTTTTCCTGTGCCCGTAAAAAAGTCTGCGAATGTCACTCAAAACAATTACTTAAATAGCAGTAAGCAATTCTTTTAGCGATGGACGTTTCGCTGGATCATCCAACGTTGCTCTTCTCGCTGAATGTAGTGATTTGGCAGTCGCTGTTGGCAATAAATCCAGAATAGCTAACGACAGTCTCCCCAAGGAAAAAACGTTAGACGCCACACTCTGTTGTCCTGTTCCCTGCACAATTTCAGTTTCGACGTGCGGATAACGTTTGCGATCTCTCTCTTGCGCAGAGGATGATGACAAAGTCATTACTGGCTTCGGCTTAGACATGAATCGCGCCTTCCCGAAATCAATAATCACGGGATTCCACTTTTCTTGCCGTTTCTCCAAGAGGAAATTGTCAGACTTTAGGTTGTTATGAAGAACACTAACGTTGTGGACGTGATCGAGCGCCTTTATAATGTTCTTCAAGATAACTAGCCAACAAGGCTTGTCCAATTTATCCTTGAGATCATTCAAGCCTTTCCATAACGTGATGCTTTGGTGCTTCATTCCGTGGAATTCCGTGACTAGTCGCAAAGGAACAGATTCTGTGACGACACCAAACAACAAAGGTAGTCCATGGTGATCACCCAAATGGCAGATCATTCTTGCCTCGTGAAAGACCTCCCGTTTCATTTGTTTCAGCTTAAAGGAGAACTGAAGGCAAAAATTGAGATTTTTTGTAACACTTTTTTTAGAAAGTCTAACATCAATAAAGTCCAGTTTGGATAGTTATTCCTGACCGTTTATTGGTTTTCGCGAGAAATTTAGCTTTGAAACTGTGTTTTTCCCGCTTTTCGGGCCTTTTCATTGCGGGCCCGTAATGCGTGTCAGCGGTATGCTATGACGTATGATATGGGGAACACTGATTTCGTAAACAAGAAGAAAACAGGCGGTGTCAGCTGAAACTTGTCGCTCTGTTACGGATTTCCTTCGTTATTTCCAACATGAGCGGTGTACAGCCATTCCAGTTTGAGCCAACCTATCCTCCTGGTGAAGAACCAGTTGACTCGGAAGAAGAAACTGGCGACGAAGGAGACAGCGAAGCCAATTTTGATAACAGAGTTGGAAACACCGAATGGTGCATTTGTGGGGGCAATTGTGTCCCAATGTCGACGTCCGATAAATGTTTTTGTTGTCAGGAATTGGATGCCCTTAATCAAAAGTTCGACGAGTCAGGGGTTGAATGCATAACTGACCACGCAAAGTTTAGAATTGTGTGCCTCGATACGGACGTGCTAAATACTGCCCTTGTTGCAATTCACAACGCACGCTGTAATCCTTTGCCGGAACCCATCGAGAACAGGTTAGTTGTTTTGAAAAATCTAGCCGCAAAAGTTATTTGTTCATCATGTAATTCTCATATTTGTGATCTCTTCTAGAACATGGCGTTTAGCAGCCTACCGTCAGTTTACTTGGTGGGTTCATGGTGTACTGGGAAGGAAAAACCGGCGAGTGATTCCAGCGTGCGTTGTGAAAGCAATTAGAAATGAATTTCCAGAGGAGAGTGGGGAATATGCCGGATTCAAACCGGCGGAAATCGACTTAAATTAAATTTTCTAGAACAAGTAATAGTGGATTTTAGCATGCTTTATTGATATCGATTTTTTACACATTTATGTTTTGCAAAAATACTATTCGTCTTCGGCTAATTATAATACTATTACACTGATCTCTAAAATTAACCTAATTCTTTTAATTATTTTCTTTGGATTTTTAACAAGTTGCTCGATTCACCTTCGAAATATTGATAATTAATAGCCATGATCAAGCACATAATGCATGGTTTGTTCTGAATAAATTTTGATTTGAAATTTGATAGAAATCAAATGTACTGTTTGCTGTTGGTTTCAATGTATAGATTGGATGGCATGTATAAAAGAGTTGTTGCTAATAATGATAATAGAAGTAATACTTGTTGAAGGGCTGACTGGGAAAGATTGCCTGTTATTACATTGTTCAGCACACCAACATCATTGCTTTAAATAACCTAAACTTGGCAACAGTTTGTTTTGAAAGTTAAATGGAAATAACATTTCCCAGAGCAAAGCACCAAAAAGATAATTTTTTTTGTTTGGTGTACATGTACAAAAAAAATTCCAGAGTGAGTGAACACATTGCCAAAAGCCCTTCAATAACCATTACATAAAATTCATTCAAGTATCAGAAAATCTAGATGTGTGCCTTTCAACAACATATGCCTTATCTGGTCGAGGGGTGCAAGCAATGTTGCGTGGAATATGTGGTGCTGTGAGAGTGGCACTTCTTTCGGCAGCATCTTGACACTTCCTTGCGACAATTGCATCCACCAATGGGCGTACATGATCCCTTGTTGTCTTCTCCATAATTGGTTTTGCAATCCATTCCTTACTTCTTTTGGGGAAGACTACCTTGAAACGAAGCTCTCCCTCGTTTTCTCCCTTCGAAGCAGTAGCATGGTCTCTGCTGGTGTTGGCATTGTGGTCAAGGGCTGCCAGCTGTGTTCGAGCAACCATGCCCTTATACCAAAAGTGCTGTCGCTTGGGGAGGTATTTCGTCTGGATGCTGTGATACACCTCCAAAGATCCAGTATGACAGCTGAGTGTCAACTGCTGAATGTCTTTAAGTAGATTTTTGTCAAATACCACTTCTTTTAATGCCTCGTGGGCTGGTGAACCTGGCCTCAGCCATCTCTTGGTTCTGGCCACATTTCTTGGGATGGGTGGGTGGGGACATTCATGATAATAATCTGCACTGTCCCACTGGTGGATGTTGGCAGTGTGGTGGACAATTGATATCCACTTCTCCCTCAAGAGTTCCTTGTCCCCATTGCATGTGTCAGCACACCACCAGAGATGGTTGGAGACTGACTTAATCCAGGGAAAAATATCACCACAGTCCTTCTTTTTTGCCTTTTCAGTTAGTTTTTTAGTGACACTTTTTGCTAAATGCCACACATCGAACTGGTGATCCACATCAGGGTAGATGCGTTTCATATCTGACTTTATGCTGACATGGCGATCAGTTGCCACAACCTTCACTTTTGCCCCTTTACACTGGATATTTTCCATGCACCTTTTAAACCCTTCTCTCTCCATGGCATTACTGCTGGTCACTTCGCTGACCTGAACAATATGGAAGTCAACTATTTTGTTGCTATGTTGATCGATCATGGTGTAGGTGCCATATTTTGCGTTATGCCCCGGGCTGTCACAGCGACCATCCCCAGAAAGCCACAACTCTTTATCTTTCAAATCATTAAAAACAGAATTTTGCTCTCCCTCCCAAATTTCATTAATTACTGGAAATAAATATGAGTCTTGAATGTTATAAAATGTTTTCTCACTGAAAAAGCATAACCTTAATATTTCAGCTAATGTAGCTATCTTGGTGTAAGTGGCTCCACTTAGAAGAATCGATGAGGCCATCAAAAGGTTTCCAGAAGCCATCCCTTTGATCATTGGCTGGCTGTTCCAGAAGTAGGTGTGGCCATTTAAGCACTTAAGTGTAACAAACAACTGAGAACCCTGGGTAGATTCATGTTTTTTTCTTATGCCTGCACCACACCAGGGACATCTGTTAAAAAGCTTCACTAATTCTTGTTTGAAAACAAGGAACTTAACATCATCTTGTGGATTGACACTTTTTGAGTCTTCAGTTTCTGACTGTGAACTGTTTGAATGATCTGACATTTCATCATTTTTCAATGGTACATAAGATGGATCCTTTTGAGGTGAATTGTCAGGTGTGATTTTCTGTTCATGGGACGGGTCTACCTCATCAGAAGAGATCACTTCCTCTCTGTGAAAGTCTTCATCAGTTTGAGTGCTTTGGTCACACAGGATCACATCAAATGAAGACTTGTAAGTTTGCGACTCAGTGGATTTCATCATAAGTTGTGCTCCTCGTGTATTAATTTGACACCCAACATCACAGGTAAGCTTATGTATTGGTGTACTCGTTTTATTCGCTTTTGTTGAATCCAGATTATGTTGCTGCAATGGCCTCTCGAATGCAACCTCACTATGATCTATGCCCTGGGAATTTAGGCAGTCAACTTCCGGGTAACATTCACTGGAGGTACTAGCTACAGGTTCTGCATGCACACCCTGGGAATTGTGGGAGACAGCTGCTGAATTACATTCAGTGTAGGTACTAGGTTCCACAACATTCATAGGGGAAACATGATGTGCCGTGGTGAGTGATGCAATATACTGCAAACCAAAGCAGACATTTCGTGACTTAGTGAGCGATTACGTGAGCGTTCCCTCCACATGTAAGATAAGAAAGTACTTCGAGTTGCAAGTAGCTAAAATTAATTCAGACTCTTACCTCTTGCTTTGCTCTGTCATGCAAACGGTTTTCAGACGATAGTCGAGGCTTCTTTCTTGGCCGATGGACAAATATTGTTGGTACTGCATCCGGCTTCAATGTACGTTTTGATTTCAACCCAAGAAGTTCGGCTTTAAGATCACGTTCAAAGCAGTCAGGCTCGAAGTGATCAGAACACAACCGAGTATCTTTAGTGACCACAAAGTCAGCTCGGGATATTTTTGCTAACCACTTTTGCAAGAGAGAATTTTCTGTAGGAAGACGGTGGAAACTTATTCCATGCTCCTTGCTAACTGATCGAGAATCATTCGAGCATCCAACAGCACAACAATACACCATTACGACGAAACAGTAGAAACGATCTATATGCACATAAAGTGAGTACTGAGGCTAACGCAAAATGGATAGCTTTATTTATACCAAAAAGATTGCCGCAAGACCGGAAAAATCAGCCTGAAATTTTCGAAAAATGTGCGATAACACATTACTAGTTGCGAAAGGAACATGACGCGCACTGTAAATCGAGCTTAGTAGTTTACGAAATCGCAGTCATGGGATTTCCGTCTACTGACTTCAAAGCACCACGCTAACTCTAAATATAATTCAATCACTACCCTAAAACTGTTGCGACATTAACTTTAGAAACGTTTAGAAGCTGACGAGGAATAATTATGCAATTAACTAACATGACACAAATAAAGTCACTACAGGAGAACAGATCTGGCAAGCTCAATGTTTATTTCAAGCTTGGAGCATATGCACTCATTACAGCTGTTGAACATGATTTAACTTCTTTCACTATACTGAGATCAATTTAAGTAAACAAATGTCCAAACCAGGCGAATTTCATAATAATAAAAACAAAATAACTGGAGTAAATAATACTATGTATTAAAAAACATACTTCGTACGGCGAATGTTTTTAATGGTTACGATTGCGGGCGAAAATTTTAACTTACGCTTCCATGTCCAAGTTTCCAATGAATATATATTACAAGCGCAGAGGACTGCTTATAGGCATCTTTCCGTCTTAAATGTCGCAAATCTTTCTTACTGCGCTAAACAACAAGGTCAACATCACTCAAAATCCCTAAAATCCTGCCTCTGTTCCTCAAGTATCTCGCACATGTTCCCCATATCATACGTCATAGACTCCTAACGTGACCGCTGACACACCTATTGTGAGCCGCAATGCCAATAGCCTAAAACCACAGTAAAAACTTATATTTCAAGTTAAAAAAAGGCCCAAATGGCAAAAAAAAGTGTCAAACATCAATATACTGGGTCTAAACTATAAGAAAAAAAATACTTGATTTTCGCCTTCAGTTCTCCTTTAAACTCCTTGACAGCCACCAAGATCTCCCGGTAGTGTGCTAAATAGCACATACCAAAGGTTCCTTGCCCCAACGACTTTTCAGATCTGACGATTTCTGAAGGATCAATTTCCTAAATAGAAATAGCGTGTACCCGGGTATGTAGCTGCAGGCTTTTTTGACGCTTTGTCCAGTTTTTGGGTCGGTTCGGGGCTTTTTTCTCGAACCGTGCTCAGTTTTGCTTCTTGCTGCTCGGCAGCATCGGGGCTTTTACTGCGTGGCTGACAGCTAACAGACGGACTTGCCAGCTGAAGCGAGTTTTCGACACGCTTCTTGTTCTTCTTCCTTTGTCTCCAACGCTTCTTGGCTGCTATTCGGATAGCTATCATTTTCTCTCTGTCTTTCAATTTCTTTTGGCGTTTGTTCCTTGCCATTCTCCTAGATTTAAATGGAAACGTTTGTATGGATGCAAAACAGTGGTAAACAAAACTAAATGAATGATGGCGTGCGTCAACGCGAAGGTTTTTGTAACTTCGATAAAGTAGACTGAACAGTGTGAAAAATATGCGCGCACGTGTAGCCCTAATCGCTAGCGCTGTGATTGGCGGATCGCCGACATGGCATTTTTTCCAGGAAGGGGTGGGAGGGCAATTAAAAATATGACTAATGGATTTTCATTAATGATTTTCTTTGACTAACAAGATTTTTTTTGATTCGCCGTGCTGTGCACGAATAGTTTGCTTGCGCAAAATCGTTTTAGTGGTGTTTAGACCCTTTTGGCATTTGCCCATTCCACTCCTGTCCTCGTTGAACAATGACACAATTGACCCTTGACATGACCCATTGACACAATAGTGCTTTCTTATTTAATTGGTAATTTGAGTGCGTCCTTCCGATGGAAATTTAAAGCCCACTAAGTGTGTATGGGTGAGGGAAGCATGGAAGTTTATAAGACGGGCTGCGATCTATGCCCTTCTGAATTTAACACAACAACTGCGCTTCTGAAGCACAGAGAGACAAAACACAGTGGCGCACTGGAGGTAGCCAAGGCAAAGGCACACGGCCGAGCAACAAATCGATCACCAACACTGCAAATCCAAATTGTCATTGGGCGTGGCGAAGGGAGGGCCACAAGAGAATTCGAAATAATTTGGTGGCCAGAAATGTCTTCTACTAGTAACCACAGAAAACTAACTCTGCGATTCTGTTTCCAAAGTTGTGTTATGACATTACATTTCATGAGTATAAAGCATGTTATGCTATAAAATTATTATTTTGTCCAGAAAGCACACTGTACATGTATGTACAAAAAAATTCATTTTAAACAGTAATCATTCCAGCTCCAAATAACAGCTTGTGCAGGTGGTTGAAAATGTTTCCAGATAACAAATTAAACTTTGAATTGAACTGAGACAGAGCTTGAACTGAATAATCTATAATTTTTCCATTTAGTTAGATTTTGTCCTCAGATAACAACAGTTCAAACTGAACTAACTACCCAAAAAAAAAACAGAACCGAGTTTGAAATTAGTGCATATTCTACTGGGGTTATGTTCTGCCCTCAGATAAGAACAGTTCAAATTGAACTGACCACTCAAGAAAAACAGAACCGAGTTTGAAATTAGTGCATATTCAACTGGGGTTATGTTCTGCCCTCAGATAACAACAGTTCAAAATTGAACTGACCACCCAAGAAAAACAGAACCGAGTTTGAAATTAGTGCATATTCAACTGGGGTTATGTTCTGCCCTCAGATAACAACAGTTCAAATTGAACTGACCACCCAAGAAAAACAGAACCGAGTTTGAAATTAGTGCATATTCTACTGGGGTTATGTTCTGCCCTCAGATAACAACAGTTCAAACTGAACTGATCACCCAAGAAAAACAGAACCGAGTTTGAAATTAGTGCATATTCAACTGGGGTTATGTTCTGCCCTCAGATAACAACAGTTCAAATTGAACTGACTGCCCAAGAAAAACAGAACCGAGTTTGAAATTAGTGCATGCAGGTTATAACAAGTAGTACTTATTAGCTCCGCATTATAAATGGGCAAACAGTTAATTAAAAAAATGATATAAAATAAATTAAACACTCCAATTTAAAATCTGTAACATAAGATCTTTTCGGTGTAAGTCCATGTCACAATAGCGCCACTGAAAGTTTCTGATGTACGAGGAGCCCTTTTCGAGGAAATCTTTGGCAGCCGCCATAATTACACCAATGCCACAACTTCCCGTGCCAATCATTCTGGAGTCAACAGGTGCTTGTGATGGCATTCCAAAGCGGTTAAAGTTATTACAATGCTGCCAGAACTGTGTTTGGAGGGTTGGGTGAAATGGATGCATTTCAGCAAGCATGTGTAGCAACTCTTTGATAGCAGGAAGTACTGTAGGTGGGACAACAGATGTTAGTCCATCATCAAGATAAATGTTCATATTTGCCAGGTCAACAACTACTAGACCCCAGTGGTTTGGCATGTGGACTGGTACCAAGATTTGTTTAAGACTGTCAAAATTTGTTAAACTGGATGTTTCTTTTGTCCCTTTAGCTTGTTTAAACGCTGCATTGCTAGACTTCATCCATTCATAGACTTCTGTAGGAAAGTAAATGGTGTCATTATTCCCATTTGCTCTGGCCTCTTCAATGTACTTTTGAATGGAAATGTCTATAACAAAACAGTCAATGTACCTCTCCTGAGCAAGATCTGAATAAGAAATTACATCGATGCTTTTCTTTCCAAACCCCAGGATTAAACTGTTTCCTGGATGGTGCCAAAGAGCTTCTTGAAGTCGTCCTAAATCTGTTGAGGAGCATTTCAGTTGCGCCAACCAATTTGCTTCCGAAGACACTTTATGCTTGGTATCTGCTGTTGTGCAGAACTGCTTCAGAATGGTTAGGCCTTGTTCAGAGAATTCTCAAGTGAATTAAGGCCTGGGCCAAGCGCTATTTTCGCGCCCCAGCAGAGTGTGCGGAATTCGTGGAATTCGCGTGGACCTTGTGAGTTGCCATAGAGACTCTTGGTAGACCGTGTGTCAGCCCACGTAATGTTCGCGAAAAGATTCCGCCATTTTGAATTATTGCTGTTTTTGACAATGTTGATTTGGACGATTCCAGCAAACTGAGGACCAAGAAGTTGTCAGAAGGTAAAAATAGTAGTCTTTGCTATCTGAACTGCATGGAAAGATGCCACGCTATTTCAGTTATCTAATCGAGAAGTCGTTCGCTTTACGCTTGTTATAAACAATAAGCTTTCTGGTATAAAATTTACAAGCGTTCAGCGAACGACTCTTAAGCACATCAGCGTTTATACACAGCAATTTTCTTTCAATATTCACCTTCTAGACAGTGCTTGAAAAATATGTTGTCTTTTTGTAGGTTTACACGCGAAGGATGCCACAGTACTTTGGAAGTTACACAGTTCGTTCTTGGAGCAGCTGAAACATGGCAATTAAGGTCAGATTTTATACATTACAAATTTTAACAGCGATTTTAATAAGCTAAATTGCCTTTACCACCATAAAACATGTACGGAAATGGCGCATTATATTTGTGCCAAATCCAATTTCATTTAATTTGGTCCTTTTTTTGTTGTTGTTCACGATGAAGTAAAAAGGTTTGCAATTTACTCAGTGATATGTCTTATCAAAATTAATTATAATAATCTTAACCTAAATTAAGACTTCCATTCCAGGTTCCATTCCACGTATCGCCGTTACTAAATTTTTAGTATTGAACAGTTCCAATGTCATAGCTAAATCCAACCACACCAGCCCTTGTGCATTTTTACAGAAATTCACCATAATAAAAACCAGTTCCACTTTCTGTGAAACAGTTATAATATGCATAATCATCCCAAGTAGTTTTAAGTTGCTTTTAAAATCTTGTACTTTTGCCTACTTATGACAGTCTTGTTATTTCTTTTCAAAATAAGTTTCAAGTTTGCTGTGAACAGTTTTAGTATTTGGCTGTGTCAAGTCTTGTGGTTGCTGTCATTTTATTTCACTACTTTTTTGGCAATTCAATTTTTTAAACATTTCGTTATGAGACCATAAATATAAAAGATGCACCAAGGAATACTAAAAAAACATATTAGAAAAAAGAAAACATGCATGTCCCCAGACTTACATCTATCTTTTTTTTTCTATTTTCCCCTTAATTTCATTCATTTTGCCCCTATGAGAAGGCTGTGGTTCTTGGTTTGATAATTTCATTTTTGTTGATCTGCCAGTTTGCTTTACATACGTACAAACCTAGTTGTGTTATTACTGTGAATGCATTTGTGTCCTATGAAATTTGTCTGCATTTTGATTCTGTCAATGAACATTTTCAATTAAGAACATTAAACTTGCTTAAAGCAACCTTGCACCAGAATCCATCTTTCATGAAACAGTATAATTTAAGTCCAACAACTGAATTTCTTTATTTGATTTTTTTTTCTTTTTCTCTCTCTTTTTTGCCATCTGTGTGCTTTATGTATATGTGTGTGTATGTCTAGTTGTGGTGTCCTGTACATTCGAAATTACTTTCAAAGAGCTAGCTGCTAGCTCGAAAACCTCACGGTTATCTAGCTGCTAGGCATTTCCTCCTACATGTAAGTAATAATATTTAGCTTAAATTGTAATGAATATTTTTTTCTTCCTTCTATTTTGCTAATTATTTAATACGTTTCTTACAAACCATGTAATGGGAATGTGAAATAAAGTGTTGTTGTTGTTGTTGTTGTTGTTGATGATGATGATGCATCATCATCATAGTCTTATTGCAGAGCAAGGGGTTACTGTACTCGAGTCAGTAATATGTAATGGGTGCCAGCATTGACATGTAATGTAATGCCTGTTGTTGTTGGTCTTCTTGCATCTTAACATCTTAACATCTTTTTACCAGTGGGAAACAGAAATGAAACTGCTGTTCATCAAATCCAAGCCAACCAGTACAAATGAGGCCACTATCCAAGGGCCACTATTACTCTTCCATTCCCTTAATTAGACATTAATGGACAAGCGAAGAGACCAGATGAACCCCAAAGGGGGCCCGTGGTTAAGTAGAAAATTTATTATACCAAATTCCATGAAGTGGCTTCCTTCTATTTTGGGGTCAGTTCCCAGAGTCGCCAAAAAATGTTCCCTTATTGTAGGTTTTCATATATAACTGGTATCATGCACAACATAGCAAAGCTTGGAAAAGATTGTTTGGAACTTTACATTGACTGACTGGTGTACTGTAACTGCAATGCAGCTACCAGTTGCTGTGTTGTAGGTCTTTTCTCTGGACTTCCATTTATGCAGGAGAATGCTAATTTACGAAGAGGCTCATATGTGTTATTGTATTTACATAGAAGTGACTAATAACCCAAATGCATAAACATCACTTGCTGGAGACTGTGGGTGAGTCCCCCTCACAACTTCAGGAGCTATGTGTTTATGATATTTTCTGTACTTTTCTTGATCTCTTAGAGACAGCTTGTATAATTTGCCTTTGGCTAGTGTTGTAGACTTACCAAAATCAATAATTACAGGATGTAAACAGAGCATCAGCACACTCATACATAATTCTGCACCATTCTTTTTGTGAATCAGGGATATTTTTATGCACCGAGCAACTGAAGGTGACACAGTTGCCTTTCATCCCATGAAACTGAGTTACAAGGAGGTATGGCTTGGCCTCAGTACAGTATCCAAACAATAGAGGTAAACCTGAATGTTAGAAAACACAATATTTTATAATCAGTGAATTTATAATTATTATCTCAGCATATTGATGTTCAGTCACCTAGCTATACACTGCCAATGGAGTTCTTCTATAGTTTACTGATTAAGAAAGGTTATGATTTTTAATATAAGGCAAGTAAAAATTTAAAGGGTAATAAAAAATAAACCAAGGATAAGATTGAAGCACTACCAATTTAAATTGTAGAATACTATTGCTGTCATAAAGTCTGTTGCAAACAGCTGGATTTTCCTTTTATTTTCAGTAGTGGGCCTAGTTTTTTACAGGGTGGATTATGCTATCCACTGGGTAAATAACTAATGGTGGATAAGTGTTAGGAAAACAAACTACACTAGGCCAGGGACAGATCATCCAGGATTTTTCTTAGGAGGGGTGCACAACTAAGGAATGACATAATTGCAGGGTGACGTAAGCAGAATACTACTTATATTAGAAAGTCGTTGGTCATCTCAGGGAGGGGGGGTGTGCACCGCCTGCACCCTCCCCCTAGATCTGCCCCTGTAGCCACTGTTAAGTAATTTGTCCAATGAATAATGTTATGTACCCTTTGAATAACTGGGGTCTGATCATTACCTGGATGGTCCATTTTTGCAAGAACAGATGCCTCATGTTTAACAACAGAAATGGAAACATTTGCTTTGAACTGCTTCACTGCAACTGCAATCCCCCTATAGAGCTTTTTGGAGCAAACACCAAAAACACCTTCTCCAAGATAGCTTTTTTCTCCACTTTGACTTCCATCATCTGTCAAGTTTTTCCGATTGATTTCCTTTGGACTACAACTGATGCAGTGAATAGTAATCAACCAAGACCCAGTAATTAAATACACCAGCGGTAAAGGTTTGGCATCGATCTGATGTGGACATTATGACTTGAATAAAATTACCTTTGCATTAATTCAGGTGTTTGTTTGTTTTGTTGTGGATTTTTGTTTAAATAGAGAAGATGGGGGGGAGGGTGGAGAGGAGTGGGTGGGGTGGGAGGGGTCAAGCAGATTGTATGTTTGTCAACAATAGTGGGCATCCTCAATTTTGCCTTTGTAAAGTCGCGGTGAATAAAATAACTTACTTTTAATACACACAAAACGACCGTTACAACTCTCGGTTCACATGGTCAGTCGATTGATTATTCACTTGATCAGTACTGTACTGCGTCAACTGGCGATCAACAGCTTCTTGCGACCTCGCAATCCTTAACAAGTCATCCAACGTTAGAGCTCCCTCCTTTTCCAGAAACTTTCGACGCAACTTGCTCGAATAACACTTGTCGATAACTTGATCACGGATATAATCGTCCTCGTTTCCACCGAACTCACAATTGATTGCTCGCTGACGAAGCCTACAAACGAACTGATCAACGGTTTCTCCACTTTCCTGCACAATTTGTCGAAACAAATGTCTCTCAAACGGAACGTTTGTCTTCGGAACAAAGTAATCATCGAGAACTTTAACCGTTGCCTCGAAAGTAGCGCTCTCAGCATCCGCAGCAAGTGTGAAGTAAATTTCCTGAACGTCCATTCCCGCGACATGTAAAAACAGAGCCCTTTTCTGTGCGTCGTTCGAAACTCCTTTCCCTGTAACGTACAAATTAAATGCCCTTTTCCACCTCTTCCACCGCTGACTTAAACTGTGTGGCTCTCCTTTTGGATTAAACGATTCTAAACAACTGACATCTAAAGCAACTGAAGTCCTCCCCGAACTATCCGAAGTTCCGCTCGAGCCGCCGCTTGCTCCTTCTGTCTCGCCTCCCGGCATCACTGAGAGAAAGCGTTGTCGAAATCCTCGACGAAATCTCTAGTTAATCCTCGTCGCCAATGTAAAGTCGCGGTGAATAAAATAACTTACTTTTAATACACACGAAACGACCGTTACAACTCTCGGTTCACACACCGCAAACGCATACATTACCGCTGCTTAAATAACTACCGAGAACAACTGATGTTACGTAATGGGCATGCCACACGTGCGGAATTTGTCACGACACTACATTCCCAGTCTAATAAGTACATTCCCAGTCTAATAAGTTTTCGACTAACTTCCGTCCGAGTCCTTTCAAAGTGGTTCAGAAGACTGGAACAGAAGTAACAGTCAGAAACGAGGCTGGAGAGGAATTCAGAAGGAATGCTTCGTTTATGAAGAAGTACAACGAGCAAAGATGGTGTGTCCAGACCAAACGGAAAAGAAGACAGTTTGTCAGAAGAAATTGGGCAGAGGCAGGAAGTTCTTTCACCAGCAGTGACAGGAGTATCTGAAAATAGGCCAGAACCTCTTCAGAAGTCGCCGGAAAAGGGAGGAGAAACTGGAAGCCAAATGCAGACAACAAGTCCAGCGATAAGTCAAAAAACTGTGCGAAGGTCGTCACGAATAGTCAAGAGGCCTGTGCGCTTTGGAGACTTTGTTTTATCGCTAAGAAATTAAGAGGTTCAAAATGTCCAGACACTTTGTTTTGATACTTAATAGGCGTTAATTATTTGGAGACTGTTTGATGGAGTGAGGAACATTGGACATGTCATAGTGTGTTAAGCGCTAGCGAACTTAGTTCTTTTTTTTTCTGTAATTTTTGTCCGTAGAAAAGGAGGGAATGTAGTGTCGTGACAAATTCCGCACGTGTGGCATGCCCATTACGTAACATCAGTTGTTCTCGGTAGTTATTTAAGCAGCGGTAATGTATGCGTTTGCGGTGTGTGAACCGAGAGTTGTAACGGTCGTTTCGTGTGTATTAAAAGTAAGTTATTTTATTCACCGCGACTTTACAGCCTTTGCCTAATTTGTAAGAAAACTGGTGAAGTCAATTTCAAAAAATATTTATATTAATGAACACAAATTATACACAGGGCTAGTCCTCAAGATATCTATGTCAGTGAGCAAAACCATTCCCTTATTCACTTAATTATCTGAAAGAATCTCTCTGAGACTGATCATAGAGAAGTTTGCTGTCCTTTCACTTTTTCCAAAAGAATACTGCCTTCTTTTTTTGATCCTCCACTAAGTTCGTTAATTCTGCGATCTCCTTCTTGTGGGCTGCTTCCAGATCTTTCTTTATCTTTGATCGAATAAGAGTACGCTTATCTTTTTTGGTCATTTGACGCATTTTAGTTTTCCGAGCCTTGTTTCGCTTCAGGCGCTTTCGATGAAGTTCTTCTAGCGTATTCTTCCTGTATTTGTGGCCAGTTTGTGTCCTCTGGATCGTGTTTTGCCCATCGTCAGCAAGTGAGACACTAGCACGATGCACTACAGACTGGGACAGTCGTGTAGCTTGACAAAACAACGATCCAGAAGCAATTGTTGGGTTCTCGGCCATGGTAATTACGCGGCAACATTTCGCATTTCGCGCCTTCTGGTCATCCGTATAAGGAGACAGTGACCAAATATGATGAATAATTTTAGTTTCCAGAGCTTTTGTTTACGCGCCGTTGGGAACCGAGGAAAGCTGAGAATAAGATAAACTGGTTCAGATCAGCGGCCTCATATTGGAAAGCGTGCGCGAAGGGCAGCTGTAATGTGGTGGTCATGGCATCCAGAGTGTGTGTGTCGACAAAGAAAAGAGCTCGAGGCTAAAAAGCGATGCGAAAAGTCTTCTTTAAAAACGTTTTATTTTTTCCTGGAAGTTAGAAACCTGCCGGGGTCAACAAAGGAACATTTTTATACCATTTGGTCAGAGTACATGTTGTTTCTGGACACATCAAATCATGGTAAGCTCTTGTTATAATTTGTAGAGAAACTTTATTAAAAGCCCATTAACAGCTAAAATTATGGGAATAGATATTTACAACATTTACCTTCGAAAGAGACCGCAAACGCTACTTCCTTAACCGCATCATTCATGAAAAATTACGATTCATTATGCACTCCGACTTAAGCTTACATGTACCTATATTAATAATCCTAATTGATTTTCCATGAATAACATTTTTTTATGTTTTCAAAAATGGGTTGAGTGTTCAAGAAGAGGGCTATTAGTAATTCATGACAAGTTACATTTGTATTAACCCTTATCATGCTGACCATGAAATCAGAGAACAATCCAGTGAAACTGACATTTTTACTGTATAAACATCGCCACACGACAACAAGTCTTTTCATCTGCTGTGTTAAGCCGACTATGTAAGAATTCCCTACAATCTATATATCAAATTGAAGCTTCATAAATTCCTTTCCTAACCATGGTAGTATAAACATTCTTTGTCCATATAATTTCAACACTGGCAGCTTCCGAATAATAATATTTTGGAAAAAACTGTGTCAAAATTACAAATCAACAAAAGATAAAAATAGCATATTTCTTCCAAAAATATCAATTCAAGCCAGGGATGATAATTATAGAGTTCTACTTCCATCAGTCCAATAAAACAATTAATGTTAGGCTTTGCAGTGACCCAAGACCATTCTTATGGGAAACACAAAGGCTGTATATAAATAAAACAAGCGTAACTAAATTAGCGAACTGCAAGGTAAACAATCAGTTTACTTTTGAAGCAGTCCAATAAAGGTGTAGGCAATAGCAATAATCTATTAATGAATTAGAATCCTTCAA
>OZ026597.1:28148052-28210552 GCA_964020085.1 Micromussa lordhowensis
ACATCATCCCATATGAAGTACCATAATTTAAGCTCTGTTACTTCCTCTTGAAGTTAATAACTAGCTTACTTCTCCTATTAACCCCCCCCCCCCCTTCCTGATTACACTCTTCCAAACCTCTGTGGGTCTATATAGCCGAGCTCAAATAAAAATTTTACTTTGTTTTGGACTGCGCATGTTTCTTTTGTTGTTAGTCGTCAACTTTATTCCAAGCATTATTAAGTTGAGCTCTATATCCAAGCAGATTACAGAGAGAAAATGTTACCTCAGTTACAGTTAGTAATCCCTGCTTCTTTCTCTTTCCATTCCTCTTCCCATTCCTCTTTCCCTTTCCCTTCTTCCAAATCCTCTTCGTCTTGCTTTTCCTTCGTTTTTTTTTATCTGTACTCTAACAGAAAATGCAAAGCAACAATGTCACAACCCCCAAAAAGAGTAATTATATATAATTTGGCACTCCATTTAAGCATAAATAAGTAATAACAAATGTTATTGACTGTAACGTTCTGATAAGAATAAAGATTCTCTCTTGACAGCTGTTTATGTAGAGCAAAATGTAATTGTTAACAAGCTTTTTTCGTTACAAGGATCTTGCCTGGATTATGTAGTGTTCTGCCTAATTAAATGCAATATTCAAAAAATGTTTTGGACTAAACCACATAAGAAGCAGAATGATGCATAAAAAAATTTACATTAAATGATTGAAAAATTCAATACAATTTTGCCAATAAATAACTACTAACCTCTGTAACATACCGCCGCCTGGTTAGCTCAGTTGGTAGAGCGCCAGTCTGCTGTGCGGAAGGTCGAGGGTTCGAGCCCCATACCGGACCAACACTCAGGGTCTTAAAATAACTGAGGAGAATGTGCTGCCTTTATAAATTCATCTGCAAATGGTTAGATGTTCAGGTCTTCTCGGATAAGGACTATAAACCGTAGACCCCGTCTCCTGCATCTTCAATGTTACATGGTGAGCATGGGACGTTAAAGAACACACACACTTATCGAAAAGAGTAGGGCACGTAGTCCCCGGTGTTGTGGTCTGGCCTTGTCTCATGGGTTGGTGCTTTACATAGTGTTAACCTCATTGCACCTTGGACAGAACTGTCCAAGAAAAATTGCTATGACTTTGACTAACATCTTGCTGTGTCACATTGCTTCAAAAAATAAAAATAAAAAAGGAATTAAACCCACTATTACGAATACCATCAGTAGTTAAACAGCTAGTGCTACTAACCTGACAAGAGAAATCTTATGCCTTGGTTGAAATATGAGCAAAAAAATAACAGCCACTCTATTCTGTATTTGGTACCCTTTCAATGACATGCTTTAAAGCTTAGAAGGCATGCTAGCATGGGAATTTTATTTCTCTTACTTCTCGTCTTGAACATACAGTCACGCATACTTCTGAGCTTTGGCCAAGGCTTCCTTTAGTTTATTTCTATCAATGTTTGCTTCTATGATTAATCATAAATCTGAGTTAGTATCAAATTCAAATGTTAACTTTAATCTCCGATTATGTGTGCTTATATCTGACTATATTCACAAAAACATATCCGCAGAATTTGAACCCCTTCATACAGTACAGCTCAAAAGTAAGTTACCACCCCTTGCCTCTCGTCTCACGAGACGAGAGGCAAGGGGTGGAGAGTCTCGTCTCGCGAGAACCAATGAAGCCTATATTTTGGAATAAATTACAAGCAATTGGCTTGCAAGTTAACGATTAATTTCTCGCAACGCGTTTGTCACAAAGTATACTTCGTGAAGTTGCCGCTATTACAGCTTGAAGAGGTCTTGAATTGAAACTTGCTTGGGTAGATTTAGCACTGTCATGACAAACGAAGAACTTTAATGGATTGGAGCTATGAAGAAAAAAAGTTACATGCATGAAGAAACGAACGTGAAAACGTTAACGATTTACATGTATTGTGTAACATTGCATAGCACCATCTTCCTGTGCTTGTCTGCAAGGATACAACTTAAACACATATTTTTTAACTATACCCAGCTTCCCTTGATCTATTATCATTTTCCCCCTTGTCTCTGAACAATTTCGGCCCTCCAGTTCCCCAGGTTGATAAATAGTTTCCACAATTCTCTTTGCAAAATTCCCCACGCTAGAACTCCCACTTTTGATTTTAACTGCCTTCTGCAAAAACCCATCCCCTTCCTCCCCAAATTGTTCCACATTCCCACTATCCCGTACTGAATTAGAAATACCAGTAGCAATTGCATCATCCTGAACCATACCTTCCCCAAAGTCCCCGACTGCTCCATCCCCAAAGTCCCCAACCATACCTTCCCCAAAGTCCCCGACTGCGCCATCCCCAAAGTCCCCAACTGCGATAACCCTTAAGTCCCCAGTCGAAATCGTTGTTAACCTTCCCGAACATTGTTTTGGCGTAACCCTAACCCTTTCCTGACTTTCCTTGACGCAATGACACCCGCAACATTTCCTTTCCCCATTTTCCCTTATAAAATTTGTAACAAATTCCCTGAATTCCCTGGATTCCCTCACAAAATCTGCCATTAACTTAAAAGTGGCTTGTTTTTCCAAGAGGCGGTTAAGCGTTGGATTGTCTGAGCATTGCAGGTCGTCGTCGATAAGATCCTGCAGGAAAGATTCTCCCGGGAGGCTCGGAGCTGCCGGCAGCCACGATGTTGGTGGACTTGGAGGAGGATGAGGAGGAGTTGAAGAAAACCCAGGACGGAACACTTCGTCGTCCTACGAAAAGCATACATACTAGAATTAATCGAATTACAGTGTGTAATAATAGAGCTACCGTGAACGGCCAACTTTTTTTTGTCTAGACAAACTGTCGCATTTTTTAATTTCGAGATATCGCACAGCCTAAAGTTGTGGTTTTTGTTGGTATTTGTGAAATTATCCTATTTGCATGAGTCAAGATAAACTAGATTTTCGTAAATATTTCAGTACATCGCTGCTCTTTGGAATGTTACAAAAAAATAGACGCAACGTTTTTAAAACCTGTGCTTTACGTGCAGAAACATTCAGGCGGAGCTGTCAAAACTTGACATGTTTTCATTGGCTTAATTAAAAACGCTACAGTTTGTCCAGACAAACTTGAAAGTGTTGAACAACGCAGTAAGAGCTTAATTCATAACCCTCCTTATATTCTGTTCGTTTCATAAAACAGAGTTCAAGTGACATAACTACAATTGGTTGTTAGTAAAACGCGTAACGGCGGAAGAGCTAGATCCTACAGTACGTTGGATCTTTTTGTTTATGTAAACAAGCAATATAAACGGTTAAACCCAGGGGGTAGCGAGTTTGCTTTGACAATACTCTCTGTTTGACCATAGGTAACGAAAGATCGGACAACGTGACAAAACCGCCAACAGTTTTTGTTTAGCGTTGTGTGACACGAGACGCACTAGTATTAAGATAAAATCCAACTGATAATAATCGACTAGGTCACATTTCACTCGTACAAATACTTGATATATATTTTGTCTTCTTTTTCTCTCATAACAAGAACCAGCGCGGGCCATGTTTTAATTACCTTTTTTGTAATTTTTTAGAGCTTTTTTTTGGCTTTAAAGTAATTAACTACAGCATCGGAAAAAACAAACAAACAAACAAACAAACATAGAAAAAAGAAAAAAAATCCAGTTACGCGGTTTCTCGTTACGCCGTTACCCATTACGCGTTTTACTAACAACCGCAATTATCTTTTTTTATCGATTATCGAAGGTACATTGCCGACAGTCTTGCGCAAAAAAATAAGTGACTGTATAGTTACCTGCTCAATTTCCTCCTGATCGGAAATGACTTGGGGGGACGCCGGGTCAACAGCAATTAGGACGCGGCATTCTTCTGATTTTCTGTGTGACTTACTTTTGTCCTAGAAACCAAAAAGAGTGAAACTTTGATGTTGAAATGCGCTACATGTAAGTCAATTACTTAAAGGCGCTACAGCAGTTTAAAAATGTTTTAAATGCAAGAGCGAGTAGACATCATCCTCAGATACTTTTAACGCCTAACAACGAGACAGCTAGACCCCTACATTTCACGTTAATCTTCCGCAATTCTAAGTCTTCCAACTTTTTTTCACTTCAAACCTATAACAAGTATTTTTGTGGATCACTTCAAACAGACAAAAATGTTGTTGTTTGTGAAGGGACGGCAGGTGTCAATCGAGGTGAGATAACGCCTAACAATAGCTCTTAATTAAAGGCAGGCCGCCTTCTTTTCAAAGCAGTTTGTCAACGAATTCGAGTTTCTTTAGTCATTAAGAAAATTGTTACCTGCTTCTTCTTGCCTTCTTTTGACTTTCTTTGTGCCTTTTCAACCTCGGTGGTCTGTTTCTCCTAAAACCAAAACACACGCTAAGTGAATTACAAGGGATTTGAGTAATCACTAAGAACTGACTTTTGCAAGCACGCGACTTCTTCGTTATTTGTTTTCTCTATAAAAACACTTAATTTAATATACCATGAGTACGCGCTCATTTCAAACATTGTTAATGAAGTTACACTGGAGTGCGTATAAATAGTTAAAAATTTATTTTTCCTTCGTGTCAGAAACGAAACAGCCGAGTTACGATACATGTACGTACGCAAATGGCAGACCCTCTATTGACTGATACATTTAAAACTGCACACAACAGGCAGGCATTTTCTTCTAACAACTAAGTATCGCCGCACGCGCTAGATTCGTAATGAAACTGTGACATAACAGAGATCTCTACTTACCGAACGAGGTTTTTTCTTGAGCGGTTCTTCGCTTGATTCCTTAAGTAAATTGTCCTTAGACCAGGCGAGATCTACTTCGTTCAGCTCCTTGGAATTATCTGCAGTGAAGATGAACAAGCAGAAGGTAAGGATCGGATAAATAGACACAGGTACATAATGTAATTAAGCGTCAACAAACTCTAATCAAAGTGGACGTAACATCTACTTAATACTTAGCGCAAGAATTGTGGCTGGAACTCTCTCGCCTTCCCAGATAACGGTAACAAGGTTACCTACCGCAACTCGGTCCTTCTCAACAACGAGTCTAGTCGGGGCAATGCCCGTTTTCTCTTCCTCAGCAAAATGATAAAGAGCCATTAACGAGATTTTCGTGTTTCGGCACAACTGTCTCAAAGTCATTTTGGTTTATCTCGATTGTAGCTAGTCTAGCAAGTTGGTAAGACTGACTGTGGCCTACTGGTAAGGATAGGCAGTTTATATAGCGTAAGCTTAAGTCTCTATTGTTTAAAAACGGATCGAAAATCCTTGTCATCTATTGGTTGTTTTAAATGCTAATTTTTTTGGGGTCTCAATGGAATACAACTAATATGCATTACTGCTCACTGATTGGTTACAAGTAATCTTTTCTTCTAAGTCAGTCAGTTTAACACTTTTTGAATCCCTTTTTTAAGCTATGCTTAGTTATGCTCTAAGATCAAATCTCAAATCATTATCATGGGTCGTTTGACACACGAGCAAAAAGCAAAAATTGTGCGACTTCGAGAGCGGAATATGAACATCAGTGAAATAGTTAGAACTTTAGCAGACTATGATTGTAAAATCAGTTGCCTTAGTGTAAGACGTTTCTTAAGACGTTTTCAAGAGAGACAGTCATTCGAAAATGCCGCGCTGCCCGGCCGACCTGCGGAAGATGTGATGCCACAGCTGATGACTTTCATCGACAATCAGATGGAGCAGAATGATGAACTGACAGCTCCCAATCTCAAGAAGAAGATCTACGAAGAGTTTGGAGTTAACTTCTCCGAAAGCAAAGTCAAGCGGCTACGTAAGAAACTTGGTTGGGTGCAGACTGGCACGAAATATTGTCAGCTTATAAGAGAGCCAAACAGGGTAAAACGCCTGGAGTTCTGCCTGCAGTGCGAGGAAGACGGTGAAACGTTTGACAACGTAATCTTCACAGATGAATGCTCCGTACACATGGAGAAACATGCCAAGCTGAGTTTCAGACGCAAGTGGGAACAGCCGAAGTTCAAGGGTCGAGCGAAACATCCCTACAAAGTTTGGGCTGGCATGTTTGGGCTGGGATTTCTAAGTGCGGTGCAACGAGGGTCCTCGTGTTTACCGGAAACATGGACGCCAAGTTTTACGTCGAAGAAATTCTCGGCAGAACCCTGCTTCCTTTCATCCGAGCGACATTTCCTGACTGCCACAGATTCCAACAAGACAACGACCCTAAACACACTAGCAGGCTGGCGAAAGAATACATGGAATCAAGTGGGATTCACTGGTGGAAAACGCCTCCTGAGAGCCCTGACCTCAATCCCATAGAGATGCTATGGCATGAGCTAAAACATTTTCTGCGAACAACAGTAAAGCCCACAACTAAAGAGCAGCTACGCGAAGGAATTACGAGGTTCTGGAGGGAGAGGGTAACGGCTGAAAAGTGTACGACGTACATCAATCACTTGAAAAAGGTTGTCCCGATGGTGATACAGCGTGAAGGCCGTGCCTCAGGGCACTGAACGCAAACAGTTCTTTTTGAGAACAACAACGGCTCCTTTAGGAGCCACCAAATTCAATAAAAGTCATGACCAACGCAACCCAATCTCTCCCCTTCGAAAAACCCCTTACTTACCACATGTTAGTCTTGATTCCAAATTCAATTGATTGTAGAATGTGCTTGGCAAGAAACTATAAGTCAGTCGAGCAATTGATGAAACGGAAAACAAGAGACAGTCTTTCAAAGTATAAGCTGGCTTCCTACAAGTTCTACATGTACATGTGTTAGCAGAGGTTTAAAAGTCAAAGACCATACGCTTGATTATTTTATTGAATCGCAAACGTTTATCCAGTCAAAAACCAAAAATTAATTGCTGTCGACCACATTTGGCGACAAACAAAATTCTGTTCAGTGGATCGACTGAAACTCTGGAAACAAATGACGCTTTTAAACATAATCTAAATTTGAAAGAGTTTCATAAACAAATGTTTGCCCAGTAAAAGAAGCACACCGTAGTCTTTTAAAGATTAGTTGTGTTACTGAACACGCTAAGAACCAGAGTCAATAACGCCGTCGATCGTCGCTCTAAATCTGTTCTAAATGATGATCAATTTTGTCGACCTTAAAAAATGCCACACGATAAGCCAATCTGCCTTTACGTATTTGCTTTCAAACCTGAAACTGTTAAATAGTTTCGTCACTATACAAACCTTTCTAAATGACCAGTAAAAGTGAACTTTTATAACTTAAATATTCACAACTTTCACTTGATATAATTAGCAAAAGAGGACGCTACGATCGCTCAGCAAACTTTCATCGTAAGGGTTTGCGCACTCTTCCTTAAACGCATAAACGACGTGAATTCCATTTAAAATAGAAAGCTTTGCCGTATATTCTTGGCTACGATTTTTGAGCCGAATAGATTTGAAAAGTTTAAGAGTCAATTGCAAATGAATGTGATAAGCAAACAACAGAGTTTGGCAAACGCTTCGTTCGAGCGCGCGAAGTTACTGTATGCTTGGCTAATTTTCTGCGTGCTTGCAAGTTCGCATTACAATAGGCTATTGAAGTCTCGCGAGAAATTCAAGCAGTGGCACTTGCAGTTTTTTAAGCTCTCGCGAGACGAGACTCTCGTCTCTCGAGACGAAAGTCTCGTCTCGAGAGACGAGACTCTCGTCTCGTGTCGAAAGTCTCGTCTCGCGAGAGGGTGGTAACTTACTTTTGAGCGGTACTGTACATGTAACTTGTTATTTTATTTGCTTATTTATTTTTTTTGGCTTTGCTAATGGCAGCACCTTGCAAAGCTCACCTAGCATGAAATGTAGAAAACTACTTGCTGCATGTTTCATTTATTTTTTTGTGATTTATTTCTTATGGCGATCACCACCCCTTTTCAAATGGTGTTAAGTTTAACCCCAGCTACACTCATCTGAATTTCAGTTTGCACGGTGACTCCGACAGGAGGAGCCGAGTGATTAACATTCTATAACTGCTGTTTAAAAGAAGTCTGCCCCAGGACATCATTAAGTCCAATGAAGGTGCAAGTCCCACGATTTGCTAGCAGGCAGCGTCCATTATCGTACATTGAACGGCCCTGAGATGTGCATATGGGTCAACATTTAACCCCAATATAGTGAGCCGTTTGCAGTGTGGCGATGATGTTGTGCTTGCTTTAGACAGCAAAGACCTTTAATCACATCAGTTTAGGGCTTACACGTGCAATGGACTAGACATTTCTAGCTGCTGTTAACGTTATTTGGCCTGAACTTTGATGTGGTTAAAGCCTTAAAAAAAATCTGTTGTACTGTTTAACGGCCCCTTTCCCGCTTGGTGAAATTCAAATACAACATCCGGGACGTTGCTATTTGTGGGCAAAACAAGGCTACCAGCGGAGTCAAGAACATTGGTTCAAGCAAATTTGCGAATTTATGAATTTTAGGTGCTCTCGGCTTAGCTAACTATCAGATTTGCCTGTGTGGTTTCCGGTCGATAATTGACATACTGACAACATGTGGAGTATTTATGACCTAGTTTGTTTAAAGTTCAATCGATTCTCAATGTAGGAAGCAATTTATTCAGTCCATTTAGGATGATGCAGACATTCAGAAAGCTATAGTTCAACTTTCGGCTGCGGTTTTGATACGTGAACTTTTCTGTTGATCTAGACTTGAATTTCATGCTTTGTACAATGACCGTGAATTTAATATTCCCGGCCTCAAAAGGTATACAGGAGAGTTATTTCCTTTTATTTGAGCCACGATAAGCCTTGTGGAAAGCTAGCTCTAGAAACAGGATTGCATCAAGATTAACGGCGACAAGTGAAATTCTGCGGGTACGTTTTTGTGAATACAGTCAGATATATAGTGGCACAAACAGTGACTCGCTGTCAATATCAGAACTAATATCTAATGACACAATTGCATCATTCATTCTAAAGTAATCAATTGTATTAACTCAGGCTTTTGATTTATTTTATCCTTCACTCATCTGTTTGTGATAGGATATAGAGGAAATATAGATATGGATTTCATCTGCAAGTGTTCAACTCGATATCTCACGAGTGAATGCTTTGAATGAGTGAGATATCGAGTTGAACACAAGAAGATAAAATTCATATATACAAGCGGGCATGTAATATTCTGTTTATTATATAAACATACTAATAATGATGTTTTTGACGATTTTGCGAAATTTCCGACCACTTTCTGAAGATTTCCGAAGATTTTCCAAAAGTGTTCCGAAGGCTAGACGAATGTTTCCGAACATTTCCTGAATATTGCCGAAGATTTCCGAGGAGTGACCTATGATGTTTCGATCATACAGCAACACCTCTGAGTACTTTTTAAGAGATTATGTAACCATAGCAATGGCAATCTTAAGACTTGTGAAAACAACATCTTAATTTCATGTGTGAAGATAACATGTTATCTTCACTTCTGAAGATATGAGGTTTTTGCATGAAAGCTCACCTGGTATTTCACTGGTGTTCAATCAATGTTTTATTTGTACTCACTCATTCTTGCTATAAGGTATAAAATTAAACGTAATAATTAATAGTAAAATTGTAGTACTAGCTGCCCCTTGTAGAATCAGACACTATGTACAACCTATGTAGATGCTATGTCATTAAGCTATGTAAAGTGTATGCCGTGGGTATTAGAAAACTATGTTAGCTTCTATACAGCTGCCTTATTGAAACTCTATGTTGTTTATATGCTTACTCTATGTATTTTAGTAACAAATTCTATGTATTTGCTAGTCAAATGGAACCTTTACATAGTATATGTGAAAGCTATGTATTCAAATTGATTTTGGCGTGATTGATGACACTGAAATGAAATAGCCTTTAAATAGCATCCTCATATATTTGAAATACAATTTACATAGCTTTTACATAAGACTTGATTAAGCTGGAATATTCCCTTATAGTGATTACATAGCATCAAAAGGAGGACCAACCCTATAAATAGGCTTTAAATAGTATTAACATACCTTTGAAATAGCATTTAAATAGTGTAAACATGTGAAATAAATAGCTTTTGAATGGAGGTGAGAAGTTAAATTCACATCTACATAGATAAAACATATAATATAAATAGCTTTGAAATAGCTATAATATAGTGTTTAAATAGCCTTGAGAATGATAGCAATTGTGATTGCATATGTTTTGCATAGAATTCACATAGAAAAATTATAGTGCATGTTAAATGAAATTGTCCAAAATGGAGAGAAATGACTTACGTTTGTTTTTAGAAAACAACATTTAGAAAACAGCATAACAAGAACAATAGACATGGTAAAAACAGCTTTTAATTTAAGGAATGAATCATTTCTCTTAATACAGCATTTATACATTGAGACAAATCTAGCTGTTAATTACAATAATAAAGGAGCAAAACAAATATAAAATTACAGAGCATATCTGAAAAAATTTGGAAACTGAATTTCTTTTAAAACATTTTCTATGAAGACTTAAGGACAATAACAATTTAAGGACACAGTATCAACAAGTCACAAAATCAGTTCTAAAATCAGTCACAGACAAACAGTGACACAATGTCCAATTTTAAGACATTATAAGGAGCTCTCTGTGGTTCTTGCAGCAGCCTCATCTCCCTTTAAAGAAGAAATAAAATATAATTATGGCTGCTTAACTAGTTGATGTGGAAAACAAAATAGATTAAATTGTAGCTTTGGTAAAATTCTGTGTGCATGAAAATAGTTGTTCAACATAAAATTACTGCAAGATAACAGCAGATCAATCAAGACAATTTGAATTACTGGAAAAACCATGATCATTGTTGAAGGCTGTACTTTTAAAAAGAATTAACATGTACACATTAATGGAAAAAGACTGGTCCATTTTCAGCACTGTTTCTATAGTTAGGCTAGAATCTAGTAAGAACTTAAAACTGTAGTAACAGGATACTATGAAATAAACTTATACCTTTCTTCGTTGCAGGGAAATCAGGCTATTGCATTTCATCCGCAGGGCTTGTTTAATGCCACTGCGGGATATAGGTGAAGTTGCTTTCTTCTCCTCGCCATCTTTGTTTTTTTTCGGTACAGGCTCTTTGGTGAGCTTAGCGACAAGCGAAAAATCTGAAATTAATAATAACAAAGATAGACACTAAGTAGAGTGGTCACCAAGTGTCC
Source organism: Micromussa lordhowensis (assembly GCA_964020085.1). Taxonomy (NCBI): domain Eukaryota; kingdom Metazoa; phylum Cnidaria; class Anthozoa; order Scleractinia; family Lobophylliidae; genus Micromussa; species Micromussa lordhowensis. The sequence continues at coordinate 28,159,142 of OZ026597.1, forward strand.
AAGATTGTCAAATCCAATCAAAGCTCTATTAATGGCCATCTGCCCTATCATTGTTTATTTTAGTACTTAGTGCGTGCACTTGATGTATGACATGGCATGTGAATTTGAGTGTGCAGTAAGGATGCGCAGAAACAGTTAACGCGAACGTCCTTAATAGTCATGATAATTCCAAACTGAGACCAATGGAGTAAAGCGTAAGTATTCTCCACAGCCTATACTGTGTATACTTACCAGTAATGGCTTCTATAATGTCTTGATCGAGGTCATGTAGCCTTCTTCCATTTATTTCTTCTTTTGGATAAAATATGGCAAACAGTGCAAGTGCCAGTGCTGTGCATGTGGCAGAGGTTCTTATGGCTGCCTTTACCTTGATGGGGCAGCACCAGACACCATTTGAAATCTCTTCCCACTAAAATTTTAGAAAACAAAGTCACAATAATTAAGCCTGGCCTGAAGGGTAAAAATCCAATATGTTGTGTTACATACACCGCACACTAATGTCCTTGAAGTTTTCTCTAATTAAGTGAACAAACAGCTGAAATTTTTACTCTTTGCGAATGAGAGAGAATGGTGCATTGACATGTTGAAATTTTCCCTTGTTATAAACAATTATTTGACTGTATATCTAAATTTGAACCCCACTCAAACTAAGTAAGTCCAAGCTCCCTGCTATATGGAATTGAAATTACATGTAGTTTTCCTTGAATAAACACTTCCTTCTTTTTTATTATATGGCTACAATAGTATGCATGCTCTGATTGGCGTCTGAGTGGTCATTACAGGGAAGTCTCAGGCCTCGGCCTTGATTTATTGACCTCGCTGTCGCTCAGTCACTACATTAAGACCTTGGTTTGAGATTTACTGTAATGACTACAGTGACTCTTGGTTAAGAAGTGGTATGTAATTTAGTATCGGCTATATTAAACCTTACCATGGAGTGACTGAATCGTGCCCCCCCAAATTTCTTTTCTAAATAGCATGTTGACAATTGCCCCTGGCTCCATCTTTCCTCCATTCATGACTGTTAGCTTTGTTGATGATCTCACTTCAAGTTCTTCTCTTCCCAGTGCTACGCCATTCTTTGAACTCCAAGATATTAGAGCATACATCTGAAACCGAATGAAGGGGTCACGGTCAATTTCTGGTTCATTTTCAATTAGGAATTAAGATAAGCTTTTTAAGTTTCCTCCATGATCAGACGTGTTAAAGCTTCAAGTAAGATACATGTAAGTTAAGTTGATCGAGTCACGATCTTCCGATCCTTCACCTTAGTTAAGCTTACATTGGTTTGCAGCTTGAAAACAATTTCAAACTTTAGCTAAGCTTAAATACATTACTGCATGATTTCTTACCTTTAAGAAATTTCGAGGAAAGAAGTGGTGAAACTGAAGATGCTTCAAGGACAATATAAAATCTTCGGTTAAGCGAGAAGAAGACAGCAACGCGACTTTGGTAAACTCAAATAGACGCTGTGAAATATCACACATCGATCACATTCCATTTTAATTCTGGGAAGCACGTAGCCCATTGGATAACGAGAATTTCACACCTAACAGACGCTGTTTGATTTTCACCGCGCTCTCTTTCAATTCCACCGCCATTGCCGAGGGCTAGGTAACCAGGCTTTTCTGAGTTAATGGAATATGGCGGCCGACGGCAGCAGTTAAAGAGAGAGCAAAAATTGCAGCGGGAAAAACGTAAAATGTCTAAGTCAAGGTGGAGTAAACGTTGGTTATATGATCCCACAGTAGAAGTGCCCAGAACTACGAGATGGCGACGTAACATTGAGTTTAGTGATTCCACTTCTGATGAGGAAATTGATGGCATTCGTGGTGAGTTTTCATCAGAAGTATACGAAGACTTGGGAAAGAATACTTCACCATTTAAGAAGCGAAAGCTTGTAGATGAATGCTTAGAAAACGAAAATAATGATGGTCAATCATCTTACAATGATGATTCGCAAACTACGGTTGATGGCCAACTGCTCGACTGCTGCTCCCAGGAAGATCGTGAATTTTGCCGAGTGGAGGAGGAAGCTGTCAATTGCAATTGTGAAGGTGAATCTAGAGATTTTCATCATAAGCTTACTTATTTGAAACTCGTGTTTGAACTTAAACTTTTGGTAGATACATCCAGGTTTACCTAGTAACCTTTAAAATGTATTTTCGCTTTGAAATAGAAAGAGATCGGGATTCTGCTACCAGATTGACACATGCCTGTGATCCATACGAAGGGGCAACAACACCAGATGTATGGGAAGACGAAATTAGTGAAGGGGAAGCAAATGGTGATCGCTTTGACAACTTTATTACCGAGAAAGTTCCTGAAGCGTTTCATTTTCATGATGGTCCTTTATTAGATGAGTTGTCTCTTAATCATGAGATTCCAGACATGGAGTTCTTTAAGGAAACCTCAGGCCAAAGCCAAGAAACGGACAAAGATGACTTGCCTTTGTATCAGAACTCCACACTTACTGTTGCAGAGAGTTCCCTGTTAATCATGGCCTTTGCTGTACGTCATAAACTTTCTGGAATAGCCCTTGAAGATATGTTAGAACTTATTCACTTCCACTGCCCAAAACCTAACAATTGTATTACTGAACTGAAGGAATTCCAGCTATTTTTCCAAGCTTTGAAGCACCCAATTTTAAAACATTTTTATTGTCCAAATGTGATTTGTAAAGTCTACACTGGCACATTGCCCCCCGAGAGTGGAGCTAACTGTACAGTATGTGGAAGCCCACTAAGTTGTTCATGCTACTTCATCGAAATACCCATTTTGGAGCAGCTAAAGACAATTTTATCACGTAAGTTCATTGCTTTAATTTAATTGATATATCCAATTTGAAGTCATAAAGTTTTAATTGGCAAGACTTTTTACATGTAATGAGCTGGTTTTAAAAATGAGCTAAAATTAGGGGGTTACCGTAATTGCTAAAAGTCAAATTATTTGTAATGGAGACAAAACTTTTTTTATTTTTGTGGAAATACATGTACATTCATTGATGGAAACTTAGAATTTTTGCTATTATAATTATCAAGAACAGAATTTGGGTAAAGAGGTGTGTAACTTTAACAGACAGAAAGACATCCATACTCACTGTGAACTACATACATATGTAAGTGCATTTTGGCTACATACATGTATTGGTACAATCAAACCTGAATTATCTGGACTCGTAGTAGTCTCTCCACATTTGTTTTTTGGGAACGGCTGCAGAGGAGACTAGACTCGTTGGGACTAGGCAAAATAGTCTGGATATTCAAGGGTCTGGTTAATTGAAAATATAAATTTAATCACCTCTGTTCTTCATCAATACATGTATTAATGAAGAACAGAACTGATTAAATTAAGAAAGCAACATTTAACCATCAAACAAACCCCAATTACAAAACAATATGGTCTGTTGTGAGATATTGTTAATACCAGCCCGTACCTGTGTGTATTGGTAATTAAATTTTAATGAAAAATGTTTTTACATTGGGCTTAAATGTTGCTTTTGACTGAAGTTTTCAATGCTGTAGTTTTAAAAAAGAATAATGGCTATGGATCTTGATCATGACTATTAAATATTCATGACAAAATTGGGACTAGAAAAACTCAGGATAATCGAGGTTCAACTGTTCTTTCTTTATCTACCAGTCACTGCACGTTATAGTTCCATGTACATCAATATAAACACCAAGCAACTTCAAATAAGCATTAACACATAGCATTAAATAATACAAGAAAACAAATGTTTAATACGATTTTGATAGGCCCTGGCATGCTCGAAAAACTCCAGTACCGTTTTCAACGAGCCAAGATAGACTCTGATGCCATTGAAGATGTCTACGATGGAGAATTGTACAAGCAACACTCCTGTTCTGGTGGATTCTTATCGGATCCACATAGCATATCCTTCTTAGGTAACACAGATGGTGTTACACTGATAAGGTCAAATGGCTATGGAGTTTGGCCTGTGTACCTCACAGTCAATGAGATTCCACCTCTTGAAAGGTGTGTTTAATTCCTTTGCATTATGTGATATAACATTAACTACACGTATAAGGTTACTTCCAGCCATGTAGCCAATTGTTACAAATCAGTATCAGAAGTTGACATTACTCAACATTTTTTTTGTAATATTGTTACAGTATCAACCATTACCAATTGGCAGAAATTGACAATTATTCAAAATTTATCTTGTTGTGCATTAATTGATTGTTAAGAGTCTTTTATTCATTCCTTTTTGTTATTTATAACTCTACTTTAGTTGTTATTTTGTATACTTTCTCCTCACACTCAGTTGTTTCAGTGATATACTGTAGCCACTGTCCCTGTAGAAAGATCTTGACAGAAATGTCTTGTTATTTCCACACCACCAGCTGCATATTTCTTTTTTTTTTCTTTTTAGTCAGTTTGCTAGTAGTAATCAAAATCAAACGAAGATGTTAATAGTATGGACCTCAGATTGTACATGTACCTCTCTGAGAAATCCAAATTGGATTTGTTCTTTTTGCAGATTTAGGCGTGCCAATCGTATATTTGCAGGGTTATGGTTTGGAAAAGGCAAGCCACATTTTCCAACATTTCTTCAGCCCTTTTCCCTTGCTGTACGCGAACTTTATCACAAAGGTAATGACTTATTAGCTGCTACATGGTGAAGAATAATTATGTTAAAAATTTAGTTATTATGATAGTGCTTTCACCATATCTGTACTTACAACGTCCATATCAGAGACTATGCAAAAGCTGTATACAGGGTCTGCTAGCAACTAATTTTTCATGTGTGTAAGTCTGGCCACCACTATTTCAAGTTATAACTTTATATATTTTTTTATTTCCTAAGATCCATGACGAAATGAATAAGTGTTTATAGTAAACCACGGGTCAGCTGGCCCCAAGGTTTTTTTTCTAAAGTTGAGCCCTGGATATTGAGAAACTTTATCCTGTATCGTCACCTTTTGAGCCAGTCATAGCGAATTATAGTACATGTAACACACTGTAGTTAACATTTTGTGAAATCCCTCTTTACTTTCCATTGTAGGTGTGTCAGTAAAAGATTCTGTGGTGATTAAAGGTGTCTTCCTGGACATGTCAGTGGATGCTCCAGCACGATCCATGTGGCAGGCTATTAAACAGTTTAATGGTTATTGTGGCTGTGGACGCTGCAAAGAAACTGGAGAACACCTTGACCTCGGTCCTGGGAAAAAGAACAGCAGACGAAGGTGCCATGTGTACCCTTTTAACAAAGCTTTTGCTGCCACAACAGGACATGCTGGGTTAAGGACACATCACGAGGTCAAAGAGCAAGCCCTTGAAGCATTAAGGCAAAAACGTCAGGGGAAAAAAATGTAATTTTCATTGTAATCTGAAACTTGCATGAGTAAATCTTGTTTCCTATTGACCTAGGTACAGTGTAAATGATACAATCATGGATATGTTAAAATTGAAGCAGAATTTACTTATAACAGTCAATCATTTATTAACTAATGTTACTTTATGTTGCATGAAACTTGTGATAAATATTCCTGATGCATATAGTGTTTATTTCTTTAGTTTGCAGTTGAAGGTGTTGTTGGTCTGTCTTGGGGATTTGGTCTCCCACTTTATGATGTTGTCAGAGGAACAGTGGTGGATTATATGCATTGTGTCTGCGAGGGTGTTGTTGACCAGCTTATTTCAAGGTGGCTTGATAAGTCCAACTCCAAGGAGGATTTTTACTTGGGTTCCAAAGTCGAGGAGATCAGTAAGGAGTTAACTTCAGTAACACCAACTTGTGAAATAACCCGTAGTCCAAGGAGTTTAGCAGATGTCAAAGACTGGAAAGGTAATTAAACTTTGCATGAGATGTATTACATGTAATAACTGATATTGAATGTTGCTTTGAGCAGTAATTCTTTCCTTTTTGGGAGGAATTACAGGTACTTTGTGCAGGAAAGATATGCTTGCAAGTTTTCCAAAAAAAGTTTGGATACTTAGCATTACCACCGATTTCAATGATACATGCAAATGACTCTGAAATCAAAACTCCCATTAGCATTTGGTGATTCACTTCCATCAATCATACATGTACATTCCTATATGGTGTTATAGGAATGTTTCTCTTGTTCTCAATAATATGGTGGCCACTGTGTGCCCTGTGTAGCTAACATGGTTGCTTGTTATTCTTGAAGTTAATGTTGGCGAGTGATATGTATTTTCACCTGTTGTCCTGTCTTGCTTTTCCCATCCAGGCCAGGTAATCAGCCGTGGAGGTATTTGGGAGTTTTTCTGAGTTTTGTGACAAATGTCTTCCCATGTGCATGTCTATCATGCTCATGCTAAACCCCCACCATTTGCCAACTTTAACGTAAAGAATAACAAGCAACCATGTTGAACAAACAGGGTAGACAGTGGCCTCAAAATTTTTGAAAACAAAAATGGCATTGAACAAACTGGGTAGACAGTGGCTGCCAAATTTTTGAAAAAAAATGGCATTCCTTAACACCACATAAGGAATGCATGATTGACGAAACCGAATCACCAAAACTTGTGGGAGTTTTGATTTGGAGGTCACCTGTCTATGAAATTGGTACTAAACTAGTGGTTTTAAGTGATGCTCCTGTTCAGTGTTAACTTACTTTTTTTTCTCTCAGCATCAGAAAAGCGGGCATTTCTTCTCTATTATGCAACACCTTTGCTGAGCAGATACCTCCCCTCTGATCATCTCTTCTTCCTGATGCTGCTCACTGGTGGAATGTTCAGATTGCTTAAGCAGTCTATTTCACAACAGGAATTAAATGAGGCACATACATATTTGAAGCTTTTCACTGCTCAAGCTCCTGTCTTTTATGGTAAGAATGATACACATTGAGGAATGTTTTGGTTGTCTGTGCTTTTTGCTAGAAATCCTTGTTTTTGTTCTTGAAGAAAAGTCATTCCTTTCAGTGGGCTGAAGGGATGACAAATTAATTCTGCATTTGTAACCTTGTAATAGGCTGGCATCCTTTATGTGGAATAATAGAAAACACCATTTTTTTTTCAAGAAATAGTACATTGTATTCCTTTAATGCTTAATTAACAGTCTCCAACTCATTTTATCAGAAGTTAATGAATTGAACCTGTTTTCTTCCAGGCAAGCAGTTTCAGACCTTTAATGTGCATCAGCTCTTGCATCTTCCAGAAGTTGTGAAAGACCTTGGCCCTCTGTGGTCAAATTCATGCTTTCCATTTGAGGACTACAATGGCGATCTCAGAGAGTTATTCCATGGAACCAAGAATGTGGATGGCCAGGTTTGTTTCCACATCATGTTCATGTTATAAATGTTTTATCACATTGTCTACTGATCAGTTCATGGTAAAGAGGTAATATTTTACTAGGAATATTTTTTAAAGAAAACTATATAGAAAGTGACTGCTCAGACAAGTAATTATTATTAATTTCTGTTTTTGACATAATTATTGTAAATGTGTATGTATCAAAGATACAATCCTTTATTGTTTCAGATTGTTACTGCAGTGTCAATAATACAGAAGTTGCCTGAAATTGCGAGATCCACAACTACCTCTCCTGAAGTCCAGGCATTCTACGAACAGCTAACTAGCAAGCGTTACAATGCACGGTAATCAAAAGTCACATTATATACTGTATGTATTTGTTAATTGAGCACAAATGAATTTTTGCACATACAAGTAATGTCAGACAGATATGCACCAACACAGTGAAGTTCATATGAGAGCTCAAAGAGTCAGATAAGCAAAGAAGAGTACAAATTTTGTTGGGTAGCAATGTATTCTGTCAAAGAACATTTTAATTACCATTGTTCAGAGCATTCAACATGATTAATTTATTAACCAGTAAGAGGCAAGTCAAAAAGGAGGTCAAGATGAGTCAGAAATGGCTGGCAGAAATTGCCAATGCCAGTGCAGGGCTGTCATTTCAAGTTTTAATTCACCTGTACCCTTGACCTTCACACCCATAGCAAACTTGTTACTTTATGGGTGAATTGTATCAACTACAGAACCGGTCACCCATAAAAACATCAAGAGACCATCGTACATACTCAGCCATAACAGGGGTTAGGGTTACGACCCTTATTAACAGCCCTGCAGTGAATAGCTGTGTCAAAATTTCATTATGTTTTTGTTTCTTCTTGACTTCAGGTCAATAAAAGAAAGCATTGGAGAAAATACACATGTTGTTGGTTCTTTAGAACGCATATGGAGTAATTCAATGTTTCTTACTGAGGAACAGCTGGCAACACTGCCAATGCATCAAGGGAAAATGTGGGTTTTCCGGCGCTGTCTTATAGGCGGGATCCTGTTCCACAGCAAGAGTTACAAACGAGTTATTGCAAGAAATGATTACAGTGTGAAGTTTCAACATCTTGGCAACATGCACTATGGTTCCATACATGTTTATGTCAAAGTTGAAGAGAAGTGCCAAAAAGCATTATGTAATTACCAAAAGTGTTCTTGTCATTTGCCCTGCCATTACTTTGCTATTGTGGAAGTATTGGAGAAAGATGACCAGCAGCTACCCACATACAGAGGGCGGACAGTTGTTAACCACATCACAAAAGTCAAGACATCAAACAGGTACAGTATTGCTATGCCATATCACTTGCTCTGACAACATGTATCTATGTGTACATTTGACAAACTGAGATCAGTTTTTCATGCGTCTGCCCTGTTATTGATCACGAATTTTTGTTATAACGTTGTCAAAAAGTAGCTGTAAATCCACAATGCCATAACCAAGTGGATCGGCAGATTACATGTACTTTGACAATGTTATGTTACTTGACAGATGCTGGAAAAACTGACCTCAACTTGTTTTTTTACGATAACAAACCATCAAACTGTCCGCTGTTGCTCGTTGCCGGATCGCATAAATTATGAATTCATGTGCCTGCCTGCTTGTTGACGATAAAAATTAGCCAATGAGCACGTGAGAATTTGTGCAGTTCTCTTAAAAATAATAACCTTTCAAGTCTCTGCTGCAGCAATTTCTACCTTGGAATTGCTAAATTTACCAAGTCTAACCAATGTCCTTGTAAGTTATTAATTTCAAATGAATAATACCTCAAACATGACATTGATTAAACAACTTATTTTTCTCTTGCTTTTAGACTTGTGGCTGTTCCTGTGCTGAATATTGTAACAAAATATCTCAAAGTGGATGTTTCTTCTGGATGTTATATGTGTTTGCTACCAAATCCTTATGAAAAAGACTGACCTGAATTTTCATTAACTCGTTCATCTGCAGCTGAATGCTAGTACTGCTACATGTAAATGGAAACATGGACTACATTATTTTCAGGTTATTGTGTCAAAATTTCACTTGTCCAGTGACATCACTTACTAGACAAAGAATATTGACTCGTTTGATTTTTGTCCTAAACGTGGTGATAGATCATACACTTAATCAAAGTGGAACTGCAGGATTATTTATTTCTGATATGTAACTCATTAATCATTCGTGCTGACTGTCTATTAGCAAATATAGAGCAGTACATATGTTTATAAACTATCATGTCAAGTGATTTTTGATATTTCCCTCAAACAATTGTATGAGCTACGCTATGTAGCATTGTCACATACCAAACAACTAGAATGTATATATAATTACTTTTTAGGTCCATTACATAGTAAAGAAATAGTTCTATGTGAAAACTATGTCTTCCATTACTTGTGATATTTGACTTGAACATTATTTAAAAGCTATGTAAGATAATGACATAGTGAATACATAGGGTGCATTTACTTTCTATCTTCATGACATAGGAAATAAATAGCTTATGTAAAAGCTATGCAACATGTCACTTGAAAATATTGGTTTTTATCATGCTATTTAAATGCTATGTTAAATTGCTACATAGTGAATACATGCAGTGTAGGAAGAAAGCAAAAGCAGGGCTGTCCATTACATAGTAAATAAATAGCTATTTTTAAACTATGTAAAAATTATACATATCATTGGCATAGGTATTTAAAGACTATGTAATTTTAAAATAGCTTTGGCATAGTTTCAAGATATGTTTAACATACCCTGAACTATGTAACCAATAATGTTACATAGCTACCACATAGGCTGTCTGGAGCAATGCATAGCTTAAACATAGTTCAACCTAGTGAAAAAATAGTGTTAACATAGGTTTGACATATGTCTGGTTCTACAAGGGGCCTGCAATAACCATAAGGGCTAGCGGAGCCAGGCAGCCAGTTAACATCAGCTTACTTGAATTAGTGTTGGCAATAGAGCAGTTTTGATTGAGTGTTGTAAAACCAAAACCAAGATCAAACCAGTTACTTATAATAAACAAACTGGACTAAATGTACCTTAGCCAATCTTAAACCATAGTAAAACCAAACCCAATTAGCCAAAGTAATTCCCTCATAATTAGTTTCTACACTCAACTGAAATCTGTTATATTTGTAAAAGTTGTCGAGTTCTTAACAGCAAGCAAATATCAGTAATCAGACCATTTAATTTTTTGTTTTTTAGAACACATCCAATGTCAGGATCAATCTTTTAATTCACAGTCACGCAACAATTTCATTTGTCAAGGCACTCAATCTTCATGCAGATCTGAGAAATGTACATTTATTTCATTTGTTTCGTTGTCACTCTGTTTAATTATAGAAAAGGTGGTTTGTCAGTGTAAACATATGCTGTTGGTGAACTATTATCTCCACTTTTTCTTACCCTCAAAAATTTCCACACATTGTGGTATGTGCGACGGAACCAATATTAGTAGTGCTGTCTGATCACCCACTCCATATTTAGCTTGAACTATGACACAACAAAAAGAGAGGTTATAACATAACTGTTCATGACAAATTTAATTAGCAACTGGTGGCTACTACATCTTTGTTGGCATTAAAAAAAGTTACTACCATGTGAGCTTCTGGTTCAGTAAGTATGGTAAAATACAGATGCATTTCTTCTTTGTTAAATAAGGTCGCATTTTGAATTATCCATGAATTTCAACATACAGTACCATACTACATAAAATGTTTTCGATGAAATTTTATATGCCTTTATTTCCTTCATCTGACTGGCTATCTGCTAGCCAGAAGAGAAATCGCCCATTCTTTGTCTGGACTTCATCCTTTAAAATCCTGTCAATCACAATTACATTAAACACGATATTCTAGAAAGACAGCATCAAATTATACAGTCAGCTAAATGGTTTGTCAAGACTGCCTTTATTCAACATCAATTTGGAGGTTAAGTGAGAGGGAACATAAAGGCAATCTGGCAGCACAGCTCTAACATTGCTAAAATGTGGCAATACTCTAAAACACAACATCTTGTATGAGAAAGGTAGTTATAAATTTTTCAAGAAATGCTGAGGGTATGACATTCACACATATGGAAAAATTATGTTAATACAATTTTTATATTGTGCAGTTTAAAGATCCTTGAGTTTACTTGTATACCGCCACATCCAATTAAGATAATCAAAATGACATTTCCATATAACAATTTTATAATTATAAATTTCATACTCACTTAAAAAGATAATTTACGTAAACTTCACTCTCCTGTAATGAACTGCTAGAGAAAAGTACCAGTAGACAAACAGCTCCATTCAGCCTGGCTTGCCATAATAACTAACGAAGAAAATGTATGCATATCAATAAAGAATTTTAGCACTCTCATTTGAACTACTTACATTTATATTATTAATCAGACAATAACTTTGATACTATATGTAGTTCATGCACAAGGTCAGATACTTTTAATTAACCCATTGACTCGCACACAACCTGTGATGAGCAGTGACCAGCTTTGGTCACCTTCTGACGTCATCACCTTTGACCAAAGTTGGCATCATCTATTCTCAAGTTTTGCCGGCAGAAATGATCTTTCCAATGATGCCCAGATCAGAGTGATCAAATTTCCTGTGACTACACATTTCTACTCCATGGTAAAAGCTGCACTTCTCGATGATGCTTTCTCAGAAGATTTTTAACTGGAAACAATCACTGCCACAATAAGATCAGAAGAGGAGAAAATTGGAAGGCAAAAACAACCCTCCCATTTTGGTTTCTGTGCATGTCCAAGCAAAAATTTCATAAAACACCATGCTCATGGAAGTAAGGCGTGATATCATGCTGCAAATCCCTTTTTAATTGGATTGGAGCTAGTTTGGCTAAGATCCAGGTCATTGCATCGGTCCAAAACTTAAAACTGAAACTTAAATGATGGTTCAGAATACCTTCCAATACTTTCATTTTAAAGCTAATTACCTCATCAAGTGAGTGAGTAACAAAAGGTGGCAGATTACCACCTGTTACAGCCATTAAATTTTCGCATGCAATGGCCACCTCTTCAGTGCGGCCAAATCAACCCTTCTTCTTTTCCTCTAAGACAAGGGACATTGAATAGAAATGAATTAATAGATGTATATAAGCTTTCTCATGTACGCTCAACATTGTCAACACTTAATCTTAAGCTGACTTCAAAATGCCATTCATCAATAATAAGTTCATGAACACTGATTTGAAAAAATATATGTACCAGGAAATAAACAACAAACACAACCAAACAACATGGCAACCCTGCCTTGACCCACTCTTATTTTATTTAAGCACATTAAAACTTAAGAAAAAACTTACTGAACAACAGTACCTGTCAATTACTCAAACATTTGATCAATACTACTTAGTCATTGAAAAATTACTACAATCAAGCATGTTTTTCTTATATTTAAAAGTAAGATTGGTGAGTAAGTTTTGACCTATGACAACAATGAGCATTGCACTGAGAAGGGATGACAACTATTACTTTATAAGTTTGATGACTGAGGCTTAAGAGAATTTGGTTGGACTGAAAATCACCACCTGCACTTGTGAAAATGAATTGAAGACAAAGTGATGTTGGTGCAGAACTACCAAATACTAGACTCAGGATATGTGTGATCCAAACAGTAAGACCAGCAAATCTCTCGCGTCAAAAACGAAAATAAATATCCCATGAAATACAGCCAGTTTAGCATCCTTTTATTAGAGAATAATAGGCAACACATCGGGACAGAGAGGATGCAATGATGGTAGGTTAATGCGACAAAAAGGAAATGAAGCTTTTATTTTTTAGTATACATGTACATACAAACTTATCATCAGTAGTGTACCTGAGGAGAATCCAAATAAAGACAGATCTTCCATTGCAGCTCCCACTGCAAAAGAAAAATTAATTCACTCTTTAAGCCCCAAGAGTGAACTTATAGATTTTACTCGGTCTAACGCCAGACGATCCTACTCGGTCTAACGCCAGACGATCCTACTCGGTCTAACGCCAGACGATCCTACTCGGTCTAACGCCAGACGATCCTACTCGGTCTAACGCCAGACGATCCTACTCGGTCTAACGCCAGACGATCCTACTCGGTCTAACGCCAGACGATCCTACTCGGTCTAACGCCAGACGATCCTACTCGGTCTAACGCCAGACGATCCTACTCGGTCTAACGCCAGACGATCCTACTCGGTCTAACGCCAGACGATCCTACTCGGTCTAACGCCAGACGATCCTACTCGGTCTAACGCCAGACGATCCTACTCGGTCTAACGCCAGACGATCCTACTCGGTCTAACGCCAGACGATCCTACTCGGTCTAACGCCAGACGATCCTACTCGGTCTAACGCCAGACGATCCTACTCGGTCTAACGCCAGACGATCCTACTCGGTCTAACGCCAGACGATCCTACTCGGTCTAACGCCAGACGATCCTACTCGGTCTAACGCCAGACGATCCTACTCGTCAAAGGGAGACCCCTTCGAACTTAAAGGGTTAAAAAACTAAATAATGATATCTTGAATTGTATTCATTCCAGGTAGCGTAACCCAGACCTAATGTTGTGTTGGTTTACTTTGCATGAGCTGGGTTCCCTGCATATTACAAATTGTTTTGGAAAGTGCTTTTTGTAAGAGACACAATTAAGCCCTAACCCTCCCCTAAGAATTTTCCGCAGCTGTGGCCTGGCTTTAATTATTTTGGCCTCACCATAGTGGTTGTTCACTCTATGCACATGGAAACTCATCCACGGAGAATCCTTTCCATTGAGCAGAGCAAAACGTTACTTAGCTTTTCAATCACTGCAGCAACACTGAAATGTAGTCATGCTTACCCACTTCCGGTTCCTCATTTAGCACTTGTACATTTAGCACATGCACATCATTTGTTAACAAAATAGCTGAATATGCTATTTCTATCAATACTGATACTGACATTCTACACCAGAGGTTCCTGTTGAAACTGCATGCACAATTATGGTATCAGTGGCAACCTAATTACAGTGATTGCTGTAAGTGCCAAGTTTTCATTAGCTGTTAAAGTCACATGCACTTTTCCTCAGGGGACTGTTCTCTACCCACTTCTACTCCTGTTACACATCAAAATTTGGTGATTGTGCAAAATGGAAATCTGGCAATTAGATGATTCTGTTTTGCATGTAGAGGATGCTAATTGACCTAACTGAGTTGTGCAGAAGTTGTTTAATGAAAAAAAAGTGTACTATCACAGCTGTATCAAAGGGTATGGTTTTGAGCCATTTTGGGGTTTACATCCACCAGGTGGCTAGCACAAGATAATTCAAATTATTATCCACTTGGACACTGCAAATGGCTTACAAACACTCAAAACATTTCCTTACAGGACAAGAAATTGAAATTTGAAATTACAATGTAACATTGTTAAAAGTTGACACTACCAACTACATGTATAGCTATTTCTGTTTGAAGTGTAACAGAGCACATAAAGGGTAACTGATGGAGGGTTTTTATGAACTGTTCAAAGTGTAAAATACATTTCTATCTACAAGCCATGTAAATGGTTGACAGTGTTACTTCAAATGTTACCTTTATCTCCAGAGTCAGTAATGCAGCAATCAGAATCTTAAATAATGTGTGGACAATACCAAAAGAACACAGTGAGAACAATATTTTCTCACTGGTTTAAAAGTCATTACAAACAATCAGCGATAATGTTCAAATAACAGTATTACATTGCCTTAATTAAGTCAATCACCAAATTTGTTTTCTTATTTAAAACACTCACTGACAACTTGAGGGGGCAACTTGCACTTTTTGGGCACAGATCATGGTTACAATTGCGCATGGGCAGGATATATAATTTGCAGCCAAACACATTTAGATGGTGCTATGGATGAGTGGAACATTATTTGTATGCAGTTATTTGCAAGTCATGTGGTAGGAAAAGACCAAAAGAAAAATTTATTGAATGATAACTACAATATTATTATTTAATTAAGAAACCTGCTGTTAGAGCTTTGCGATGATAATGACTTGTGCCAATTTCATTAGTTGTTGGTATCTGTAAAGAAGGTATGTATAGTGCACTTACCATACTGAGCTGTCATTCTTGCCATTTTTGTCAAGAAAGTACGAGTTGATTCTAGAGGTAATTTAAGTTACTTGTATTAATACCTACATCACACCCAAGTGTTGCCATTTTAATTTCAAATTTTCAAAGTAAACATTTTTCTCAACCACTTATAATCAGGGCATCTGTGAGGATGCAGAAACAAATCACAAATCATGCGGAAATTTTCGTAGAAAAAATGCGGGAAAAAATAATGAATTATTCGGAAATTTCAACAGCTAACAATGTTAACATTGATAGGAAACCTTTTCAAACTTATCAAACAACAGAGAAATGAAAAGCACTTCAAAGTCACAATTTAAGCTCCTTAATATAATGCACATAATTTTTTCCAACTTTGGCATATGCTTGATCTTTATATTGACAAGTATTTCTTCATTTACTCATTGTTGCATTCGTGGAACGTCTGTAGCTTAGTTACCAGGCATTTTCCCAGGAACTAGTTTCCAGGCTCTTCGGGTAAAGGTTTTTCAAAAGCCGGTTAACGCTAACCCAGGATTAAAAGTTCACCAAAGTATTACTTTGTCCTATTTTAAAATGTTTTTCACTGCTTATGTTTTGGGTAGTTTGAGATTATTCAAACTCAAAACTGAAGGATAAAAAATCTAAACAGAAAAACTCACCAAACAGCTGCAAATTTCAAATCAAAACTTGCACTAACCCTGGGTTAGCTTAACCAAGCTTTGAACAACCCGGCCCTGGAGGTTAAAAATTTGTCACGAACAAACTGGCATGTGTTCGTCACTGTTTTCTGAGGAGAACATCTTCAAAGTAATCAATCTTTTCTTATCAGAAGTTTTGCCTGTAAGGCTGTAAGGCAGCTGCTTTTTTGCCAATATGGCACAATTTTCCTGTTTTATGTGGAAAAAGCCTTTATTATGTGAAGGATACGGATGCTAGCAAATTATGGGGATCCACATCCCCACATCCTGTCAGATGCCCTGTATAATGTTTATTAGTTTCAGATTTACTGCTAAGCTAATCCACAACCTCCTGCCTAATGAAAGCCAGATTTGTGCAATTTCTGATATTATATTGACAACTGCTTGTTTCTTTTTACATAATAAATTAGTCATGTTTCAACTTACTTCCACCCTTTGGAGGAGGTGTTGTCAAATCAAACATGTCTGCAGCAGGCAATTTGCTTGAGGAAGGCCCTCCAGTAATTGAAGCTGATTCTGTTATAATATTAAGATTATAGTTTTATTTTGAGACAATCCATAGTCCTATGAAGAAATGGGTCAGGATATTGAAGAAAATTGATGTTCAGACTTGAATACCGGTATGTACATGTACAATGTAATATTTGCTTATCTTCCCTTTTCTGATCTTTTTTTTTTCTGAGTCATTTTTGGGAGTGATTTCAAGTCCTTAAAGAATCAAGAAATCAAGGTGCATATGGGTGATTTGCTATTCAATAATTATTCGTATTAAAAGAGATTTCTTAAAACATAAAACTATAAAAGTTAGAGATAATAAGTTAAACCGACGTTTCGGAGTAGACATCACTCCATTATCAAGGTAAAAAATGTTCTATGATGCTAAAATTACAGTATTAAAAACGATTGATGCTAAGAATTAACATAATAAGCACGTGCGAAATTGGCTATAAAAATACTTTAGCACGAATGGAATCCGTTTGCACATTGAGGCTTGGCTTAAGTGTTCTTATAAATAACATTTCATACACTAAGCAGTCAAATTTGTTTTTACATTTTTTGAGCACCTCAAAGCGTTTAAGCAGGTCCTGAGGGATCGTCCCATGTGCGTTCTTATAGTGTTTGGCAATGGCCGAGGACTGTTGTTTATGTCCCTTTACACGATTGTGTAAATGTCCGCGTGTGTAGCCTACATAACCTTCATCACAAAGGTCACATTGAAATTTATATACAACACACTGCTGATTTATGATCAGCGGCTTTGCCTCTTTCACTTTCAGTTCCTGTTCAAGTTTTCTGCTGGTAAATACAGGCTGGATGGTTTTGTTTACTTTCAGGCTCAAATCCTTAAGTTGTTTTTTTACAAAATTTGTTTGTGAGAATGGCTGGCTGGCGACATTTTTATTGACCTTGACTTCCTCGTGATCCATACAAAAAAGAAAACCTTTGCCAAAAAAACATAGATCAACAACCAGTTGTCTTGACCTCACTCATGGGAATTAACACATATTAAATTTTCTTGTCAATTAAACTGCCATTCAAAATACCGGCCTGCGCAAATTTTAGGGCTATTTTTCATGTGATTTTAATAGATATAGACAAAAACATGTAAAGAATGTTTAAATGAATAAGTAAAACTACACTAATACAAAGTTATCTAAGGTTAATGGTACTTGATTTATAAACCCACTTGGTAAATAAGTTCATACTGTACAGGAAAAAGAAATCCTAACTTCTTGTGGTATATCAAATTTTGTTGCGATTCAATTTGACTTTAATTCGACATTAATTAAACTCTATTTAATTCGTAGATAGGCTCCCATGTTTTAATAAGCCCATTCATCCACGTGTGTAGATCACGGTAATCAAGATTCTGCAATAAGTTAGACGAGAATTTAGGAAAGGATGGGTGCCCTCCCCTGCCTGGATTATGTTTGAATGCTGAAATTTGCATTAAATCGCAGATCAGTTGGTGAACAGCAACTTCAGGATTTCCTCCGGACCTGTAACCTCGGATTTCTGGGAGTCCACAGTCAATCCTTATTGCATCATAAAGGTTTTGCATTGGCTCTGTAGCAGCGAGTAAACAAGAATACCAGCCGCAAACCTCAATTCTTTCCTCGAACCAAACGGCGTTTATTACCTGCAAATAGGCTGTACAGGGCGACTCAACAACTCTACAAAACACGAGGCAAAAGCAATCTCTGAACTGAAACATGAGACTAATAAAAAACAGGCTTCTATGGCAAAAATCCTGCAAAAATTCCTATATCGTTACTATGTTGTCACACATTACTTTTAGTCACGCTAGTCAGTTTGTTTTGCTACACATTTCCCCCCCTAGGAGGAACTTCGTCCCGAAGTTCAGCAAAGTCTTGGGTGATGGCACTAATCACCCAGCCATGAACGGAGCACACTTCGCACTTGCGCCCAAACAGAATCTGAAATAAGGCGATCCGGGGGGTGGATCAGACGCCCAGAGCGAGTAGTGACACCTCCTACTGGCCTGACAGGCTCTACAACATCTGCTAGGTCAGCATCCTCGGCTCTAGGAGGTTGGACGTCCTCGAGAGGATCTGAGCCAGGGTCTTCAGCTACAGGCATTTCAACTGATCCCAGAGCGATCTCTTCGAGAGGAATCGGGACTACCTCTGGGGGAGGGTCCTCTAAAGGTTGTTCATCTCTAGCAGCAGGGACGAAGGGCAATGCACCAGGGTCAAGAGTGTTTTTCTCTGTGGTGATGATAACCATGGGCTCCAACTCCTCGTGGCCTCCATCAGAGTCAACATTAGCCAGTCAGATGGTTTCCGGGTGGCCACGGCTTAGGGCTCTTGGCGTTGGGTTAATGCCTGTTGCGACAGCAGTGTGTAAGGTCTCGGGCGGGACATGATAAGGAAGGAGCAGATTACGATGTAGGATACGCTTCTTTCCGGTGCCTTCTTGCTGTACCACATAGACAGGTAGGTTTCCAACACGGCCTGTCACAAGGTATGGGATGTCTTCCCACCGGTCCTGGAGCTTGGTCTTCCCTCGTGGGCTAAGGTTCCTTACTAACACACAATCACCAGGGAGAAGAACACCAGAAGAGGTATGAGCATCATACCTTTTCTTGTTAGACTCGGTCTTCTTCCGTGCATTCTGGACTGCCAAGTCATGTGCATACTGGAGACGAGTGCGCAAGTTCTCCGCATAGACAGTGTATGGCTGGGTCCCGCCATTGTCCAAGGTTACTCCTAGGCTGACATCGATTGGAAGGCGTGGAGTACGACCAAACATAAGGAAGTAGGGCGAATACCCTGTAGACGAGTGTCTTGTGCAATTGTAGGCATGGACCAGTGGCAGTACATACTCTGGCCAGTCGTTCTTCTTATCGGCATCCAGTGTACCTAGCATGCCTAGAAGTGTTCGATTAAACCGCTCTGTCTGGCCATTCCCTTGTGGGTGATACGGGGTCGTTCTGGTCTTTTCAATTCCAGCCACTTTGCATAAATCCTTGATGATTCTGGACTCGAAGTCACGTCCCTGATCAGAATGTAACCGCTGAGGGAAACCGAAGTTCACCAGTATCTTCTCCCACAACAACTTTGCTACAGTGGAGGCCTGTTGGTTACGGGTGGGGAATGCCCAGGAGTACTTTGTGAAGCTATCGGTTACTACAAGCACATGCTCAAAACCACCTTTTCCTTTTTCTAATGATAGGAAGTCAATGGCCAACAGCTCCATTGGCTCCCCGGCAAGGATTGGGACCATAGGTGCTCTGGGTGGGTCTGGAGATTTTCTCTTAATACACCTATCACAGCTTGCTATGTGCTTCTCCACATCTTTCTCCATTCCAGGCCAACAAAATCTCTGGCGGATGAGGTCAAGGGTTTTATCTCGGCCAAGATGACCAAGTTCATTGTGGAAACCTTGTAACACGCGGGGTTTCAGGGAATTTGGTAGCACCGACTGAAGCTTTTCACTGTTTTCCACGCTACGTCGTCTATACAGTACTCCATCTTTCAGCACCAAGCGACTCCTCTCCCTGAACATCCAAGCAGACTCTGGGTTGTCTGACCTGAGTTGGTCAAGTGACTGGGCTCGGTGAAGGGTGCTCAGGACACGACCAATGACAGGATCCTTCTGCTGGAGACTTGACCAATCCACTGGAAGGCTGCTTCCTGAGCTGCCAAAGAGAGTGTGGTCTACTGTCTGAGACGACATGCTGATTGCTTCTACCGCTGGGAGAGGGATGTCGTCGGGATTGAATGGCTCTAGCACCTGGTGGTACTGACAAATAGCCTGAAAGGCCTCGGGTGGACAGACATGGAGTGCATCCTCTGAAGGAGTCAGCCTGTCCAGAAAGGGCTTTACATAGTCTTCATCTGGGGTAGTTCTAGCGCCTGAGCTCGAGGTGTAGGGCATACGTGAAAGGCCATCTGCATCACTGTGAGCCTTTCCAGCCCGGTAAGTTATCGTGAAGTCAAACGATGCTAGGCTTGAAAGCCAACAATGATCTGTGGCAGACAACTTAGCAGATGTAACCAGGTATGTGAGGGGGTTACTATCTGTCACCACATGAAATTTGTAACCATAGAGGTAGGGACGGAACTTCTCCGTAATAGCCCACTTCAAAGCAAGAAACTCATGGCGATAGGCAGAGTACTTGCGTTCTGCTTCATTAAGTGTTCTGCTTCCATATGCAATGACTCGGGTTCGACCATCTTGTACTTGATACAGAGCAGCTCCGAGGCCTTCCCCAGATGCATCAGTGTGAAGAGTAAAGGGCAAGCTGAAATCAGGATAAGCCAGGACTGGTGGTGAGGTCAGCTTGGTAATAATAGTTTCAAAAGCTGCCTGACAAGTGGATGTCCATTGAAACTGTGATTTCTTCGGAAGTTGTTTCTTCGACTGCTGGGCAACCAACTGGTGGAGGGGCTTAGCGGTCTGTGCAAACCCCTCCACAAACGACCGGTAGTATCCAGCAAAGCCAAGAAAGGTCTGGAGCTCAGAAGCATTTTTGGGTGGATGCTGAAGCCACTCTTCCAGTGCCTTGATCTTGTCAGGATCAGGAGAAATGCCCATTTGAGAGACTACATGACCAAGGTATGACAACTCCGTGTGGAAGAGCTTGCACTTGGACGCTTTCAACTTCAAGCCAAAATCACCCAGACGTTTGAGCACAATCTCCAACCGCTTCAGTGTCTCTTCAAAGGTACTGCCAAATACTATAACGTCATCCAGATAAACGAGGCATATCTTCAGATTTAGGCCTGCTAGACATCTTTCCATCAGTCGCTGGAAAGTAGCAGGTGCATTGGTCAGACCAAAGGGCATCCTGTTAAACTCGTAAAGGCCAAAGGGTGTGGTCATGGCAGTCTTTGGCTTGTCGGCCTCGTGCACGCCTACTTGCAGATAACCACTCTGAAGATCCAAGGAACAGAACCACTTAGCACCATGCAGAGCCTCTAATGTCTCAGCAATTCTGGGAATCGGGTACGCATCCCTCACTGTTTTAGCGTTGAGCTTGCGGAAATCAACACACACCCGTAGTCCGCCATCCTTCTTCCGGACTAGCACAACCGGCGAAGCATAAGGGCTGTTAGACTCCCTTATGACCCCTGCTTCCAGCAGATCTTGGACAGCTACTCTGAATTCATCCAACTGTGCAGGAGGCACTCTTCTGTAAGGATCTCGAATTGGGATGTCATCAGTCAACCGGATCTCATGAGTGATCTCAGTAGTACTGCCCAGGTCTGTGCTGTCTTTGGAAAACACATAAGACATGCGCGTCAGTACATCCTAGACTTGGTCAACTTGCTCGGGACTTAGAGTAGAAGCACTTAGATCGACATCAACATTTTCGCAAGCTTCTGATCCGTTTTGTGCTTCAAAGACTTCAGAGGCGACCTGGAGAGATGCTAGGTTAGCTTTTGGAGGTAGAGTAATAGGCTGTGCTGAGTTATTTGTTACCTCAACAGGGATACGACAGATAGAACCACTGGGCGATAGCCTGACTAAACCCGGTGTGACTTCAAGAGTAGAATTGTGTTGCAGTTTATCAAGTGGCTCAACTACCACCTTCGTCACCTCGCCTGGGCAGGAGTGTGTCAATCCCCAGAGGACCACTGTCTGATGGGCTGCTATGGTAACCGGGTGCTGCGCAGTGCAATGAACCTTCACAGAACCACTGGCACACCTGGCTTGAAAATTCTCCTGAGACCTAAGTGCGCCATAAGCTCGTCTCCACACTCCAGAAACAGCCATCCTCTGAAGGAAAGCTAGGCCGCCCTCTTGTTGACAGACGTCTCGGCACTGCTTGACTAGATTAGTACCTAGGATGAGAGGAACGCGTTGGTTGTACTGGTTGTCGGGGACAACTAACACAAGCGTCTGGAAAACTTCGTCTGTGCCAGCTTGCTGGACAAGAGGTACCGTTCCTGGGTTATGTGGAACTAAGTGTTTGTTTTCGCACCAGTCCTTTTAAGGGTTGCATTGGTCGATCCGAAAGGTGTTCCTGGTAGAACTGTTCCGATATTGACGTCACTTGACTTCCAGTATCATGCAACGCAAGGCAAGGGTGGCCATTCAGGTAGGCAACACACTCATTTGCCTCTCCAATTAATGCGTCCAAAACAGGGTGGGGCTGTTGCGGTGTTACTGCCTCTGACTGCCCCGCGTCAGAGGTCCATTGCCATTTCCCGATTGCTCAAGACTATTGGGACCCATGGGTGGATTTCTGCATCCTCTTCGGACATGACCCTTCTGACCACAGCGATAACATGTCGGTAATTCAGGAGGATCCCTTTCATAGCCAGATCTGCCACCACTGCCAGGGAAATTGCCTCTTGTAGAAACTGAACGACTGTTGGTTAAGGGCTGTAGTGCCTCTCTAACCTCACGGGCCATAGCCGAACACACCTGTGAGAGCCATTCCGGTGGTCTCTCTGGTTGCGGTAGTTCAGTCCCGCATACCATATTTTGGCGAGCCACTCGTCAGGGAAACTGGGTCGAGTTTGTTTCTTTTTCGCCGTAACGCGCCGCGGCGATCAAATCGGCGAATGTTTTGCAGGAATCCTTTTTGTGTCTGGCCTTATCCTTCACGGATTCCTTGAGCCCCTGCCAAAACAGAAGCCTCAGGTGGCGATCGACTGCTTCTTCGTCGGGTAATAACTCGGCGCCATGGTTTTTGCTTGACGGATTTGGTTATCCAAACGACTCGTGAACGCGGACACTTCCTCGCTTTCTTGTTGACGAAAATTGTACGCTCGGGACAAAAGTTCGTCCCCCACGGCAGCGCCTTGGTCGCCATAGAACTGGTCGAGTTTCTCGAGAATCTCCTCAACCGACGCTACAGGGCCAAACCCAACGATTTTGGTCTTCGCTTCGCCTTGAAGTGACTTGCGGATTTGCTTCGCGATAACTTCGTGCGAGTGGAGATTTTCTTGGATTGCGCTGTCGACCTCAAATCGCCACACACGATAAGTGACGCCTTTCCCTCTTTCGTCGCTAAATCCAAAGAACGAGGAGATTGTGGACGGGTAAGATAACGAACCATCGACTGGGATGATGTGGATTTCGACGCAACTGGGGTACTAGCATTTTTCGCGAGGGCCACACGTGTCTCTTTCACCTCCGCGCCACATCCCATTTTCAGAAAGGCTTCGAGCATCACGAAATGTGTTTTCCACGTTCCAAGCTCTGATTTAAAGGTATTTTTGTATTCTTCTTGTAATTCTTGCAACTCGATCGGTCCTTCCTTTGATTGAAGGATCTTGACCACACGATTTCTTTCAACCTCGTACTTTTCCTCTTGGGAGAGCTCCATGATGCGTTAATTGGGTTCTTTAGTCCTCTTATCGGGCGCCAGTTATGTAGCAGCGAGTAAACAAGAATACCAGCCGCAAACCTCAATTCTTTCCTCGAACCAAACGGCGTTTATTACCTGCAAATAGGCTTTACAGGGCGACTCAACGACTCTACAAAACACGAGGCAAAAGCAATCTCTGAACTGAAACATGAGACTAATAAAAAACAGGCTTCTATGGCAAAAATCCTGCAAAAATTCCTATATCGTTACTATGTTGTCACACATTACTTTTAGTCACGCTAGTCAGTTTGTTTTGCTACAGCTCAACAGTATTAGCTACTCTTGCTGCTGAATCTTCATTGATATTGGCACCTAGTGCCTTCCACATGCCTTTTACATCACGATTGTACTGCTTGGTACGCAAGTCCAGTGGAATGTTCATTCCTGGCAAGCCATGTTTGTTAAATGTTCTGTTCCATTTAAGATCATGTGCATCTGATTCTGACAATATCGCCTCAATTTTGGCCAAGTAAAGCAAGATTACGTAAGCATATTTTGTCTTGCCATATGCTTTGAACACAAGCAAGCCAAACCTGTAAAAATCATGGAGCCTATCACTATCCCCTTCTTTAATGGCATCATCAAACTCAAATATGATAAGTCCAAAGGCAAGCTTTGCCTGATGATAGTTAAATAGGAAATCTTCCTTTGTTCCCTCTTTCCGTGCCCCATCTTGCTGATCTTCCTCTGTTTGGACAGTGGTGCCTGAATGTGCTGTGCTTTCATGTCTACATAAGGAAAAAGAGCTTTTTTAATAATTGCTCTTAACAACATGTTGCTTCTATAAACCAGGCTTTTTCATCTTCAATGACAACTACTTTTGTGACAATTATATAAGACACTTGCGTTTTCATTAGTCAACTGAAATGATTCTCAGATAATAGGGTGAAGCAATAATTGTTTCACCCTCTTATCTTCAGACATTTTTCATACCTGTTTCTGGTGGATTTTGTTGAGAACACCAGGCCACATGACACTCTACAGTGGTAAAATCCCATAATATCACTCTTTTTCCCTGCCTCGTACTGTTCCAAAACAATGCCATGCTGTGTAACTTCATGCCTTTTACAACCAAAAATAAATATCAACAGTGAATCTGGAAGGAAAAATCAAAATTGACAACTGGCCCCTTAGCAACAACAGAAAAATCCAACTGTCTGATATTATTCCCATATAGTGAAGTTAACCCAACAGGGTTACACTAATATTTTAAGCTGTCAGCAAAATACAAGGATCATAGGCAAGGATTCAAACATATAATTGATTTCTTCGGGTCCTATAGTTTTCCTTTATATTACTATAAATAAAGTATTCAGGGTAATGTTTTTAGTAGCCAGGAGAAACCCCTGCATAACCCTGACCTGTTAGATGGTATGACAGTTCAGAGTTGTTATATTGAAAAGTCATATACATGTAAGACTGGGATAACAGCTGCTCCCCATTCGCACTTACTTGACTCTACTTGAGTGTTGACTGTAATTTGTGTCACACCCATCAACCCGGCACAAGAAACCTGCTGCAGAAACTGCACTCTCCAGCTCTCTCACTTGCTGGACCAAAGGTTCAACTTCACTGCCTGTCATGATGTATGTTTCTACATGTTTAAGGCAGAGTTCATGTAGCCATTTCCTACGACTGTCTCTACTCAAGTCCTGTTTGGTTGGTACATCATAATCTGGATTATCTGTTGAGAAAAACAATGACATAAAAGAACATCCAAAGCATCCAACTGTGGAAGAAGCCTTTCAATGCTTTCAAAAGGCTAATATTATTGGCACATTCACATGACCCAGAATATTAATACAACTTCCAATTTCAGCCCATTTGCTGTAATAAACTTTAAAAAATGTTGAATTGCAGTTTTTATTCATAACTCAAAATGTTGAATTGCAGTTTTTATTCATAACTCAATTGAGTCATGAATAAAAACTGCAAGTCAACATTTTTAAAGTTTCATAACTCAATTGAGTTATGAATATGGCTATGTTGGGGACAAAGGATAGTGGCCATTGTAAAGAGGTGGCTGTTATAAAGAGGTTTACCTAAGAGTGATTGTACGGACCCAGTCCTGTAAAAAAGTCGCCATTGTGGTCAGGTGGAGTTTAAGTGGAGGTTTGAATGTATATTTACCATCAAATGTTGCCATTCCTGACATGTCCATAAATGAAGCGCAGACATGAGCCTCTACTTCACGTGCATGAAACTCCTTATATTCGTTGTAATGGTTGTTCACCCCTTTCGCAGCATTGGTCTTAAATGTTCTGTTCATGCTAGCACGAGAAGTTCCAATCTCTGCAGCTGAGGAGTTGTCAACAAAGAGCTCATTTTCAACCTGTTAGAGAAAATTAGGACAAACAATTCTAAGAATTTTTTTTATTTATGTGTTATATATTGATGTCATTTAATTTATCACAGGTCCCCGTCCCAACTTGGAATGTTTTTCCCAGCTGGCTATAAATGGAATGTAAACTGCTACTTGGCAATTCAAGAGCTGCAGTTGTGCACACCTCTACAAAGATAATCAAAGAAGATTGTTTTAGGTCCCTGGAAATGCCAATTTAGAAGAAAAGACTAAATTTTGAAGAAAACATTTTTGCCTTGAGGCCAGAACAATGTCATAACTGCACTTTGTGTTGCTAAACAGCACCCCCTTTTTTCAGGTTTCCCTATGATCTTAATAAGTTATTTGTAAATACAAACCATATACAAATTGAACTTTGCATGCCAGTCCGCAAATTCTGTTTCCAGGCCCTCAAGTCTATCGTATGCATTGTCACCATCTTGGTAGACCTATTGTGTGTTTCTTGCCCTTTCCTCGAATAGCTGGTCTCCATGAAATGGGACTGACTTGAGGACTGCTTTTCCATCTGTGGTTTTGAATGATGGCACATACTTTTCATGATTTGTCATAAGAAGTTGTGCCATTTCACTTGCAACATTGGGATTGAAGAATTGAACACCCAGGCTACACTGTGATGGAAAATAATCATAGGAACCACTATAAAAGGCTACTAAGGACTGGGCTAAAAGATGCACATTTCAAGAGATTGAAAGTGTTTGTATACCAAATGCCCAATTTTACTTTACTTTTGAGCAATATTTAATTTAGAAATTGCTTTTTGGTGTTGGCATGTAGTATAGCTTGCAAAGAAGGGAGGGTTTTGAAAGATTTCACAGGTCTACAGGCAGTGGATACTAATGTCAAAAAAAAAGAAGTTTGACTTTATATTTGTTTCAAACATAAGCTTTCAGTTTATTGCTAATAGTGGATATATATATGTATATATATTTACTACACAAAACCATAACGCACCTCTTTACCCCCCAAAATATTTGCATAATTGTTTGAAAAAATGCCTATGCAAATATTTTGGGGGGTTAAAGAGGTGCATTATGGTTTTGTGCAAGTTGTGAGTATATATGTAAAAATATATATTGATCCCTCCCTTATTACCTGGTACATTGTGTATGTCATACTTATATTGCTAGTAGGTAGAGCAGTTTTCAATTGACTGTCGTAAAACCAAAACCAAACTAATTACTTACCAATTAGACTACTCAGCCAATCTCTAACCGTAGTAAAACCAAAACCAAAACCAAAGTAATTGACTGATTACTTTCGACACTCAATTGAAAACCGCTCTAATACATATCATGTTTACTTCAGGGTATTGTTCCCAGTAGGTTGTCAACTGATTGTATTTAAGTTCCACTCACAGTTTGTGATTTTGTCTTCATTTCCTTGGAGTAGTGATGTGGAATGTGACGAATGACTACATCCCTGAGTGGATGGAACTTTGTGAGGTACTTGCTTATAATCCTGCTCACCAACACTGTCCATCTATGTTTGAGTCGTTCCAAACTTGCTTGGTCAGGAAGCAGATCAAGTAACTGCAATTCTTCCAGGGGTTTTCTAGGTCTTTTTGTGTCTAATGCCACCTCATTAACACGGTTCAGAACAGCATACTGCTGGGTCCAATGAAAAGAGGGGTTGCTGCTCTCAACACTCTGAATCCTTGCATTGACCATTAAATCTATATTGTCGCCAACCAACCTCAAGTTTTGAAAAAAAAAAAACAGTTACAAAAAAACAGTTTACTTTTTCTTTAAAGACTGAAAATTTTGTTCTTCAAGATGGTTAATTATTATTTTTTCTTTTGTTTGATAATTACAAGAGAAAAAATAAGAAAAGAGAACTAATTACACCTCTGTACCGTTCTGTGCATCTCTGAAATTCATTAAATTAAAACTTGAGTCTTTTCGAAATCCCAGATTATACAAGTGACCGTAGGTCATGAAGTATAAAATAGATTATACGAGAAACATGAGACGGAATGTAACAATGCAATGCCAACTTTATTTCGCTCCAAATATAGCGATTTACAGTAAACGTAACAAGAAAAACTAGCAAAACAGGTTTTCCTGCCTCGTGGCACCCACAAGGAGTTGTTTCAAATTCTTCCCGCTCCGAACAGATTTAGTTAGGCAGGGAAGATTAAACACAACTCCCTCTGGATAGAAACGTCTGAAACGGAGATCGTGGGCTGCTAACTCAGAACTCCGCTCAGCAGAAGTTAAAGCTAAAAGCATAGCCAGCTTCTGAGACAAAACCTTAAGGGACAAGGTCGAATTTGCACCCAGAGATTTAATATACCCAACAACGACAGAGAGATCCCAGGTAAAGGAGTATCTAGGTTGTGGGGGTCTTGAATTGAATATCCCTTTAAGTAATTGACAAATCATGGGATGTTCTCCGACCCTGTGTGAGTCTATGACTGGGTGTGTCATTGAAATGGCAGATCGGTAAACGTTAAGGGTCCTGTACTGTTTCCCTTGCTGATATTCCCCAGCGAGAAAATTAATTATGTCACTCAGAGATGCTGAAATAGGATTGACTTTCCTCTCAGCACACCAGCTAGTCCACTTGTGCCATGCAGATGCATATTGATCTGAAGTGTTTCTCCTCCAAGCCGCTGAGAGCAAATCTCTGGCTTGGACAGAAAAGCCTCCCTCTTCACACTGCTGCCTGAGATAAGCCATCCTCCCAGCTGGAGGTGGGTTAGTGGGTGAGTCATTCCTTCCCGCGTTAACAGATTGGGGATTTGGGGAAGAAGGACTGGAGGGTCTATAAGAAGGTCCAATAAAAGAGGATACCAGGGTTGGGTTTTCCACACTGGTGCTACAAGGACTAGCCGTGGTACCTGCTGTCTCAGAACTTGACTGAGGCACCTGCCTAAAAGGCAAAATGGGGGAAAGGCATAACCCTTGACCTTGTTCCACTGGAGGGAGAAGGCATCCACTGCTTCTGATAGAGTGTCCGGCCTCCAGCTCACAAAGCGAGGCAGCTGGTTTGTCAGGCGGGATGCGAACAGGTCGATATCTAGAGGACCCCACCTGTTCTGAAGGGCTTGGAACACTGCTGAGCAAAGTTTCCAAGCTGAGGAGTCCAGGTGAGACCGAGACTCCCTGTCTGCATTCACATTCAGAATTCCAGGAATGTGTGCAGCAGAAACTGTTATCTGCCTCTGTAGGCACCATTGCCAGAGGCCGCGAGACAAAGAGGCTAGGACACAGGATTTTGTTCCCCCCATCTTGTTGATGAAGGTAAGAGCTGTCACATTGTCCATGAAAAGCTGAATGTGAATGTTGGTCTTGTCTTTTGCAAAGCATTTTATCGCAAAAGACCCTGCCAGCAGTTCCAGGCAGTTTATGTGGAGAAACTGCTCGGACTGACTCCACAGGCTGCCTTTGCTCAGTCCATTGCAGTGTGCACCCCAGCCTTCTTTCGAGGCATCGCTCTCTATTACAATGCTGGGGTCTGGTTGA
The DNA here is from genome assembly GCA_964020085.1 of Micromussa lordhowensis. NCBI lineage: Eukaryota > Metazoa > Cnidaria > Anthozoa > Scleractinia > Lobophylliidae > Micromussa > Micromussa lordhowensis. The sequence goes on from OZ026597.1 coordinate 28,188,854, forward strand.
GCTAGCGCCCTCCCATTCCAAGCCATTAGGTTCTCTGCCCACCACTGCAGTTCCTCGATAGCTTCCTGATTCAAAACTACTTGAGACTCGTAGTGGCCTCCCGATCTGAGTGCCTGAATCTTTGTCTGTTGTAGGTAGAGGTAATACAGTGGGGCAGGGAACACTGGTTGAATGGAGGAGCTCAGACGACCTATGAGATGTGCTAATTGGCGTACTGTTGTCATGGGATTTGCAATCAAACTCTCGCACTCCCTGCGAATACCCCTGACTTTGTCCCTGGGAAGGGCAAGGCAAAGGGTTAATGAATCCACAGTCATACCGAGAAACTCTATTTTCTGTACTGGGGACAACACTGACTTCTTGAGATTTATGACGAAACCCAAGTTCTCTAGGAGATTTTGAGCAGTTGCCAGATGGAGTCTGGCAGTCTGCTCCGAGTCTGCTAAGATTAGAAGATCGTCTAGATATATAATCAAGCGAATCCCTAAATTCCGCAGTGTTGCCACCACAGGTTTCATGATTTTTGTGAATGTTCGGGGAGCACTGGCCAGCCCGAAGGGGAGGCATGCAAATTCCCAGGGAGTTTCCTTCCAGAGGAATCTTAAGTACTTTTGACGCCCTATCCAGACTGGGACAGTAAAGTATGCGTCTTTGAGGTCCAGTTTTACCATAAAATCTCCTTTTTTTTTTGAAGGTCCCGTAACATGTGGATTCCCTCCATTTTGAAATGTTGGAAGTCCACAAAGGAATTCAGATTCTTTAAATTGATAACAGGGCGATGACCACCGTCTTTTTTGTCGACCAGAAATATACTGCTGGCAAACCCCCTTTCGGTGTTGGAGGTGACTGGGTGGATGGCTCCTTGAAGGATCATCTTGTCTACCTCCACCTGGACAGATTCTTGCTGATCTTTTGACATGAAAGAGCGGGGCCAGGTTACCTGGTGGGGCACTGAATGAAATTCTATTTTGTAGCCCATAATAGTCTCCAACACCCAAGGGTCGTCTGTAATAAGGTTCCAGTTTGCCTGAAAATACTTCAGGTGGCCAGCCACTTGTGCTGGGGCAGAGCTTACAGGTAAAAGACCTAGTGACATACCTGTGGTTACTGGCTGGTTGTAGTGTGGCTTGGGAGAGGTACAGAGCCCCTTCCCCTTGGCTGGTAAGGTCTGCTCCTTGTTTGCCAACGACCTGGGCAGATGCCTCGTCGCACATTGTTCCATGACCCTCCACGTGCCGGGTAGGGGCGACCACGTGGAGGGTTGGGGCGAAAAAGCTGATGCCCCACTTTCTTAGCCTCGGATATGGCTTTGGCTGTCTCCGTTCGCTCCTTCAGACGAGACTCAAATCCTTTGCCAAACAGGTCCTTGCCTGCCTCAGGGAAATCTTCTTTACCCAGGGAAGCATAGGCTTTGTTTACTTTTGATAGTACTGCCACCCTGCGTTTCTGGGCGATCGTGGCTGAAGCATGACCTGCTAACTGGATAGATCTTTGGACTATAGCCATAAGTCCAGTCACTTCGTCCTTTGAGAACTGGATCACAGAAGTTTGAGCATCCAGCTTTTCAATTAAATTATCATGGGCGGTGCCAAGTGGGCCCATAATGTCAAGAGTCTTATCCTGAACTTCTCTTAACTCAGCATCAGGGCCAGTTAAGCCACCCATGAGACCAGGGAGGTAAGAATCCAAACGTGGGGTAAACGCTGCATCCACGTTAGGTCTTGGATATTGTTTTATCATCTGACGGTGGTCAAATTTTGACAAAGGCTTTCTAGTAGTTCCTAGGAAAGCTGAAAGCTCTTCTGAAGCCTGCCATCTGGCCAAATTGGCTTCTACAATGTCAGGAGATTCGTCCTGGACAATCAAATCATCGTGAGAGTCATCGATGGCAACAGAATCGATTTCCCGGTGAGAGGGAAAATCAGGTCTGAAATGTTTAGCTTGCACAGAGGCATCAGTGGAGTCAAAAGACTTTCCCACCATTACTCCGGGGCCATAAAGCTCACCGGCAGACCGCTTAGTCGCGGTTAGTTCAGTTCGGTTAACGGAGCCATGAGGCATTCCTGTATTCATGGACAAACCACTCAGAACAGCTGTCGAAATCGCTTGAATGAAACTTTGGTTGGCTAAAAGCGCCTGACCAAAACGCTTACCTTTGACATCTAGTTCCGAAGGTTGTTTTGAAGCTCCAGAGAGCGTTTCTATCGCCGCGTTTTCGTCAGAATTTCCCGCAAGATCGGTCATCTTCCAAAGACGTGGCTTCCACAATGGCGGAGCGAAACAAAAAGGCGCTGTGTTGTACGGCCGCAACTCCTTGTGGGTGCCACGAGGCTGGAAAACCTGTTTTGCTAGTTTTTCTTGTTACGTTTACTGTAAATTGCTATATTTGGAGCAAAATAAAGTTGGCATTGCATTGTTACATGGAGTCGAATGTTTTGAAGTATAATTACAGGGTTTCATTGTATTTTTTCCGATTTTATTTAATGTAACTTTAAGTCTCCTGAGTTTGCGAATCCCTTTTTCTGCGAAAAACAGCGTAACCCTGGGCATTAAAATGTGAAAAGAAAGAACCGGAAACCTTAGGGAGTATGTTATTTGTTCCAAAATTGTCTGGAACGGTCATCAAGTTATTTTTAGCCTTCCACATAAAATAATTTTAAGCCAGGCCATTTTTGTTCCTTACCAAAAACATCGTTGGGTGATTATTTATTTGCAGTTAATAAAATAATGTACCTGTAGTAAGGGCCGATCCGCACTAGCGACAATTTTGTTTGTTGTCGCGAGAATGTTGCGCTGCGTAATGTGATCGTGACAAGATCGCGACAATTTTTGATCCGCACTTGGATCGAAAACATATACGGTTTTGAATGACATTTGTTTTTTCAAGGGTGAAATGTGAACCTGATAGCGTGACGATGGTGACAAAATCCATTTTCTCGCACCCGCGCCGATAAATGCGAATGCTTTGAGCATGGACAACTTCGAATTTACACAACTCTTATCGATTATTTTGGCTGTTTTGCTTCTAAATATTTTTTCATGGCACAACACACTTCAGCTTCAAATAGCATTACTTTTTTGTTGTGTGGATCTTGGTTCGTAGGGCTTGGGTTTCCCGCCGAAACAATGTGCTTCATGGTTACTGAATCCTTTTTGCCAATAATCTCATTGATTTTATTAAAATATGGGCTGCTCTTTCTGTTACCGCCTGTTTGCCGCTTTTTTGAACTGTTCTTTCAAATAGCGGATCTTTCGCTGGATCTGTGAGACGGACCAGGACGACTTGAATCGCTTGTTGAGACGTTCTTGTATCTTAACCCAATATTTTCGACTTTGGGCACTCTCCAGCTCGTTATCGTACTCTGCCCAGAGGTCAATTAGGAAAGTTTCTTGTTCCTCGTCCATTTATCGTACACCTTTCGGCCCGGCGCTTCATCCAAATCGGTCGGTGTCTCCGAAGAGCTGGTTTGGCTTGAACCTGGGCTTGGATTAGCGCTAGCACTGCCAGACATCGACGAACTCTGCGAACTCTGCGAACTCTGCATTCAGTTCTTATCAAAACAAAAGTTGTTATTTTAACTCGTTTCGTCGAACATTGGCGTGCCCCAGAGGCAGGCCGACGGAACGTTTGAAGGTTTGCTCGCTGCAGCAAAATTTTGTTGCGCTGCGAAATTACGTCCGCACTAGCGATGTCACTTGATTGGCAAATTCTGTCAGTCATGGAGCCTTATCAAAACAGACTTGTTGCTAGTGCGGATCGGCCCTAAGGAAGCTGAATTTTGGCAATTTCTGCTGCTACTGCTCCTAACTCCTGGTCAGTGATGATATCCTGTTCATCCGAGAAGTGGTTAATGTGGTCCTGGCAGAATTGAAAAGCGGCCGGCTCGAAGAAATCATATTTCCTGATGATTTCTTCTGAAAAGTCGATGTCGACACGCATCACATCGTCTTCGTGATTGCCAACCTGCTTTTCTCGAACTTCATTCAGTAACAGGCTAGCAACTTTCACCTTTTCAATCTCCCTCTTCCAATGACCTACTTTTGATTCACAACACTCGCCCATCTTCCTCTGGAATTGTACAATCATATCTGGAGACATGCAGACTCCAAGTTTATTTAGGATTCTCAGATCTTCATGCTTGACTCCGCTGTGAAAGAGAACTGCAGAAATACGGTATGGGACTGCTGACATGGTCTCGTTTCTTCCTCTAGCAGCAACTGATGTTATCAAGGCCATTTGTTTGATTTTCTTGATATCCAGTTGTGAAGAATCTCGCACATTACACGCACCTCTGACACAATTCATCCAGAATGGACACCACACATTCGCCTCATGAACCAAAACTTTATTCGAAAACGCGGCCAGATCGTCAGGTCTTGACTTTTTCAAAACTGAATCTGTCGCATTATTACAATATTCCTGGAATTCTTTGCTGACGGTTCTTCTTAGAGGATCCGGCAACACTTCCCGAATATTTGGGTGCCCGAATGTCAAATTCGCAACCGTTTTCCATTTTTTTCTGCACAGATTTACTATGATCGATTTCGTTTTATCATGAAACGAGCTGAACGTTTCAACGAGACCACCCGGGTTAACAATTACCACTTTAGCTTCGGTGCTTGAACTTTCAAGCAAGTCTTCCACGTTTAGATATGAGAGATAAAGTTTGCCAGCTTCATGAGTTGACTCGTCCGCTGTGTTTAAAGAACAGATTTCGTAGTGATCGTTGTCAGTGTTAACCACAGAGCTCGAAACATCTTTAAAACTTGAGCTTAACGATTTTTTTAGATGGTGACTTTTGTTCAGTTGCTTTTTTCCCTTTTCTGGCTCGAGGACTTCTATCTGGCGATGAAATGGTTGTTGGCAAAAGCCGTTTGAATCTACCAGAATGGTCATCAACTTCCATCACAGCCGAGGTATCCTTCTCTCTTTTCAAATTTGAGGCGATGAAGTTATAGAGCTCAAATGCGTTCCGTATTTTCCTACCACAGGCATGACATACTCGATCAGAGAAAGTGTCTGATTTTTCAATTTCCAGTCCAATGTGTGAACAGAGTTCTGCCAAAGTCAGACCTTGTTTGCATCCTTCGCTCTTCGAGACCTTGAAAAGGTTTTGTGTTGAAATATACGAATTTTTTTTACATTCTCCGTATTTAATCTTTAGCGGACAACCACACAATTTACAATTATCATTGACGCTTGTTTTAGCCCGTTGAACGTTGGCAAGCTTTTTCGGCGTATCGCCCTTCGTAGCCATCGAAAAGGACAAAAGAGCGTAAGGATTTGTTTTCATTTTTTGCCAAACGCGCCACACTTTCGCGCGAAGTTTCATGTTACTATCAAGCCTATGATTGGCTGGGGAAATTGAAACCAGACAAGTTGTCACCCTGGGTGTCAAAATGAGGTGAAGTGGGCGGCAGTCAAAAACCCCTCGAATCCGGGCAGGCGGTTTTTATTTTTCTCGCGGCTGCGCCGCTCACGAGCGCACATTTCGTGGCTTCGCCACTCGTGCGCCCGGTTCGAAAAAACCGCCATGCTACGCAGGCTAGCTTAAAAGTACAATCTGTTTGAAATAATTACTGTTGCTTACTAGACTACCTATAAATCTGTTCAAGTTATTTCATGGATACTGACAACAGAAAAAAACACTTGACATGTAAAGTAGGTGCAGGTACTGGTAACCTTTTATTCGGCTTACGTAAGGTAACATCAAATTAAAAGGTATTAAACGTGATACTGCACCTTAAGTAAGAAGTCCTATGTGCCACTGGGCACTAATAGGGTTGACTGACCTTTCAGTAACACGCAACAAACTTTGAGAGTACATACAATTTAGTGTCCATTTGTCATGTTAGAAATCAAATTACCCTAAAACAACCAACTATAAAAGAGAAGCAAGTCAAAACCAACTTTCACAAATTCCACAGGCATATTTCATGGCCTGTAGAGCCTGTTGAAATGAATTTCCCTTTCGTGAGATATAATAGATGCCTTGTTAGATTACGTGTTCATTGCTACAGTTGCACATTATTGAAAGGTGCCTTAATAAAGTACATTGTTATTGTAATAGACTCATACCCAAGCCTCCCCTTTTACATTCTTTTACAGGAGGGGAGAAGGGGAGGCAAAAAATTGGTTAGGTAGGCACACACTGAAAATATTTGATCTGCAATATAGGCCAGAGTCAATGGTAGAGTGCCATCAAGGAGGTGGTAATTCTTGATTCTTCCTATTGCCTGCTCAATGTGAATTCGGACGGAAGCAATATGAACAGTTTCAGTCACTTCTTCAGCTGTTAGCTTGGCCCTGGCACCTTTTAATGGAGGTATATTAAGGCTAACATCTGGTGGTAAAATATCAGTTATTTCAAACCCACGATCAGCCATGACATTATCCCCAGGCTTAAGATATTGACGAAACCCAGACTTTTGTGTTATGCACTTATCAGAAACCCTACCACCCCATAACTTTGATACAAAAATCACTTGGCCATTTGGGGAAATTCCAGCTAACACCTTGAAAGTATTATGGTGCTTGTAGTTGGACCAGGTCTGTGACTGGGCCAACATTGAGGATGGTACCTCCACATAAACCTCCGTACCGTCAATAATGGCACGAGTTGTAGGGTACAGGGCAAATTGTTTTGGCATGTTTCTCCGCACTGTCTCCAGAGAAGGGAAAGGAAATAGATGCTGTAACTCCAGATACAAGAAATTAATCCACGCACAGAATATTTTACTAAAGTTTGCAACAGAAATTCCAAATGTGTCAGCAATGTCTCTAACAAAACGTCCTACTCTCAACCTAACAAGGACAATAAACAGTTCAGTTAAAGAACTTAATTGTCTCTTAGGGCCTGGCTTCTTTTTCCCTTTTTCCTGATATGATCTGGTGTGAGATACATTTTTTTGACCCCAATACTGCAGCTTGGCCACTTTTGGTTCAAGGTAATTATGGAATGCTACAAGGGCCTTGTAATTTGGAAAGCCTGTGTAGAAGTGTATTGCAGAATTGTCATCTTTGAACTTTTCAACAGTAAATTCCCTTTGTTTGTACCCATCAATTTGTTTTTGCAGCTCCTCAACTTTCTTCTTAAGGTTATTCAACATTTCCTCCTTAACTTCAAGCTGTTCCTGTACAGACTGCATCAATTTCTTTATGTCAGTGATGTTGTCTCCAAAGCTAAATGCATAGGTGTGGTCAACAACTCCAGAGGTAAATGAAAAACATGTCTGTGTAGACTTATCTTCAGTAGTGGGCCTTGGGACAACCAAACCACTGCATATTTCAGCTTTTTCACTGCTACTGCTGGAACAGAAAAACTAAACGTATAAAAAGACATGTATCAAGGAATGAAAAATACACACCACAGGCTGCACATTCAAAATTAATTTAATGTTTGACTGGCAGGGGGAATATGTTGCTAAGCAGTAAAAAGCCCCTGCCACTCAAACATAAAAGCCAAGCCTCATGGGGCTTTAACCTAAATCTTACCAAAGAGTTATGCAGATTTATAGTAAGTTTTAAAGCAAGCATGTTCTAACTATACCTCAGCTTCTTTGGATTCAAAATATCCATCTTTCTCAATACATGTTGACATCACTGCCATCTCTTCAGAACCTGAAGGGCATGTGGATGTGAAATCTGCATCCTCAATACATGACACCACTGCTTTCTCATCTGCACCTGAAGCTGACGTACTGGTATGTGTTGTGTATCTTCCATCTGTTGCAGGTTTCTGTAGCAGAGGTGTCGAAACTGACAACTGGCACGTTGTTGAAGCTGCCTCTTTCTCAATACAATTTGACATCACTGCTACCTCTTCAGCACCACAAGGACATGTGGATTTCACATCCATCTTCATCCAGGACATCAGTGCTTTCTCTACTGCACCTGAAGGAGACGTACTGGTATGTGTTGAAGAGCTTCGATCCTTTGGAGGTTTCCGAGGCAGAGATGTCGAAACTGACCAGTTAAATATTGATGGTTCCACTCCTACATTAACAATGTGAATTTTATAGCATTGATGCAGCGATAGATATTGATTTAAACCTTTGCAGCATTGTATGTAGAAACAACACACGAGAGAAAACCAACCTGAGTACAGTGCTTCACAAAACTGCTTTTTACTTTTATTGTGGAGCTCAATGAAAGTAGTGTATACAAACAATTTTTTTTTGCATGTATGCTATGGCTGGGTTTCTCTTTGCTTGCAGTGAGTCTCTCACTCTACGATCTGATTTTATATTTGGAAATTTAAATTAAAATAAAAAAGAGCAAAAATTATAAAATTTACACTTAGGAAGTATTAAAATGTTTTTCTGTAGTAAATCCCTTGAGAGAAGGTTTTCAGTGTTGAGAATAATAACGTAGAGTTCATGTGCACTACAGCATCTAAATAATACAAACATGTACAAAGGACAAGGACCATGAACTGTTTTATTTTTTACAAGTTAGACAACAAAAGATTAACGTTATCTGTACAATTCTCCAGCCCCAATTAAGTAGATCTCCATATAAATACAATCTTATACATGTAGTAATCAATATGCGACTGTTATACAAAATCTGTATTACATAAACAATTATTGTGATACCTTACCTTTACTCAATCTGCACCTCACTCCCCAAGACCCCTGATTATCTCCTGTTTCCTAAAATGCTTTTCGCAAATAACAGTGTTCTTATTTACACGAAAACCGTCTCGTCCATCTTGACGTTTTATCAAATTACACCAACGTCTTTTTGCTGGGTTCTTGGTTGGAAATTTAAAGAAGTGTAAACCCGAACTACTTCCATCGTGATTATACTCAAAACTATTGCATTCGGCTGCAGCACACTGTTTTCCACGGCTTCCTTGTTTCCTTAGATGACTTTTTTTGCCTTTTTCTTGGTCCATTTTCCAAACCCTCCTTTTACTTCAGTCTAGTTCATAAACAAGAACAACAGCAAAATGAGGAAAAGGAAGGAATACAGGGTTAGCCTCGTTCCGATGCGGAAGTTGCGCCTACAACGTTTAGTTCCAGTGGTTTCTTAGAAGGAACGGGGAATTCGAAACTGGACTGTTACATAGAAAGTGCGAGACATAGTCTTACAAATAGTTTTGCGCGAGTCAAGTCGCTTCGTTCGTTTTGCATTTGTATTCCTTATTTTTCATTACCTTTTAAATGGCGTCATGAAGAAACTGACTTGTCAGTTTTATTGTTATTTTTTGCTTAATTAAGTGTAATGTAAATAATTAGCGAATTATATTAACCAATTTTCAATTCCAATTTTAATTCGGGTAGATTTTAGACGCTGGATAATTTACTGGCTATGCGTATGAAATGTGAAGGGGGTTTGATGCAATAAGTCGAATTATCATCGGTGTGGAATCGACTATTGATTATCGCCAGCGAGAAAATAAGTAAACATTTGTTTCAGTATTCAATACATACCTTGCTCCAACTACCACTGGTGTAACAGAGGATACCAGCTGTAGAGACAGGTGGCGCTGGCTTTCTTTAATCGTCAGTAGTCCTCTCCATCGATTTCCCTTTGCTGCTGGGTACTCGTTGCTACTAATTGATTCTATTAAATTCTTGACATCGGAGGCCTTCCAACAGAACGAGAACACACTCGCTTCTTGAGGAGACCAGGTCGGTTTCATTCTCTAAAAAAACAGTCAAAATAATAGTATCCTTTTTTTGTTTGTTGGGTTGGATGGGTTGATTTTGACTATTGTTTTTTGTATATACACAATCACCTCAATTTCTCTGTTAACTACATTCACAAAAAGTGCCTGATTAAAATGTCATGGTTGCTTTGCAAGGCTTTGTGTTTTCTGTGTATGGTTCGACTTGTCAGCAGCCTTTTTGATATATTTTCTTAATGCTGAATTAGTATTTTATCTAACCTTGAAATACAACATGCTCCGCAGTCTTCCGACCTCCCCTTCCTGAAGGACAGAATGGGTTGCGGCGGCAATAAGGACGTGATCGTCTTTGTTCTTCCTTTTAAAAATGGCATTACAGCCTCTGACTGTGCATTGCACTGCCCTTTCTCGACACTGGCATAGATGCAGTGTCACATGGCATCTATGAAAACGGACAAGTTTAAAGCTATGGTTAACACGGCATATGCCCTGGGTAGACAAACACTTAAAATAACGTTTCTCACTCCCCGAAAGTTAGTACCAATCGATATTAAAGGCTGCTAATTCCGAAAGTAACGATCCTCGTTACTTTCAGAAGTTTACAGGACATGGCTTGTGCAGCGCAATTTAATAGCTATGCGTGATCATGCCTAATAAAACATGCAAAACATGCTATTAAAAAAAATGAGTGAAGGGTTGCTTTTTTGCCATGGAGAGTGCTCCCTCCCTCCTCCTCTCCTCCCCCCTCCAGTTCATCAGTTTAACGTATACTACATAGGCGAAAACATACCGAGGCAGGTCTATTCCGCAACTAAGTGGACAGGAGATTCTTTTGTGCGAACACAAAGAATCCACGTGGTTTCCCATTAAATCTCTTGCTACGCCTTTCCCGCAGTCTTGGCAAAGGATCTCCTGCTTCTGGCAATGACTGATGTGAATCGCCATTTCTTCTCTCATTATTGTCTCCCCGCATCCTGCATTTTCGCATGTCAGTGGCAGTTTGTCACACATGTTGGAATGTTGCACGTGGTCCTCGTACTTCCCTTTCCATTCACAGCCAGTGTTGGTGCACTGAATTTCCAGCTTGGCAGTGATACTGTGAAGAACAATATTTACCTTCAGCGGGGTGCCGCTTGAAATTACCTCGTTGCAGAGCGGGCAGTCCGGTAGGGTTGCCGTGGCTACCAGCATTGGTAGGCAGTCCTGGCAACCGGAGTGACCACACGCTAGAGTCACAGGCTTCATCATGGTCGATAGGCTTTGAAAATTATGGAAATCATACAATAAGTCACCAACGTCACCAACAGGAGTCGCTAAATCACTCACTCACTCCTCCCTCGCAGTAAGGTGTATTTTACACGAGGTACTTGAACGTTTCACTCACGTGAGCAAGGTTAGCGAGTCTGCGCTCCTTCATTAACTTCTGGATTGCGGTTGGATGATTGAAAGTTGAATGTTGAATATCAGGGAGCTCGGAGCGTAAAAGAGAAAGGTGGTAATTGGATGACAACGTACAACATGTTGAATATCAAAACGTTGAATACTAAAAAAGCAAGCCTGAAATATTCCATTGCCTAAACTACAAAGTTGAATTGCGAAATTTGTTTGTTGAGGACACGATGTTTTCATTAAATTGGGTTGGGATTGGATATCGAACACACAAAGAGAAGCAAATTGCATGTTGAATTACATGCAGTGCAATGTTTAATACTTGAAACTTGGAAGTTTAATTGTAAGAACAACAATATTGAATGGGAAAAAAATTCATAGCGAATGAAAACTTGAATGTCCAATCACAAAAGAAGAAAGAATACTGAAAGTACAATGTCAAATCTCACTTTTGAATTTTGGTCCTGATGGTACGCCATACCTTTCCATTGTTCAGTTTGTGATGCGAAAAGATGTATTCGCGGTTTTGCCTACTGGCTTCGGAAAGTCAGTGATCTTTCAAGTTATTCCTAGCATTTGTTCTATGTTGGCGATTTGTGGTTTGAACTACCCTGAAAAGCCCATCATTGTTCTAATTTGTCCGTTAGTTTCGCTCATCAACTCCCACATACAAGAACTTCGTTCTCGGGGATTTTCAGCAGCCTGTCTGCCGGGAGACAACATAGACGAGAAGGGGATCGAACAGGGCGACTACAGCTTTATTTTTGCAAGTCCTGAGTCTGTCATCCGCAATGAAAAGTGGCGCAAAATGTTGCGAACGACCGTCTACCAAGAACGACTGTTTGGACTGGTAACTGATGAAGCCCACGTCATTCCAAAATGGTACAAGTTTTGCTGTTTATGTGCACTGCAATACATAAGCTTACATACATTGTTTTCCAGTTGATTAATTGAGTAACTCATTTTTTAGTTCGCAGAACATTTCTTCACTTTCAATGCGACAACATAAAATAGGCTGATCTCCAGTGTAATAGCCACAGCTGACGTCACATTTCGCTTATTCGGCTTTGTTCTGGTTCTCGTGGTTCTTGTTTTTTTTTGTTTTTTTTGTTTTTTTTCTGAAACATTAACTTTATTTATCACTCTTTTTTTATAAAAATAATTTTACAATGTATAGTAGGCATCTACTGACTTAACAATAATTTCTTTCTACTTCTCCTACAGTTTAGAGTATTAAGTATGTATCTACTTACTTTAACCACATATATGTGACCTTCCACGGGAAAACATGCAATTAGGGTTAACCGTTCAAACGGGCAAAACTAAACGGGAAACGAACGGCAAAGAAACACTACGAGAAAGCGTTTTAACGCTTTAATCAACGGTTCGAACGGCCAAGAAAAATTTTCGAACGGATGAACATAACCGTTTAAACGGGAAGCCAAAGTAAACGAACGGCAAAGCATAAGCGTTTAAACGGGCAAACAAAAATGAATGGGTAAACAGATGACAAAACCGTTCGAATGAAACCGTTCGAACTGATAGCGAATACTGAACAAACAGCTAGCTAGTTTTGATTAGGAACGGTAATCTAACTGTTAGAATTAGCATGGGAATGGATAAACACAATCAATTTTAAGCTTAAGGCTTACGTTTGGAAGTGCTAGTGAAGATGAGAGCATAAACAAGCAGATTTATTTTAAAACTTACATCACTCAGAAGCTTCTTTAGTTTGACATTCCATCCATTTTGAATCAAGTCGCGATTTACATAGTTTTTAGTCACGAACAATTCACTCGGCTTAAGAGGCCAAGAAGCCATCACTTCGACTCGCGAGCAACTCGACCGCATCCTTTTTGACTGCCTCGTTTTGATGTAAAAAGAGCAGCAGCCCTGGAACTTAGTATTGTTGTTTCTATGACAACGACTAACAAGTTACTACTTAGCTTTACTAGCTACGACTTCAAACAACATGGCAGACGTTCATCTAGAAACCGAAGAAAATCCAAACCAGTCAATCGAAAAAACTAAGAAATTCCTGCGCGATGGCTGTGCTTGTTCGTATGGATCTAAAGGGGGACCTTGTTCCAGAGAATTCCAAGAAGAAACGGTGTTATCCAATCTGAATAACTGCCTCGAGCTGACTAGCGGAGAACTTGACTTGGTTATCTTAGCTAATATCCAAGCATTTACTCGCAACGAAAGCTCTGGATCGAAGAGAAGCAGAAGCACGCGATGCTCTTTCCAGTTTCAGTCCGTCACTATATGCAAAGACACGTTCCTTCATCTTTACGGCCTCGGTTATTCTCGATTTCGTCGTCTCAAAGAGCATTACAAGCAACATGGACTCTTTCCACGAACCCATGGCAACAGTAAAAGGCTACCTAGTAACACGCTTCCTCAGCGAGTTACGGAGAACGTCCACAATTTTCTTACCAACTACGTGGAAGAGAACGCGATAGTCTTACCTGGAAGGATACCAGGATTCAAGCGAGATGATGTTCAAGTACTGTCCTCGAATGAAACAAAGATTAGTGTCTGGCGCGTGTACACTGATACTTGTAAAGCTTCTGATGAACAAGCAGTGTGTTACAGCAAATTCGCTGACATGTGGCAACAGTTCCATCCAAATGTTGTTGTTTCAAAACCAATGTCTGACCTTTGCTTTACCTGTCAGCAAAACACGACTAAGCTTTTGCGCGCAGCAAACCTACCCGAGCAAGAAAAATCGGACTGTATTAGAGCCCAGCAAGATCACTTGGACTGTGCACAGCGTGAGAGGGAATTTTATAGAAGCACTTGTTCGGTCGCGGCAACAACTTTCAAGCGCATAGAAGCCGAGACAAACTTCAACGAAAGCCGCGAAGCTTGTTCTTTTGATGGCACCATGCACTACGCATTTGATTACGCACAGCAGGTCCACATTCCTAGTAATCCAATGCAGCCGGGTCCCATTTATTTTAAGACTCCCAGAAAGTGTGGCATTTTTGGAGTCTCCTGCGAAGCAGTTCCCCGTCAAATTAACTATTTAATCGACGAGGCTGGCGCTGTTGGGAAAGGAGCTAATGCAACGATTAGCTATGTCCATCATTTCTTCGCTCGGCATGGACTGGGAGAAAAACATGTACACCTTCATGCGGATAACTGTTCTGGACAAAATAAGAACAATTATTTCCTCTGGTACTTTGCGTGGAGGATTGCGACAAAACTCCATCAGTCTGTCAATTATTCTTTCCTCGTGGCAGGACACACTAAATTTGCACCTGATCGATGTTTTGGGCTGCTCAAGAAATCTTACAAGGTCACGTTCATTTCATCACTGTATGAACTAGCCCGAATGGTTGATAACTCAAGCAACACAGGAGTAAACAAAGCCCAACTTGTTGCAACGCACGATGGACGCACCATTGTACCTGTATATGACTGGGCAACATTTCTTGGACAATATTTCAATAAAATCCCAAACATTAAGAAATTTCATCATTTCCGTTTTTCCATTGAGCGACCTGGAATTGTTTACTGCAGAGAATTTGTTTCATCGCCTGAACAGGAATTTACTTTGTTGAAAAACCGTGCTGTAATTCCACCGGCTTCAATTCTCCCACAGAAGATCCAACCAGAAGGCCTGAGTGAGGAACGTAAAAACTATTTATTTAGGGAAATACGTCAATTTTGCAGACCAGGAACTGAAAACTTAGTTGCCCCAGCCCCATAAGTTTCTAGCAAAGAGACAAAACCTTTGGAAACGTGTGTTTTAATTGTAGTTATCTTACTTCATAATTAGTAAATACACACTAGTATTGAAGGTCTTTGTAGTGTTCTCTCAAAATAGCCTTGCGTTTTTATCAATTTTGTAAATTTTAGGAAATAAAATGAGTGTTATTGCATATTGTTGTTACAGTAAATTGAGATGGACTAGACTACCTTTCTTTCAATTCGAAAAAAAGGGAGACAAAAATTAATCGAAAAATGCGTGATGGATCCTTCATAGTTTTTTATTTCGCGTCACCTAACACTTTTCTGACTTTTTACCGCCTCACGCATTTCTTATAAAAGCGTGAGGCGTAGTTTTTTCCTTTTCGTGCCGCTTAACACTTTTTGCCGCAGCGTGCATTTCTCATTAGAGCATCATCAAGCAATTTCTCTTGCTTTTATCATTTCGAAAGCGCGCGAGAGATAAACTAATGAGAACGAAAGATTAATGCTGCGTAGTTTTTTTCTTATTTCGTGCCGCCTAACACATTTTGCCGCCTCGTGCATTTCTTATTAGAGCATCATCAAGCGATATCTCTTGCTTTTATCATTTCGAAAGCGCATGAGAGAACAATGAGAACGAAAGATAAATGCTTCGTAGTTTTTTTCTTATTTCGTGCCGCCTAACACTTTTTGCCGCCTCGTGCATTTCTTATTAGAGCATCATCAAGCGATTTCTCTTGCTTTTATCATTTCGAAAGCGTGCGAGAGATAAACTAATGAGAACGAAAGATTAATGCTGCGTAGTTTTTTTCTTATTTCGTGCCGCCTAACACTTTTTGCCGCCTCGTGCATTTCTTATTAGAGCATCATCAAGCGATATCTCTTGCTTTTATCATTTCGAAAGCGCATGAGAGAACAATGAGAACGAAAGATAAATGCTTCGTAGTTTTTTTCTTATTTCGTGCCGCCTAACACTTTTTGCCGCCTCGTGCATTTCTTATTAGAGCATCATCAAGCGATTTCTCTTGCTTTTATCATTTCGAAAGCGCGCGAGAGAACAATGAGAACGAAAGATAATATTAATAAATAAATAAATGCTTAAATAGATAAATGCTTCGTAGTTTTTTTTTTCTCTTTTTGTACCGCCTAACACTTTCTGCCGTCTCGTGCATTTCTTATTAGAGCATCATCAAGCGATTTCTCTATCATTTCATTTTTTTATTACTAATAACATGTCATTCCTTAATGTTACAACTAGACTGAAGCTGTTTACATCTCATCAGTTACACAATACTTAATTGGAGCGATTGTTAATACTTTGATTCTTTCGAATGCAAATCTTTGTGACCTACACTTTGCATTTATTTTTGTCTTAATGTGACGCCACTGCTTCTCTTCATCACTAGCTGAGTGAGCAGGGAATTTGGTGAAGAGCAAAACTGAAAAACAAAAACGAAAGAGAATGGTTATGTTTATTAATCAAAGATAAAAATTGCACTAGCAAATAGAAAGGGTAAATAAATGTTACTGTTCTTACCTTTCAGGGAATTAAGCTTTGTAGTGTCCAGGCATTCTTTATTGTGGGAGCCGTCTGTATTGCTATGTGATAATTCCTCTTTGGAGAAGAAGTACTGCAGCAGTTTCAGAGCGCACATGTGTCGTTGAGTTGCCTTTTTTAGGGTTTCTTGCACGTTTCTTACTTTTCTTGGGGTTACACAGGTCCTTATTAGCTCATCTGAAATCTGCTGGGTGGGAAGGCTGATTATTGGACTTGGCTGAATGGGAACGGGCTGTTCGCGAGATGCTGGCTGAGGAGGAGGAGGAGGTGGCGCCGGGTTTGCTAGCGGAACTGACAGTAACTGGCTTTCGCAGATTTCGGCAACGTCTTCCGCATCTAACGTGCTCAGATCGGTTTCGTACACTATGTTGGAGGTGTTTGCAGTGGTATTCTCCAAATCAGGGACCACGCTAGTGAACTGTTTGGAGTTAAAAGAAAAGAAAAACAATGTTACCAAGATTTTGTCTTTTACAAGGCTAAAAATATGATTTCCAGATTCATTACAGGTTTAATAATGCACGAAAGAGGCTTTTCGTCGGATGTCTTATATTTTTATTTTTCCATATAAAAAACTCGGGCGAATGGCCTTATTATTTAAGCTGAAACTCTAAGGATCGCATCAAAGCGTGAAATCTATGTACTTTTTAGCCAAAAATTAAAAAAAATCTTGCCTTACTTGTGCCCTCCCTGTTATCAGACAATGCTCAAGTTGCTTTGAGAAAACTTTTGAAAAACAAAATAGACTGCTGAAAATCGCCCAATACTTTTCTCGACTCACTTAAGTTTAAATAATAAACAATAAAACAACCGACGTTTCGTATCGTTTATGACTAAACATCCAATATGTTAAACTTCAATTTCCACCTTTTTGAACAAAAGTTGTGTAACTCAGTAAAAAATTCAACTTAAACACTTACCAGGTCATCGCAAGGAGAGCGATCAGTTGTGAGCACTTCTAAATTCTCTAATCGCTGCTCGATCCTGAGAAATGCTGCCGTCATGTTGTCTTCTAGCTTTTCAATCATCTGAGTAAAGAATTAATGGAAGAGATAAGTATAACTGATAAATTTGCAACTTAGCTCGGCAAAGTCTCGATAGCCAACAAAAATGTCTTCCTTTTGCTTTCTTGCTTTCACTTGCTTTACTTCGAAATATCAGGTTTTGAAAGTGCTACATGTACTAAGTTTTATACCGCTTTCGCCCCATGTCGAGTTCGCCCCCACCGAGTTCGCCCCCATGAACTCATCCTAAACTTTCGTTAGTCACCTTCAATGGATTAAAGAACGAGAAATAAAGATGTTTTGTGTGGTTTTGTTTTATCCTGCGCACAATGTTGACTTTTTTTCTCGGAAAGAGAAAAGATAAATTTTTAGGACTTGATCGCTTGATGAGTCGATGTTTGGGGGCGAACTCGATGGGGGCGAACTCGTCATGGGGCGAAACCGGCGGACACCTGTACTAAAATGCTTTTATGAGACACCATAATTATTCAAAGATTACATGACAATGCTAGTTAGCCAGCCAACAGCAAAAGAACGCCAAATGATCATCATTATATTTGCAAAGAACACAGTTTACCTTGCAAACCTGTTCCTGAAGTGCATGTTGTGCCTTCTCAATGGCACCGTTGGCCTCCTTTAGCTCCTTGAGTTCGCTTCTAAGCCGCTCACACTCCTCCGTCTTAGAATGTAACTTTGCTGTTAGTTCAGTGTGCCTCAGTTCATGTATGTCAACTACTGGAACAGAAGGTACGGCCGGTGAAGTGTCTGTTGCCAAATCATCGCTTTGTGGTCGCTTTGCAGTCCTGTTAGCACGCCAAATTTCCTCTTGCTTCTGCTGTTCTTCTTCGAATCGTGCGTAGTGATCTTCTTCCTCGGGCTCTTGAGACGGAGCTTGCGGTGCGTTACTGCTGCTGCCATCGATCTCGGGCTGGACACGAGCCTTTGCTTTGGATTTTTTCTTTGCACCTATAAAGAACAGTTAAAAAACATATCAGAAAAAAGAAGGTAATGTTAAACAAACTGAGAACAAGATTCTTCACCTACAAAATAGTGCCCACCTTTCTTAGATTTGGGGTTCCATTTCTCGGCCACCTCAGCGTCGTACCAGCGGGATCCAAATTTAACTTTAACTTTGTCGCCATTTTTAAGGGAAGCGTAACTGTTTTCTCCATCAGAATTACCCAGCTTAATTTCTTTTCTCTTCGGAAAATGAGGGCGATCTTTCCACTGACAGTTTGTCTTCCAAATAACCTGAACTTTGTCGTTTACAGACATTATTTTTGAAGGGGATAGATGGTTGAATGAATGGAAATTTGTTGACAAGTCTTTCATTTTTAAACTCATCAGACAATGACCATGGATTTGATTGGCTAATTGAAACCACAGTTACTTAAAACAAAGAGGTGCTACAAACAAAAGAACCTGTGATCATTTCTCGAAGATTATACTGCTCCATTAGCATTGAATTTAGCAATGTGATTTTGTTAAAAGAAATTATGGCAAAATAAGTAACAACACAAATCGTGATGTTTGCGCGAGACGTGCTTGCGACTCACTTGCTGACTGCGCGTGCGTGTGATTGTCACATAAAAACCAATCACGTGGAATTTTGTTACTTGATGACTTCGTTCGCCTCAGATGCGACGCAAAACCATGGTTAAAATTTATTTCCACAGTTGAAAACTCAACTCAAGCGCTCAGAATGAAGAAAGATACCTTTAAGGAGTCGAAGGTATAACAAAAGTATTTAACACGCGGACTTGTAAATTTCTTAATTCAAAGTGCTTGTGTGTGTATGTCCCGCAATAACCTTACAATGTCAACTCCCACATAAATAACACCGGCTGTAACTCTCTCTCTCTTTCAAAAATGTTATTTTATCGCATAGTTCGGTACTGACTTATTTCTAGTTGTGGAAAGGTCAAAAGATATAACGCATGTGAAACTTCTCCCAAGTTTAGCGGCAAAAATTTCGGGCATTTGCGAATGTAAATGTCAATAGTTTATTTACTGTTTACATGCGAGATTCACAACACTCGTCATTTGCATGCTGCGTAATTCTGCGTATGTTTTGTCTCAACTAATTCTCAAGCTTTACCAAGAATTTTAAATTAGGTTATCCGCTTAAACTTTTTGCTCGTTACAAAATGGTGGATTTGAGCGATTTGATGGGTTTTGCGTTGACTTTTACTGCACGTTACAAGGAGTCAAGGGTGGAAAGTTCATTTTCGACCGCCCAGCGCCAAGCAGATTTTCACCCACAAATTTGAATCGCCCGGCTTCCAAATCGAACACCAGATAAACTGAAAGATTGATGCTTCTTCTCGTGGCATTCAATCGAAGATCCATTTAAAATCCAAGTGCTAACCACCAAATAATTTTCCAGAAATACACCTCGAAGCGACAATTTCGTGTGCTAAGAGCAACAGTCACGCTGTGCGCTCCACGCTGATTGGATGCATTCTTTACCATCATCCAATCAGCGTGGAGTATCAGCGTGCCTGCGGATGAGCTTTCAGAACAAACGCAAGTCGTTCGAACGCTAAGTTATCAAGAAGCATTTAAACATCTAACAATAGTTTCGTCAGTTTAACGGAGGGGCGTTTCAGGGAAGATCAAAACAGCGTGGTACAAAATACCTTGTCATAAATTAATCGTGATGTGATGCAGTCGCGGTAAATAAATAATTTGAAGCGCTCGTGTTGTTTGAGTTGTTTACTTTTTACATGAATGGTGCGTGATTGCCTTTTACAAAAGGCTTGCGATTTGTTTTTGAGTGGTTCACTTCTTAAATGAATGGTGCGTGATTGCCTTTTACAAAAGGCTTGCGGTTTGTTCTAAGTGGTTTAACTTCAGTCTTTCGTCATTAATATTTGAGGTTCGAACGGCTAAAAGAAACGTTTTGAGCGGTAAAGAGGAGGCCGTTTGAACGGTGTAGAACAGTAAAGACGAAGTGTTGAACGGTTTACAAACAAACGGATAGAGCTCGCCGTTCGAACGGGGCCGTTTACAGTGGAAGATTCAAGCATTTTAAACGGCTGAATTTATTTAATAAACGGGGGAATAAATTAACCAAACGGGTAGAGCTTGCCGTTTGAACGGGCGGTAAGAAATTTTAAACGAATAAACTAACGTTTCCAACGCTTTTTCCGGGCGTTTAAATGGCATACAAACGTTCATTGAACGCCAAGAGCCGTTTGAACGGTTAACCCTAATTGCATGTTTTCCCGTGGAAGGTCACATATATATATTCTTTTTTTATTTACTTAGTTTTATTTACTTGGTTCTCGTGGTTCTCGTGGTTCTCGTGGTTCTTCTGGTTCTTCTGGTTCTCTGGTTCTTGTGGTTCTCCTGGTTCTCCTGGTTCTCGTGGTTCTCTGGTTCTTCTGGTTCTTCTGGTTCTTCTGGTCCTCATGGTTGTCCGGTTCTTGTGGTTGGTTGTCCTGTTGCACTAGCTGTCAGATCTCCAGCGATTGGCACAACATGTGACCTTTCCCACTCAATTTCAAGATGGCAGGCAAGGAAGAAATTCGTTCCATTCAGGTTCTTGAAAAAAGGCTTTCCAGTGTTTCGTTTCCATTCCAAAAGGTCGTTCCACCTTTTGATCGGCAAAATAACACTTGAAGTCTTTCCTTCCTACGAGAAAAAAGGAAACTTGTTCTTCATTGCTGTGGCGCAATCAGGGTCTGGAAAATCACCCGCATGCCATCACGGCTGTATTGATCCCATTGTGGAACACTTGGAAGCTAAACTTGGGAAGAGCATCGTCCTGGACGAGACCTCAGCGAACGGTTTATTCAACCACTTCGTGTCTGGTGACTCAGTTCCAATATTGTGTATTGACGAGGCACATTCGTTTTTGACCAAAATCTCCGGTGTAAGTCAAACCAAGTGAATCTCAGTATGGAGAGGCTTTGCAAATGCTTTGATGGCGATTGTCCTATCCTAAAGGGAAGCAAGGGCAAACGCAGTGGTGTTTCCTCTGCAAGGGCCTCACTTATTGCGTTTACTACTCTGCGACCATTTTTCCAGAAAGCTTGGCCCAAATTCTTGATGCAGAAAATGGACTTGCTGAAAGCATTCTGTTTATTTACCAGAAGCCAATATCAAAGGATCTGGAAGAGATGGCTCAATTGTGTGAGAAGCTACACGAATTTCCTCTGAAATCGTTGAAAGTTGTGCTAGAGCAGGTATACGCTGAGCACAACAATGACATGTCAATAAAGTATTTGTTAAATGCTAGTGCTCAGGAAGCATTCTTCAAGTTCGCTAAACCACAAGAACTCGACTTAACGTCGTCCCAGGGAACTCCACGCATTACATGCACCAATTCCAAACGGAACAAACACGTCCTTCGTGTGGCCTTAAACATGCACATATTTTATGACAGATTGAAGAAAGGCCTTAATCAAGAGACAGG
>OZ026597.1:28213052-28220552 GCA_964020085.1 Micromussa lordhowensis
AAAACTGTGCATAGTTTCGCCCTCATGAAGTTTCAGACTCGTGAGATGGAGGCGTAGGCGGTTAGCTACAGTAGAGCCAAGGAAATGCTTTGTGGAGACGTGGCCCTTGGGGTCAGTGGCACGGAACAAAAAGCCCTCCCGAAGCTTGATATTCATGAGGTCAGTCAGCTTAACATATGTAGTGAGGTTTACGACGGGACAGACTATGCTGTCATGAGGGCATTTCTTAACAGCAAAGATATTGAAGTCCTTTCCTCGAAGCGTTTTCCGAACTTGTGGTGAAACAATAAGCCTTGTTTTCCAGAAAGCAGGAGAACCTCTTTAGTGAAAACACGGCCGAGGTCAGATGCTCTGTCACCGGAGTAGAAATCTAGGCAGAGGAAGGCCAGATCACGGCTTACGATGTACCTTTCCAGGGGGGATATGGATGGAAGAAATGTCTGCTTACGAAGGTAATAGCAGAGTTTAGAGAACTTGTCGAAGAAAAAAGGCACGGCTTGGCGAGGCGAGACTCTTGCCTTTGCTTGTTCCTTGGAGATAGAAGCGAGGTATTCCTTGACAGACGGATGAGCTGCCGGGTTACCAGGAGATAACCCTGACCACATGCCAGACCGGCCAAGAGAATTAAAAATAGAACGCAATTTCCCAATTGTGCTATCAACTGTAACGGCGGCCAATCTAGAGGGGCAGCTACATTTCCACTTGGAATGAGAGCCAAAATTAGGACAGTTAGGCACGTGAATCTTGGTTTTCCACTTAGAGTCTTTCCATATGAGGAATCTAATGAGGTCTTTTGGGGAAGCAGAGATGGGAGACTTAGGGGTAGGGAGAGAAGACAAAAAGGACTCCAGTTCCAAATGTAATTTACATTTCTGTCTTTCATATGGTTTGGCAGCTCTGGCAGAATGAAGACAGGAGATTCTGCGATCAATTGCTAGCAGTGCTGGACGGGACCGAAGGGAGAGCGGGCTGAAATCCGCAATTTTGGCAAAAGTTATAACCACAGTCGTTGGCGTAAGAGAAGTCAGGACACAAGGAGGCAGGCTTCCAAATGCGTAGACATTCGCGGGAGACTAAAAAGAGGAAGAAATGCAAAAAACAAATGGGCTTGAGCACTTTAATGAGGAATTACACAAATAATAAGTACAATATAAAACACCGAGGGCCAAAGCTCTGAATATAAGGAAAACGCATTTTCTTCTATGTTAAGAATTTAAACCGGGCAAATTCGGAATACCCATAAGTCCCATTGAAGTGGCCTAGATTCAACGCCGGTATTTGTCGGGAAAAGCAGAATGTTGTGATCTCCTTTGGAACCCAGCTTCAAAGACTCAACACAGGACGAGACGAGAAGCGGCCACCAGTATTTTCTTGGACGAAGGTCTGGTACTACAATCGTGTAGGGGCAGCTTTGAGATGTGAGGAATCTAATCAGGGGGCCGACAAGCATGAACGGAGGAAACGCATATGCACTGAGGGATGGAGACAGAGTCTGCGAGAAAACGTTGACGCCGAAAGCATGTGGTGAGGGTGACGTTGCAAAAAAAGGGAGTGCCCTACCAGAAGAATCTTTCTGGACATTTGCGGATGTAGCCATAAGATTGATGGTGTGTGGGCCAAATGCTCGTTGTACAATGAGCCAAGACGCAGGGCTAAGCATGCAGTCCCGATCTGAGGGAATACGAGACGGAGAATCTGCCGGATTTTGTTGAGAAGGGACAAAGTGCAAAATGATTGTCAAATTAGCAGATAACGTTAAATGGAAGATTTCTTTAAGAGCGTTGTTAACGCGGGTGTTCCTAGAACCGTCCTTTCTCCAGCAAGCAACTAGGGTAGCGCTGTCAACGAAACAATCAACTCTAGCGTTTGAGATCAAACCAGCAACATTTCGCAGAACATAGAGAAGGGCCAATGCTTCCTTTACCACAATGGGTAGGTCACTTTCGGACAGATCCCAATGACCGTGTAATTCTTGCCGAGGTTGGTCGGGAAGTCGAAGGATGCCACCCCAACCAGAGTCCAAAGCATCAGAGAAGACATCCAACTGGAAATGTTTTTCGTCTTTCCAAGGCAAAAACCCAGACCAAGAATCAAGGAAACGCCAATGCTCGAACTCCGACTTTAATTTGCGGGAAACGGGAATAGCTCTTGGAGACTTAGATGCCCTTGACATCGCGAGGCAGGCCACACGAGAAAATAACCTGGCGGCAGGGATGACAAATGTGAAGGAGTTAATCTTGCCCACAAATTTCTGCAGTGACTTCAAAGATACTGTCTTGTGGCTAAGTAGATCTTCCCTCAGCGAAGCGAATTTAATCTTCTTGTCGGGCGGCATCAAGAACGCAGTTTTAACAGAGTCTATGATATACCCCAGAAAAATAGGCGCTTGTGTAGGTACAAGAGTGGACTTTTTAAGACCAATGAAGTAGCCAAGATTGATGAGGATGTAACATGCGATATAAAGGGCTGCCTGAGCACGCTGAAAGTCAGACCACGAACAAGGAGGGGCATTACGGCGGATTTGAAGTTGCCCAAAATGGCGGTCGTCTATGTACTGGGAACAGGGTACACCATGAGAATGAATATAACTAGTAGCAACCAGACCGACAGAATGATACAGGTACGCGCTAGCCTTCCAGCCAAAGGGGAGGGTATTAAAAACGAAGTACCACTCAAGTCCAAAGTAGGTTTGACTTTCTGTCGAAAGACGAATACGGTCATAGCCACTCTTATCGTCGCAAGTGGTTTGAAAATTACACTTGTGAACGTATCGGGGAAGGTCAGTAATAAGATCCAAAGAAAAAGGGAGATCTTTGATCCACAGATTGAGGAATCTCTCGTCGTGGCACATGCGAGGCTTAGATGGCTCCACAGTGATCGCCAGGTGAGGAGGTGACACTTCTCCAACTTTCCCCCAGACAGACAAGGATCGATTGGCGACCCGTTCCAAAATAGTGTTAGATATAAATCCAGAGAAGGCTTGGCAGCTTCTGTTGTTGGGGAAGAGAACGCGAGGGGGTAAAGGGCTGCTATAAACTCGACCTTGAAAAGTACCCTTAAACTCAGTGAAAAACTCTTTTACATCTACACCAAACTCCAGGTAGCGAAGAAATGCTGAACGGTTGGGGGAATCTTGTAGGATCTCTGACCACATAGGAAGGCTGTGGTGGATGGAACCTGGGATGAAAAACAAGGGGTCCCGAAAACGAAGAAGATCAGTAGAAGCGTGGAATTTACCGCACGCCACCATCCGGGCAGACAGAAGTGGACCGGCCCAGCTGGCAGGCTCCCCTTTCCAGTTACACCAAATGGGCGTGGACCTAACAGATTCTTGAGCCCTGTTTAAATGAAGGTCGAACAATTTAGGAAACACCTAGAACGAGCAAGGCAAAAAGAAAAAGGGGAAGTAAGCAACTACAAAAGCAAACAGGTACGGAAAAGGGGAGCCACCAACTAGGCCGATCCAGGGACCCCGTCACAGACAGAGTATCGGGTATTGTTTAGAAAACCCGTCCCAGATCGACCAAATTGGTAGCGGAAATGCCCTAAAGAAACAATCCCGGAGTAAAATAAAACACATCTCGTGTCTAAATACAAGTTAACATTTATTCAACAAATCATAGTGACAAAAGCAAACAAAAACAGCTTAGTTCCCTGGGTAGAATCTAGCAATATGGCCACGCCTGCGACAATTGAAGCTTGTAGGCGGTGGACGCGGAGCATAGCTAAAATCAGAAGACCTCCGGGAGAAACCTGGACCAGGCGGACGCGGAGCCATACTGGGCCCCCATGAAGCGGAAGGGCGCAGGGACTTCTGGATAGCTTTCGCCACTTCAACGTCCTCTTTGTCTCCGACCAACTTTAATAAAATGCTTTGGAACTGCGGCTTGCCCAGGAGGGGGCGGCATTAGCGTAGAATCGTGCTGAGACGTTTAGTCCTGGCGTCTGCCTTGTCCCGTGCCAAATCTACCAGCGATTCTAATCCAGTGAGAGCTTTGTAGGGGTCGAACACCAGGGGAGGCTCTGCAAGCTCTTGTTGAAGTGACAAAAGGGCAGCCCCAATGGAATTGGACGCGGACGTTCTTTTTAATTCCATAAGCTCATTTTGGAGTTCTCTAACGGTCATCTCAGCCTGGCGAAAAGGTCAAAATAAAATTGAGGCCAGGAAACAAAGTAGCACAAGGAGGAAAATATTTACCACAATTGAGCATACTGAGACAACAACAGTATCGGACAAAGAGGATAAAAATATCATGTTTACGCGCGAGTATTACACGCACATTACATGCGGAGATCAAGCGCCCTACGCGCACCGACCCAACAAATGCGTGTAACCGATTACACGCGGCAGTACTAAGTGAAAAATTACACAACATCGTTAAACTAAAACTCGTGAGGTGCGAAAAATGGAAACAAAATATTAACAGAGCATGTAGAGAAAACAACACTGTGTCAACTCTTACGCCTCTGAGCTCAAAAACATTTTAGATAGAATCGACCGGTACGCTAAAACTGGCTTTCTGCCTTGCAGAGAAGGTTATATAATTTATTCATTTATTTACTCATCTATTTTGCTGTAACTTTAATCAAGCGGCACCAGCAAAGGAAGGTGTGCAAGGATTCATACTGAAAAAATAACATAGACACACAATGCCGCTTTCGTTTTCATAAAATTACCGCAATCCTTGCATTTAAAACAATTTCAAGGTTCAGCAGAAATATTATGTACTCCGAAGCTCTCTTGTGTCAGAAGTTCAAATAACTGGCAGACGGGCGACTAAGAGAATTGAACTCGACCGAGGAAACAATGCGAGACTACTCGCAAGTAAAGAAATGTGCCGTTTATACTGGTAAAAGCATAACGCGATTAGGAATAAAATTACTATCGCAGAAGTATGTGAGAAATAGTCACCATAACGAAAACAGCACCTAGTGATACACTAAGGAATGCAAAGCCAACAAAATAAAATCTTGTGCAAATTATGACGTTAAAACGGAGAAAGCATGCTGTTTGCGAAGAGAATTCGAACTGAGAATTTAGGGACGAACAAAGCGAGACAAAATCCGGAGAAGCATATATATTCAAAGTCAAGTCACAAACGAGAAATAAAATATGCCAACAGTGGCAGAGAGTACAAGAAAAGTAAAGTATAAGACAACATGATATACGTCAAAGAAACAACTTACATTGAGTGTATAACCCAAGGGTTGACTGTGTTTGTTGAAAATCGACTTAAGAACGGATAAGCGGGGAAAACCCAACATGAAGGCAACCTTTGCCAAAAGCTCGTGTTAAACTAAAAGGAACAAATGTCCAGAAATCATCTGGAATAAATAAAAGCTTTTACTTTGTTCAATTACCGATGAACACTACATGTAATTGGCTTGAAGGCAACACACGAACCTACACACCCAATGAAAACAAAATTCGAGGCGAAACACGCCACCAAAGTATACCAAAAGGCGACACACGCCATGAAAAACAAACTTGGTTAGCGACACACGCTAAGGAAACAAATTTTAAGGTGACAGTTGCCAAGGAAAGAAACTAGTAAAAACGGCGACACACGCCATGAAGGCTAAATTAAAGGCAACACACGCCATGAAAACAAACTTGTAAGGCGACACACGCCATGAAAACAAACTTAGAAGGCAACACACGCCAACAAGACTAAATTGAAGGCGACACACGCCATGAAAACAAAGTTGTAAGGTGACACACGCCGAGAAAACCAAACTTAGAAGGCGACACACGCCATGAAAACAAACTTAGAAGGCGACACACGCCATCAAGACTAAATTGAAGGCAACACACGCCAAGAAAACAAAGTTGTAAGGCGACACATGCCATGAAAACAAACTTAGAAGGCGACACACACCATGAAAACAAACTTAGAAGGCGACACACGCCAAAAACTTGTTCAAACGGCGACACACGCCATAAAGACTAAATTGAAGGCAACACACGCCATGAAAACAAACTTAGAAGGCGACACACGCCATGAAAGCAAAGGCGACACACGCCACACATTTAAAAAGTGGACCACAAAACAAGCAAAAAACAACCACAGTAAAGCGAGAGAAACCAGCTTACCTCTTCAGCAGGAGCAACCGGATTTTCGCCGGCAGCAGGAACTTCGGCTGCAGCTGCGGCTTCGGCAGCGGGAAGAGCAGCCACCAAAACATCTGGAGGAATAGGAACAGGAGCTTCGGCCATAAGGAAATTAGGCTCAGCGACGGAAATGTGGAAACGAAGACAAAAAAGGGTGCTCTGAAGCGACCTCTCGGGGCATGAACGCATAACAGGGCAATTACAAGTGTGGAGGTCGAATAAATACTCTGCTCAATACCCATGGGTATTACGATGGTCTCTCGAGAAAACGCGTGCTAATTTATGTATCGCGCGTGGCCAATTCGGCGCAATCATACCAATGAAAATAGTTGGGTTCTTCTTTCAAATCAGATTTATAAGGGGCAGGGGAAGACATGTCTTCTTATAATCCTTATACACAACACTGTTCATATGTAACGTTTTCATGCTGCAAACTGTTTGAAGCTAAATCTGAAATATTTCAAAATGATTAACAGTCTGTAAATATTAATAGACATAATATGTACAATACCTCATTTTTAAGTACTCAAATACTTAGAAGAAAATTATAAGTTCCACTTACAAGCAGTTGTTGATATATCTAGATATATAAAAATTAAATGCTTGTGTAAATAAAACTAATAAACCAATAAAGATCTCTAAGACTGGGGAGAGGGGGCTTCCCAGTGACAAGTGCATATAATGTTTCACCAGAATGAAGCTGGAGGAGTCATTAAAACTTGTTGCCACTGGCACAATTGTCATATTGTGTCAAAAGAAAAGGTGAAACTTGAGGTATACAGGGTCATCCCAAAAATATAAAGAGTTCGAGGGGAGGGGGACTGGGTAAAAGTTATAGGGCAAGCATTGGGGGGGGGGGGGGGGTCATTGTATTTTGGAAAAGACAAGCCATAAATTCCATCAGGTCCTCGCCCACCTCTAAAAAGTGAACAATCTCTGATCCCTTTCATTTTGCCACCATGTCCCACAACCCATGCCATGGAATAAACAAAACAGGTTTGAACTCTAATGAATCAATCAATTCAGTGGTAAATGCAGACTTCCTCCCAGTGCGAGAACTATTAACTGTCACCAAAATTAATCCTAACTTGTTGTTTCATCAAAGTCTCAAACACTTTTTGAGTATTCAAAAAAGTTGATAATTTCCTAGTCACTTGTTTTTCTGTTTTCTTGCCTAAGTATTGGCCCATCTTTGTTGGTCGAACGGTATCAACGATGTAATTGTATTCCCTGCAAAGACCTTGAGGTTCAAGTTTATCTCTTGCTTAGAAAGCAAGGATCAGTTCTACCAAAACAAGCTCCTCAAACATTGTCCACTGTACTGCCACTGTTCCACCTCCTTTGATCTCTGTGAAAGATTTCCTGTTAAACCAGCTGTTGAGTTTTCA
>OZ026597.1:28225552-28228052 GCA_964020085.1 Micromussa lordhowensis
TTATTCCATGACACTCTTTTGCATTTGCTCATCCCTGATTGCTTGATTGTCCCACTTTTATTGGATTTATGTCAACAAATGCGAATAAAGAGTTGAAAAGGAAAACTTAAGCCTGCAGTTTTTGATTATAGAGATATTGATTAACTATTTGGGAAATAAAGAGTGATTCCTCAGAACTGTTGCTGGTAAATCGGTACTGCATTCACAATCGTTGTTTTAAAATTTATTTTAAGAAATACAAATTCATATTTTCTCCGCTATAACTCCTTACTATTATGAACAGTCCAGCCCGCGGTTACCGGCAGGAAGGAATTACGGCATGAATTACGGATATCATGAATAGAAGATAAATTTCATCCAGCTGACTGGGTCATCAGTCCCATCAAGGGGCTGATAGAATCAGGAGAGAATGAGTCGTCATTCTCTAGCCTTGTCAGATTGGCAAACTTAAACGTGAAATAATCAACTTCGTTTTGTCTCCATGCGAAAACTGTAACTATTCTGTACTTCATTAGATACACTTCACGAGCAATAAACTTTGATTGGTTTACAACGAGTAACCTTTGAACTTCCAAGCGGTGATATGATTAGCAATTGTCCCTAACAGCAGCCATGAATTAGTTGTAAATTTGCAAGTTAAAGTGAATTTGGAGTGATTTCAAGGTAAAACCCTAAACCTGGTAACTTTCTCTGTTCTAATTGCCTGTATTTGTTTTTACGATAATTTACATGTTAATCACTCCTGGGATTTCAAGGATTGAGCAGTCTCTTCATGAAGTAAGACAGGTTTCTTTCCATGGATTTTAACACTCAGATAATGTTGATCTAAATTTTTTCGGCCTAAACTGGGTTATTTGCAAAATAGAGTGAAATAACAGGAGTAATGTTATCAAAAACATCGGCGTCCCCTCTCCAGTCTCGCCACATGTGTTCGTTAAGGAAAGATTGCAAGTCATAGTTCCTGACGCCCTTCCTCATTTTGACTTTGTATTTTAACCTGGACCAAGCCGATTCTACCTCTTGTGTGTGCACGCCAGTAACAGGGTCCACAAAATTGGCAGCATGCACTACCACTCGATGAGTCTGTACAGTGGGTGCATGGGCTGGCATATTCGAATAGGCCCCCCAGTCATCGCTGTGGACCTCTGTGCCGGGCAGCAAAACCCTCTGCAAGATGGGCATCAGGGTGGCTCTACGATCCACAACCTCGAAGTATCCTCTTGCTGGAGAATAGGCAGTGGAGACCACGCCAAACACCCAGTTGTCTCTTCTTGCCCTTCTTCCTCGGTTTCCCTATAAGTAGATAAAACTTTAACTTTTTAGTATATACCAAACAAGTGAATAATACTTTGCGCGCGCGCTGATTGGACAGCCCGTAGGTGATTAGCCAAGTACTATTCACCTCCGAGCAGCGGAAGAAACACAAAATGGCTTTTTTCTGTCGGTATATTGTCACATCTAAAGTTGCTCTTTGGGCCACTAGTTATTCAGCTTGGGTGGTATATACTAAAACAATTATTCACCTCATTGTTGGTGAAAGTGGTGGATATTTACCTCACCGCTTCGTGCTAAGGCAGTTCTTCATTTTTTCAACCTTATCAAATATTTTTATCGGTTTATTCTTTCTCACCTTTGCTTTGTGATTGAATTTACTTTCGTCCACTTTTGCCACGAAGGGAGCGCCAAATGGAATAATAGGACGCTGTTGAAGGTCCCAGGAAACCACGTCTCTCAGCAACTGAAATATCTTCGATATCTCACTAGGATTGATGTCCAGCATGCGTGCTGCCGTGACTTGTCTCTCGTCATTTGACCATAGGTACAAGGAAACCAAGACTTTCCCCATCGGTAACCTTGGGAATTCTGCAAAAAGGGAATTGCACCTCACACTTCTCTTCTTCCTGCATCCTCTACAGTGCCTGGAAAGACATGGTTTTGGAGAGATGGATCTTAGAATGGCATTTTGTAGGCCAATTAATATTTTTGTTCATTCATTGATTCTTGTCGCAACGCCAAATAAGTTCACAGCTAACTTAAAACGTCCCCTGATGTAAGAGTCAATTTGGAAAACATAGTCTGGTATTAGAGAGGTAAAGCAAACATCATTCCACCGCCAGGTCTTGCAGAGTATTTCCGCTGTCTTTTCTGGTCAATTTATATAATTGCTAATTTGCCTCGTGTATTTAGTCAATGCATGTGCACGTCCCATGTTTTAATGACTGTGGTTTTCGGTAATGCTATACAAGAGACACTTACCTTTTGACTATAAATCTAAATCACTTATGGTGCTTTTTGTATTAAAACATACTAAACATGGAGACGTCTTTTGCTATTGTTGCCCTTGAGGATGAAGGGTCTGCATTGTCTTAGTGTAAAACCCAATTAGTCAGATAAGTAATTCAATTATTGAGAAAGATTATTTGGGAGAAACGCGAATCAGCCACCATTGTTTTGTTTTTTAAAATCGGTGGACTTTTTATTTAAGACCTTTAGTAGGGTA
>OZ026597.1:28233052-28385552 GCA_964020085.1 Micromussa lordhowensis
GTGACCTACAATGAAGTTGATAGTAGTGTTACCTTTTTGGTGCTAAGGGGCACAAGCTGTGAATGATGCTTTTGGCCCTTAGTAATTCACTTATGGGTAGAACCTGTTGCACAGATGATAAGACAAAATCCCAAAATTACAGGCATTAAACTATCGAATTCTAGTGAAACTAAGGCCCATCTTGCTACGTTAATATGCAAAGACCAACGTCCTTAAGTGAAAGTATTTTGCTTTGGGGTATATTGGCCTCGAGCTAAACAATAAAAAGACAACGGCCATGTGAAAAATCCATGTAGACAAAAATCATATCGTCTGTCTACTTTGAAATGCTAGGTTAAGCGTTAAGGAATTGCGTCTGAATCGCCAAGATAACTATAAAAGTGATCATATTCTATGGAACTTCCAGGACATAACTATTGAAGTTGGATTCAGTTGAAGTTCCGGGATGTTTACCATTTACCAAACCAACCAGGAAATTTCGAGTGGAATGTCAATAAAGAGGCTATTTTGGTCTTCCCAAACAAACAATTTTGGGAGAAAACTCGATTTCTTGACTGGTACTTCAAACGGACAGATGCGTTTCATTTGCTTATTTCTACCAGGCCTTTCAGCTTCGATCGCTCTGTAAACCCAACTCTTGGGAATGTTTGTGGAAATAGAACACGCGTTCCATGGAAGTTTCCATTTGGGTTTTTGATGCGTCCCCTTTACTGCCACCATTGACCAACCGGTTTTTCTGATTAGGTGATAAACCAGCCTGAGTTTTTGTCAGGTTTCTTTTCCCTTTTGTATAAATTGCAATTCACAACTTTTATTTCATCTCCACAGTTCTTATATGATTTATTTCATATACATCATCTTCACCATTTTCATAATGACAACTATTATAATAATAATAATAATAATAGTAATAATAATAATAATAATAATAATAATAATTATTATTATTATGTATACAATGTACCCTCCCGGTTGTTACCATAATGGCTTTATGGCAACTCCTGAACTTAGGCACAGAATGTACGGTTACACATTGTAGGATTGCATTGTGGAGTCGCGAGAGTGCTCAAACTGCAAGCAGAGAGCGAAGCAATATAATAATAATAATAATAATAATAATAATAACGATAATGATATTATTTGTATAGCGCTTTATACCAAAGTTCTAAAGCGCTTCGCAGAAAGGAAGGGGAAAATAGAGTAATAAAACTTACATTACCTAAGAAATAAAATAACCGTTAAAAAGATAACTTTTCATAGATGACTTAAAAGTACTGACACTGGGCTACACATAATATAGTTAGGAAGGCAGTTCCATAACTTAGGAGCACATACAGAAAATTCTCGATCTCCAAAAGTTTTTAGATTTGATGGAGGAACTTGAAGCTGACATTTAAGACCTTAATAACCTATTTGGGGTGTACAAGTGCAGAAGATCAAGAAAATAACACAAACAGCGGTGATGAACATTGTATTCCAATGCATTTTATAGAACTTGACGTTTCGTATGCTAGTCAACATACATTTTCAAAAGTGACCGTTACAATATTTGAAACCTATATATATATATATATATATATATATATATCGTAAAACAATAGAGGTCTGGAACCTAGACTGAGAACAATTATCTGCAGCAGTACGTGTTTTGACATAATGAGGAGTAATAGTTAAAACAGCAACAACTTCTCACTACTAATATTGACATTAAGGGAAGGCTTTAGCTCTTGAATGAACAGAGTCCCTTTAAACGTCAGTTTTTCCGGACGCTAAAATGTCAAAGTGATCCCATTTAATGTCGTGACCAGTGGTTTTTACATGATCAGCAATGGCTGATGAATGGTCACTTTTCGCGAGGGCTTTGAAATGTTCTGTTTTTCTATCATGGAGTCTTCGTTTTGTTTTGCCAATGTAGAATTCATCACAGTTCCAGCAACCAGCTTTGTAGATGACTTTGGACCTCTGAGATCGGTTCAAGCGATCTTTGTATGGAAAAAAGGATTTGATGTGGCGTGTGTTTTGGAAAATGATCTTGAGATTGACGAAAGAGTACAAATTGTATACGCAGGATTTCAGACGTTTCGTGACCTGGTTACTGTGAAAACCTAAGTAGGGTAACACGATTAAGATATCTTTTTTGGGGACTGTAGCCTGAACAGAGTTATTTGGTTTGTTTGCATAGTTAGACCACCCCCTCAGTTATTTCTAAAAAACTGATTTCGGCCCAGGCCTTAATTTACCTGAGAAGCTGCAACTCATGTAAAAGGCCGCGAGGAAGACCACATAGCAATTAATTACAATTGTCGAGTCTTGGCGTAGATAAACGTTTCTAATATGATAAATATTACGAATATTAAAACAACAGGACTTACAAATATCAGTCATATGGCTGGCGCTCAAAGTTCAGTACAATGTCGCACGTGACACCGATGCTCCTGGCATACTTAGGTGGAAGAATCATGGATACATCATTAAGTATAACAAGTGGAAACTGCAGAGTAGGTCTCAATTGGGATCCAATGATCAATAGTTCAGTTTTATCACAGTTTAACTTCAATTTATTTGACGACATCCAGGAAGGGATATCCGATAAACAGGCTTGAATGCGAGAGTCCTCCGCGGACAAACAGCATGACTAGTAGAATCAAAAGAAACATAAATTTGGGAATCATCTGCATATAACTAAAATTCAATTCCATGATGACGTTTTATGTTACCCAGCGGAGAGGCATTCATTTGTTTTTTACGATAACAAACTGTAAAGTTGTCCGCTCTCGCGCGTTGCCGCATGGCATAAATTATAAATTCATGTTCATGTGTGTGTCCGCTTATTGACGATAAAAATTAGCTAATGAGCGCGCGAGAATTTCGTCAAATATCGTTAATACAAAATATCGTCAATACAAAAATTAAATTTCTAACCTGTGTTCAAATCCTTGTATCAATTTCTGCAAACCTCAAAGTTGTACTGTGATCAACAAATAAACTGGTTTTTTTTTTCTAATCTCGAAACTTTGTTCACCAAACACTCGCCACCCGAGACTTTGAGTCTTATTCTAGAGAAGAAGGTTTTATATGTTAAGTGTACTGTTCTTATTTTCTGAGAGAGCTGGATCGAGGAGAAAGTGATGTCATACACTCTCAGGCTTAAGAATGCACTGTGTGTGTACGCGGCTGATTTAGTATCCAGCACGGGATTATTGGACTTTCACACTTTCAAACTCATTTTTTGCTCATTAAGCTGCAGTTACACCTTGCAATTTTAACCTTGTGACTGTATGACCTCATTTTTCCTCTCGATCCAGCTCTCCGAGGCCGTACCGGTTAGTTTTGAACATGAGTAATGGAGGACGATTAAATCAAAATATTGCACTCAAGGTAAACAGATTTCCGCTCAAAATTAAACCTTAAAAATTCGCGAATCAATTATCAAGCAAACACACTTGCGGAATTTGAAGGAAAAGAAAAGTAACTTTTTTGATCGTGGTACCACTTAAAATCAAGGGCAGTTTCTACACCCTGACCCGCAACCAACCCAATTCTCCCTTAAGTTATTATTAAATATTCTTTTTAAGCCGTATTAAGTTTTTTTTTCACAGATTTTCACATGCGTCTTCTTTGCCGAGAAATTACATTGATACTGTTAAGATGTTTTGTGGCCATGTACTTAAAGAGCATACAAATGACTTGCATTCTTGTCAACATCACTCGTCTGTTTGGGCAGAGCAACATAAGTTACTGTGGGCAGAATAAGAGTCCTCACTTAGGTGGCGGATGTGTGTATCCCTTGTTCAACCTGCAAACCTCGCTATCACTTACTCGACCCTACCCATTTCAAGAAATCAACGATAAAGCAAACAATGACGTAACATAAACCTTTATTATACCTTGAAAATTTTTATTATTCACTTTGATAACAAACGAGTTTGCAATACCCAGCACGCTTGTGACAATACTCTAGCCTCGGACTTAGATAAGAAGTAGGTAATCAAAAAGGGAGGCAGTCTGGTTATTTTTCTTTTCGTTTCTTTCAGCATTTTTCCTTTTAAATCTGGCCTCAAATTCATTCAATCAAAAAACGTCATCTCAGTTCTGAAATGTACTCCTTAAGGCCGCCGTTTTTTAGCTACAATTTAGCTTAAAATTTATTTCTATTTTTGTTTTTTTGCTGGAGTTCTCATTATCATGTAAATAGCCACTTAAATACGAATTCCCCTTTGTTGCCCCCTGTAGAAGTAGTAGAAAAACGTCGTCCGTCAAAATATAAAGCAAGTTCATCTTTTTTTAATCCTGTCCTTAATTCTCGTGACCACTGTGTTGTGTGAAGCATAGATATAACAAGGCGGAGACATTTTGTCACTTTTATGATTTAAAGGGGTAAACAAAACTTAACTAAGCTTATTTAAGGTGGCTCAAAACAGTTTCCAGCATTTTCCAAGACATAGATTTTGATGTATCATTACAACCACTCTTTATCAATTGATGCTACAGTCATGGTATCAAAAAACTGCCCAATCATTGATCAAGACGTTTTTATCGTTTTTATTACACTGTATGTTACCATAGCATCCGTATGACCTGCTAAAACACCCTTAATTTTAGGTACTTCTATTTCAAAAACGGCACGATTATTTTTTCTTCCGACTTTTGTTAAGAAGGATAAGATTCAACATTGGGCAAAATTTAAAAATATTCTGTACATGGGGTTCAGAGCCACCTTTCGAAGATTTAAGGTGGCTCTGAACCCCATGTACAGAGTTTTTTTTAAACTTTGCCAAACGATGCATCTTATCCTGCTTATCAAAATTCTATAATAAGAAAAAATTCCACTGTGCCGTTTTTGAAATAAAAGCACTTCAAGCTGAAATTAAGGGTGTTTGTAGCAGGTCATAGCGTTGCTATGGTAATTTAGTGTGTCACGAAAATAATACCAACGTGTTCACCAGTGATTGGGCAGTTTTTTGATACCATGATTGTAGCATCAATTGATAAAGAGTGATTATAATGACAAACCAAAATCTACGCCTTGGAAAATGCTGGAAACTGTTTTGAGCCACCTTAAACTAAGCTAAACTAAACTAAGGTAAGTTAAACCAGACGTTACATTAAAACTTGTCTTTCAGGTAAGCGGCTAATTCTAATACGCGGCAATTCACCCGCAACTCCGTTCCTTCTGAAAAATCTTGTGACAACATGATGCCGTGGCCTCTCCTTTTCTTCAGCTTGATAGTACCTCGGCTGACGAACACTTTTTTAACAGCGCTGCTCGTATTTTCAATAAAAAATCTAGAAGAAAAAAATATATATTCAGGCTGTTGTCAGCGAGTCAAATATTTGACCGACAACTATAACATTAAGTTACACAGATCTTGTCAGCATAAACGTCGTACAACCGTGACAAGTATAGGAGGAAAAGTTCCGTTCGGGATAGCCTACCCATAGCTTGCCATGAACCATAAATTCTGTCTGTTTTCAATGATTTGTACTATTTCTTGTAATGGGCAGAGATTAACTATAATGATTACTGAAAATCCTTGAACTACACTCACGCGAAAGCAATTCTAATAGGGTCGACCCCTCTAAAATGCTGAAGCCACAGCTTTCCTTTGGTAAGTACCAGTCTCCACTTTCTTTCAAATGCATCCATCGGAGGGGAAGCGATGTGCCATTTCCAGTCACGCGGTACAAGCCAAGTAAGGAGGACAGCACCCTTACATTCTATTTCCGTGGAGAGATTGCCCTAGCAAAAGAAGAATGGAGAGAATTGATCCACTGTATTATCTATGCATTAGAGAGAAACAATTAAAGGTAACTAAAAAAGTTAAGACCGGTTAATAGTACGTCTTGGCGATTTACCTGCCTCTGGACCTTCGATATACGGGAGGAGCAGGCTAATTGATAGTCTTCACTAATTCAGGGTCCGTGCGCATTTTAAAGTGTTCTTAGCAATAAAGCCGTACTGTAAACTATATACATCAGGGGGAAAACTCTTACTTCATTTAAAGACCATGCTTTTTTCTGCCGGTCAATTTCATACAAATCCAAATGTTTTGTTGTGTTCTCTCTGTTGTGCATCACAACTTCTGATAGCCGGATCATCACTTGGCAACCGGGAACAGCACACTGGACGACACGCTTTGGGCATTTAACCATGTGAAATGACGTATCTTTTCTGTCGGAGAAACCAATGGAATAAATCTGACCATAAATCTGACGCTTCTACAGTTAGATTTCACGTAAATAGAACTGCGAAGAAACTGTTTCATACCCCGCATTTTCAACAATGTTATGATCAAAAATTAGTATAATAAAAACGAACAGACAGTAATTAGCAAGTTTCCTTGGCCCGAGCAGTTGAAAACACACTCAATGTTGAGAAAAAAAGAAATTGAAAAGCCACCAATTAACGTGACAAAAAAAAATGCTGCTAATTTTCTCAATGAATGCAAATACCATACAGCGTTCTTTTTCATCACATTTCTTCCAATGCGCCTGCTAAGTTCCACTAGCCTGAGTACACATAAAATGTTTTAAAATGCACTGAATCGGATAATGCGTAACAACAACAACAATCAGACATGTAAAATACCTTGCAAGTTCTAAACCACACGCTAAAGGACAGAAGACGGGAAGGCAGGGACAGTGGTGCGTTTTGTGCTGCTGCATTTCCATCCTCTTGACTCTAGCTCCACATGTGCAGTCAGTGACCTCGTTAGGACAATCATGGTACCTGAGTTGATTCCTTGCAAATTTCCCGGGGCATGTATTGCACTTCAAAGGAATCTCACCACATTCGTTCTCGTGGGATACAATAGCCTCTGCAGTGATTTGGCGTTTGCAGTGTTTGCAGGTGCAAACTAAATCTCTTGCCGCATTTCTGAGTGCTATGTTGGGAATGTAACAAACCAGGGTGACATTGCACACTGGACATCGGGTTGCCGACTGGTCAACTTGTCTCTTTTGGCACGAACCGCAAATGGAATGTCCGCAATCCGAGACCAGGTAGCAAGTTAGCATCAGGTCGTAACTGCAAACAGTAAAGAATGACAATACATCTTAGCCCTGAGACCAGGGGTGGTGATAATTTGATTGTTGGTGGAGACATTCCAAGGGAAATTACCCAGAGTATCAGGCTTTTCTTACTCGCGGGGTAGGAGAAGGAACAATACCCTCTTACTAAGAAAGGCCTGATACTCAGGTTAAAGGGAAATGGGCTCAGGCCTCCTCCATCGCAGTGGCTACCAGCAAAGTTCTCTTTGGAGATTTGCATTTCGCTCCGTTCCGTTTTTAAGTAGGGATTAGTTTGTAATTTCGGCGATGGATTGTGGGGTGAGAGAAATACACGCGCGCGCGTGTATTTTTCTTGCCCCACAAACCATCGCCGAAATTAGAGACTACCAGCAGTCTACTCTTTTTCACTCAATTAATTAATTATCTGATTTGGTACTGTTCTCAACAGCCTATTGTTTCCAGTTCGGATGAATAAGTTTAGTGCCGATATCTTAAAAGCTGGTAAAACGCAATGTGTGGCATATGGTGCTAGTCGATAAACATAATTCACTACAAAATTTTTTAACTCTGAATAAAACTGCTTCAACTCGGTCGTACACAATGTTTATCGCAGGTTATAAACAAGATGAAAACTGACGTGAAACAAAATGTAATAATTTGTCCGTTTAATTCACGTTTGAAGCTCCAGTAAAAATCAATTGAAAAGTAAACTGGGTTAGGACTGCCAGGCACGTAATCATAAATTGGACAAACGTGCCCGCGAGTAGATGAAAGAATTTACACAATGACGAAGTTGGGAGAGTTCTTCCACTGCAAAACCAGCAAACACTGTTTGGAATCGCTTGGCATTTCCGGAGAAAGAATTTACACAATGACGAAGTTGGGAGAGGTTTCAAAAACGTTTTTTTGTGGATATTCATTGATAGTTTTCGCAGTGCGTCAGTGCACGAAATCAAGGAGACTTTAGTTCTTAGTGACTAAGCTCAGATTGGACAATTTGATCTACTTCAAACCCACGCGGATATTGTTTGAAATCGCTCGAGATACCTACATGGCCCGATTCAGACGCCGTGCTTTTCATGCGCCGAACCTCATTGCATTTATTTTCATAACCAGTGACAATATAGCCTGCGAACGCAGACGTATTTCCGGCTGTCGCTGCGTTCGCAGGCTACTGGCAATATTGATTAGTTTCCTGGAACTGTTTGGGAACAACGCACTCTTGTTACTATATGGGTCGGTCCCAATTTGAATTTCGTTCGGTTCCTGAAAAGTACGGAGTGTGAAGCGGCCGACACCCCAAGGAAATTTTAAAATGAGACATTTTGTGAAAATTGGACAAAAAGTTCAGACTTCTGGTATCTAGTGTTTGAAACTACACATCTCAGGGAACCAGTGACAGCCGGAAATTCGTCTGCGTTCGCAGGCTACCTGTACCAGGCTCTCAGATATTTGGGGCGGGTACAGTCGCTCTTTGTTTCGTGTTTCGCTCTTCGCTCGCCTGGAACCGGCTACAGCTGCCGTGTATCTAGATACAGCGAATCTTTTTATCCGGTCTACTTTAGATTGGAAAACTTACCAAATTGGGCATTGTAACTGGTCGGGAATTGGCACGTCGAAGTTGACGATGTTGTCCATCACACCGATAATTTTCTAAGGATTGCTGTAGCGTGTAGAACTCTATGTTGACTTGAGAGCGAATGGCGCGTTCTCTTCTCAGGGGAAATTAAATTTGCCTAAAGATCACAAGTGAGAAAACCTGTTGCGCATATTTGTAATTGATACCTCAGCAAGTTAGCTATCTGGCAAACTGTTCATTGCCTTTTCGATTGTACAATTCCGGTTATATATCCTTGTAAAAGAAAGCAAATATAGTTAAAACAACTCGTATTACGTTTAGCGAGTTAAAAATGTAAGCTGTTTCCAAGAGAAAAAAATGTGTTCTCTAACCTTTATGACCGAAAGTTTACTCTGTCTTTTAATTTCGGAATCGCAAGCAACACCTTTTCCGCACAACTGGAGGAACTTTCAATAGGGAATTATGTAACTTTCCAGCAAAAATGACATACTCGAATAGAACACTAACGCGAAATATCATTCGAGAGCTGATTTCAACCTTTCCGTGTGTCGTGGATTAAAAGGAGAGCACCGACACTTAAATTCATGAAACATCTAGCATAAAAAAAAAAAACGAAAACCGTGGGCACCAAATCTACACGTGACCTTTGACAGTTCATGACCTTTGAACGTTCACAGATACAGAAAACAGGACTACTCGCGAAGAAGTTTTGTCGCCATAATCTTGCTTTCAGTGTAAGTTTGTTAAAAGTCTACTCTAGTTAGACGAAACGCGTCGGAGACGGAATAAACAAGTTTTGCAGCCCACTAGTTGGGCATTTGAATAATTGCTTTAAAAAATTGCTTGGCGAGGACTGCGAGACGTGTCAAAGACCTCATTGCCAATGAGGTTGTAGGTATTGAAGTGTCGCAAAAACAAAGCCGATCTCAAGTAACAGACTTTCTCGTTAAAAATAAACAAAGCAATTTGGGAAAATCGACAGCGTGCATTTAAACACAAAAGATAGCTGTCAAAATACTGTCAATCAAAGTACACGCCCAAATTTCGGAGAGATTGATCGCAGAACACACTAGACTCGGTCGAGAAACGTGCAGAAACCAGTTACTTAGAAGATATTGACTATGTCTGACGACAACATTTCTAGTGCTCCACTAGATCAAGCTGAAGTTGACGCACAGGCCGCAGCCCTACTGGAATCGTTGCGTGACAATGTGGAAAGCAATGTATCGGTTACGAGAACCTTTGTCCACTTGCGCCAAGAGGATGCATCAATGAAGGCAATTCCTCGAAGGTCAAGGATGTCAACGTTGGTAAACGAAGGGAGAGTTAAGGACATCGTCTTCTCAAAGCGGCATACCACTGCTCAAATGGCAAACCTTCTGGCAACTAATATCCCTACTCTGGCGGGAGTAGACCCCACAAGGTATTTTAAAAAAATGTTTTCAGTCAGGTCATGCTTCGCAATTAGCTTACCATACAGTGGCTCACTTTTTTATCATGTTGTGTTCCATTAATTGAGTGCTGTTAGATATGAGATTTACAAAATTGTCTGAGGTATATTTTTAAGGTGCTAGTTAACGTGCTAGATGCGTGGTGCATCTCCTATCACTCGTTTTGAACGTACGCTCTCACCAAAACCCACAGATAGTGGTCTCACTTAGGGCGTTTCAATGTGCGGCCTACAAGCTATCTATCTGCATCTCACTCCTTTACGTATGTCGGCTTATGCTTATGTCAAAGTGTGAACCAGCCCTAAGGCAAAGGAAAAATTTAGGCTTCAGGGTAAAGCCAAAGGTCAAGGCAAGTACATTGTACGTCATGTTTCTAATACGTGCACCAAAGGATGTCATAAATTACGCGCAGTAACGATGCACCTGATGCAATTGTGAGGAATCACCTTAACTGAAAGTTTTGGTTCCATTGCAGATCAGACACCTACATGTATAATGGACCTGTTAAAAAAGACATACGGTATGAGTAGTCAGTCATATTGGACAAACAAAGAAGTCATATCATACATAATCTGAGTAACCATTTATATATTTTGCTACTGTCAACTCTTCAATTTAAAAGGGAATGTATGAGCCTTCAGTCTTTAATCAGTGCATGTTTTCTCTACATTGTTATCAGCAGTAGAAGTTTAATCAGGTTCACAATAAGATGCATAATACTGAGATGGTATATATAATTTGTCTAATTGCAGTAGTCCATTTATACTTTCTTTGAATTCTTTATAGTGTGCTAGATATTAAGTTTTAATAATAACATCCACCGGTTTAGTAATACTTGATTTTACAGGAATGGATTGTGATAATAACCTTAGAAATATGCATACCTATTCCATTTCAGATATAATATCATCAAAAGGCACGACGCAGGAATTGCACGAAAACATCCAGTCTGGTATGGATTATAAATAGTAACCCTAACGTAAAATAATTTTGGCTCTCCCTCTTGACACTGAATATACTGAGCAACCTCTTAGTTTACCCTACTATGTAAAGTTAAGATGAAGTGAGCCACTGGTCCAAGAAGATAACTTAAAGGAGCAGTGCCACGAGGATTTTGCTGTTTTGGGTCAATTCTGGGCTAAAATCATTACTTTAAGGCTTTACTCGGAAACAAAATGCTTCTGTAAAGCTAGGACGAAGATATCGAATGAATGGCTAAGCATAAACTTCTTGAGGCTTTTTTGAAGATGTAGCAGCATGATTTGAAAAAAACTGGCCAATTTTTTAAAATTTCTATCCATTTCAATCCTTGCCATTTGTAGCGACAGGAAACAGTTTCAGTACCTTCCAATAGTCTTAAAAACCATACCTAGACCATTAGTTTTGGAATTCAATTGATGTGAAGACACCTAGATTTTTAGAAAGTTTTCAATTGCCATTAATAGCGTGACACTACCCCTTTCACAACCTAGTCAAACAAGGACCTTTGGATCCAGAGTCCAGTACATTAAGGAATAACCCTTATATGTCTCTGCACCTCCAAAAAGAGTTACAAGCTACAATACAACATATGTATAAGAATTTTTGACCAAATGACCACAATTTGCCTCAGGCTATAGGTACATGTAAATCAATCATTTCTGTCCACTTGCAACCAATGAGTGCTACAAGCTGATATAGGAAGCTGCTTATCAAATAAATTCCATTTCCATGATTGTATTTCTCAATTAATTTGAGAATGTTATTCCGACTTATGTATGATAGTCTCAGCAGATATCCTTTTTTCCGACTATGATAGGAGGAGAAGTCACATGCAAAGAGTCCATGGAGGGTGCTGAAGTCTTTGGTGAGAAAATTAATAAAGTTGGCTGTCTTGAAACATGTCACAGCCATTTGATCACCAACTTTACACGTACAGGCTAGCCACTGAACCTAGTTGACATGGTTAGGAACAAATAAAAACACAAGGAAGGGTTTTCATTTATGATTTCAAACAAAAATGATAAATGGGTTGGAAAAACAACACAGATGCCACAATTAATTTTAAACTCTGAGGTGGTTTGATACGCAATAAGATACTCTTTCTGGTATGAGAGGTGGTTTGACTAAAAGGAAATGGTTATACAATACTGGAAAGGAAGTTGAACAAGCTACAAATGTAATAGTTTTGCATTACTCATTAATCTTGCTGCACCTCTAAAATAGTAACAACTTTTAATTAATCTGCCCTTTTGAAGGAATAATTAACACGTCAGCACAATACAAATGGGCCTGCATTAATTTTATTGATTGAGTTGTCCAAAAATTTCTTTCAGCTATGCAAGGACCCTTACAGCAGGTCCAACTGCTACAGCTCCTCTTGGAGAGAAGCATGATGTTTACGCCATGCCCATACAAATTCGACCAGGCAAGTTCTCTTGGCTTCTTTTTTGTTGAAAGACAATTTATGTAGTGGACCATACAAATCAAGAAGCAACAGTTAACAATTATTTTGGTTGATAATATGCAAGTGCTGTTCTGAGATTATTTTGTATCTTTCAATGTTATAGACCTTCCTTAATTGACTTGTGGCATTTTGTTTAGGTTGTTTCACAGAGTCACCAGGACCTGAAACCAATAGTAGCCATACTATTTGATGAAAGTGATGAGAGCATCAGTGTAATCAGGTACTGCACTTTCCTCATTTGCATAACACCTTCCGTGTTGTTGGCAACACTTTCGGCTCCAGTCTCTTTTTTGGAAAAACCAAATATGCCCAGTTGCAACTCTTTGAAAAGAGAAAGAGGTTCTTCTCATATTGTCTTAACTCTCCCCATTAGGTTGTTGGGAGTGGATGATCCTTGTTTAAGATG
The DNA here is from genome assembly GCA_964020085.1 of Micromussa lordhowensis. NCBI lineage: Eukaryota > Metazoa > Cnidaria > Anthozoa > Scleractinia > Lobophylliidae > Micromussa > Micromussa lordhowensis. The sequence continues at coordinate 28,245,946 of OZ026597.1, forward strand.
TATTTTATGGCTTTCTCTGAAGCAGAGTCAACTGCAATAATACCTGTATGTCCAGTTCAAATGTCTAATTTCTAAAATCAGCCAAATTAAAAAAAAAAAATCCAACAGTTTTGGGGGTTTCTACTGCACCTAAAAAAAGCCAGGTTACAAGGCTTGTATTCAAGCCTTGTAACCTGGCTTTTTTCAGGTATGATCGTCATGTATTCGAACACTGGACCTACATTTTGCTCACACAGATATTTGACAGCATTAAAAGAGAATATGTTATGATTTGATAGCTACATTATGAGGTCATTATGACCTGTGAATGTAATACGCCGCCGTGTTTGTGTGTTTGTTGCGCCGCCTTAGGAGCCCGTATCGTTTTTCAAATAATATAGTATTGTAAGTTCAGAGCAAAGATCTGCAATTCCAAATCCTCCTCTTAATCTTTGAAAGAATCCATTCAACTTTTGGTCGCTAATGGCGCCAATCGCCATTTCAAATGTCCAGCGCATTGCTGGCTTCTCCACTCCATTTTGGTAAATCGCTGCAGTCACTGACAGCGACATACGGTCAACATTTCTACCGAGATCGACCTCATCCATCCCAGGACTTTCGAATTCACCAGCTGCCCATGTGCTGTCAAAATTGACCTGGTCTGACCTGAACAACTCAGCCGTATACGAACGGCCCTGGCGCTGTCACGCTGTCTTGCATGAATTGCACGTGACAAGTTAAATATTAAACCAATGGTCGGCACTTGTCGGAAAAGAGCGAGCTAGAGGCCACAGAGACGAGCGAGACTTGAGTAGACACTGAAGATGGGAAAAAAAAATTGCCAAAGAAATCAGAAAACAGCAGAAAATCTTCTATCATCCCCACGTTTATGTAAAAAACGAAGGGCCTTGTAATTTTTTGTGTTTGTTCCCCTGTTCCCTAACCGATTTGATGTTCCCTTGTTCCCTACAATTTTTTTGCTTTGCTCCCGTGTTCCCGTTGCCAAATTCCCCCTGTTCCCTTGTTCCCCAAAAACCCCTGGGAGACCCTCATTAGGCTTCTGTACATTTTGCTAGCGTTTGTTCGAACATTTTGGTGAGGCAGAAGGACTGAGCATTATTCGAGCATTTTAGTGACACTGATTTTCCGGGAAAATTAATATTACTTCCAGAAAATGAAGACTTAACTTAACCTATTCACTTAAGTATCACTGAAAAGGGACAAAGGATTAATAGAACAACAGATCATTTTGAGAATTACCTTCTGGTGTTTTAAGACTTTTACATCTCTTGTTGTTAAATTGATATACCAAGTAATCGTTTTTATTAAGCACTCTGGACTGTTGAAACATTAAAATTATAAAAATTTAAAACCCTATGTATGAGCATTAACTTAGCATTTTAGTGACTTTTTGGGAAACCGAGCATTTTAGTGGAAAAAATCGAGCATCAAGGCAGAGCATTTTGGTCGAAACATAAAAGCATAATGTACAAAAGCATATCAGCCATCTTGATACACCTATTTGAGCATGCGCTGGCAGGGTTAACCACAAACAAAAAATGTCCGTCATTTCTGGTATTGCTGATTTACACTTACCACGACCGAGTTCACTTTCATGACTATGCTCACATTTTACACCACTAGTCAATTCACAAAATCAAAATAATTGACTCGTTTTGTTTGACAAGCAGTCCCCCAATCTAATTTTTCTGATTGTCAACTGTAAAGCTCTGCATTAAATCAAACTAATTTCACTGGCAGGTTCTTGCATCACCAGTGGCTGCATCACCTGTTGCAGCAGCTGCAGTGGCCTCAGTAGCACCAGCAGCAGCTCCAGCTGCAGCAGCAGAGGGATACACCCATGGTTCTGGAGGGGACATAACTTCTTTTCCACCAGTATGTAGTCACTTCTTTTTGAGTTTGCGATATATTTTCATGATTGTAAACAAATTAATCTGCGTGATATTCAATTTGTTGCTTAGTACAGTCTGGAGACAACACAAAATTGTCGTGGCATCTGTTAAAAGAAAAAGAAGTAAACGTATTCAGACTCAGTAACGCGACCAGCAGCAGGCACGAGTACGCGCCCGCAGCGAACTCAGTCTTTAACTGTCATTGTTGTCCAGCCTTGTTAGCAAGTGGGAAAAAAATGTTGCTATCTACAAAGTCAATTTAGCGACCTAACAATACCTTGCTCACCGAAAAGTACTTTCTTTCAGACAGCACAACACCAGATTTCTGTCAAGCTCATAAAACCTACCGGAAGCATGATAAAGTTGACGGTAGCGGAAACAAGCTGCATTGGGGTAAGCTTTATTAAGTAGAATAGATGGATAAATGACACCTGGACAGGCGCCTAGTTTCTTATTTGTTATATGGAATCAGACCTCTTTTGAACCATTGACTCCTGTAGCTTTTTGCTTAAAACACATTTTTGGAAATTTTCAGCCTGTATCTGAGCCAGAACAGCTCCAATCTACCCAAAAAGGCATTTGGAACAGGGCGGCATGCCTTTCTTTCCACTTGCACCGCGTTCTGTGACTTTTTTTAATTTATCTGGTTTTTTTCGCCTTTCTTTTGTCTCATTTTCTTATCTTTTTGCGGCAGTGATTGACCTTCTCCTGGGCTTGCCTCCAGTTGAAAAATGTCCGAGAAAGCATCATCGAGACGCGCAATTTTTTCCATATTTTAGCTAAGTGTAGTTGCAGCAAACTTTGCTACCAGGTTTTCACTCAGAATTCTGAGCATTATTGTGTATATCTCAGGCTACATTGAGCCGATCACCCTTATCTGGCTATCGTTGGAAAGATATTTTCCGCCTGCAATACTTGAGCGTAGATGATGGCAATTTTGGCCAAAGGTGTTGATGTCAGATGTGGAACATAGGCCAACGCTCGTCACGGGCGGAAACGGGCGGCACAAGCGTCAATGGGTTAATTTAACCTTATAAGTTCTTGATTCCTTAATGGAGCGATATTGCGGAAAATAGAAAATATCAGGGTCCCAAAGGGAAGGTCCCTGGAGCCCCAGAAACCTGATGTTTTTGCCATTTAGCCCAGCGTCCGATCATTTCACTGCATTGAGCCCTGACCATTTTTTCTGGATCACTAAACCCCCAATCCCTATACGCCAAAAAAAGTGACCATACCGATTAAAACTTTTACCCGGCATCATTTGAGGCTACCCCATTACGAGCCCTGTGTACATTTTTCAGTGATTGTGGTTGAAAGAATAGCACATGTTTAAACTTGCGAAGATATTGCTCCAAGTAATATGGATTTTCGCCTTGTCTGACCTTTGGTTTTTCAATTCATTTCCTCATCAGAGCGTCCTGACTGCTCAAGAAAGAGAGGCAGGTATAAAGGTGCGGGTGTACACCGGGGATAACGTCTCCATTGTAGTCCCACCGAGCACACTGTTCAAAACCATTGCTGGCCGGGATAGTCAAGTCCTCATCAGGCTGGAGAAAAACTAAAAACATTGTGTCTTGTAGATTTAAAGTAGTACCGTGATCAAAAAATTACTTTTTTTCTCTTGTGTTTGCTTAAAAATTGATCGGTTTAATTTTGAGCGGAAGACTGGAGCCGTTTTACTTTGAGTTGATCTCTGATATAATCGTCTTCCATTACTCACGTTCAAAACTGACCGATACAGCCTCAGTGAGCTGGATCGAGATAAAAATGACGTCATACACTTGCAATGTGGAACTGCAGCTTATTGAGCAAAACACGAGTTGAAAGTCTGAAAGCCCTAAAATCCCGTGCTGCATACTAAATACGCCGCGTTCACACACACTGCATTCTTAAGCCAGTGAGTATATGACATCACTTTCTTCTCGATCCAGATCTGTCAGAATTTTGAAGTTAGTAATGGCGGACAATTAAATAAGAAAATTTCACTTAAAATATAAAGCCTTCCTCTCTAAAATAAGGCTCAAAGTCTCGGATGGCCAGTGTTCGGTATACAAAGTTTCGAAATCCGAAGTAATTAGACAATTGATTTTTTGATGACAGTACCACTTTAAGAATTAAGGATTAAGCTTTAAGGTATTATAGAGAAGTTGGGTAGGGTGTTTTAGGTATATTTAAAATTTAAGACAGGGACATCTGTCTAATGAAGTGATAAGTTGATTGAGTTGATCGAGAATACGGTCCGCCATTATTTCAAGTTTTTTGTCAAATTGTCAAATTGTCGGTGATTGCATTTTTCAACAGCTTATAACTTGTGGTCTACTGCTTAAATTATGGCCTCGAACCCCGTCTATACAGAATATTAATTGTTACGGGGAAGGCTAAAAGTTTTCTAGATTAGTTTGCTCATGAAACGAAAACGTGATTTAAAACCCGATTTAGCGGCACGCACGTTTAACTTTAAATTTCTTAGATGCTCGTGATTTAATTGCTGTTAATGAATGAAACAAAACCACGCGAATTCTTTGGCGAAATAGGAATGTTTTCAACTAGTTTTTCAACTAGGTTGGCGTTTGGTCAAACAAAACCTAAGGGACATCAAATTAGTGACTCACAAATTTTAAAGATGCTTCAAGCTTATTGTTGAAAAAAACAATACTAGCGGCAGAGCGTGAACCCGTTTTGGTTTTGGATTTTTCATGGATGATTAAAAACTTTTAGTTGACGCTATGGGGAAATCTGAAAAGTTTTGAAATTTTGTCTTAGTTGATTTTGTAATGTTACGATTGATTACATACACGGTTGATAAATAAAAGCTTATCTACAAATATCTCAGGTGTTAACTGTATGTAAAGTCCAATATAAGGTCACTTCATAACTCTCTGGCTAATATTGCTCGTAAATATGTGTACGAAAAATAAGAGAAGAGACCAAACACACTCGTTCATGTCACCGAAAATAAAAAGAAATTTAATATCACCTCTAATATTTACATCAGTATTATTGCATAAACTTTAGGAGCACCGAATTACCATGAAAAATTTTGGCTTGTAGCAATGAATGGTTCAATAAACTGCATATCTTTGAAGGAAGCACTCTTTACGCCTGTCTCTTTAATTCCAAAATCATCTCCCAGAACCTGCATCGTCAAAAACAGCAGGCTGCAGTCTTTGTATTCCACCCTTTGTTCCCATTTGTTGACACTAATTCACTGATGGTCAGTAAAAAAAAATGTCTTCAGTTGAAAGCGCTAAATGGAAATGAAACTCTTCTTTCCTCTTATCGGAAAAGTTACCATCAAACAAAAATAATCAGATGATTTTCGCAGACAGACAATACATGATGCCGGAGACGTTCTGTTGTTAAGGCTGAGTTATCGCACACACGATGTCGATGCCAACGATGTCAGCGATGACGTAGATCGTGAACATTGGATCGTTCTTAGCGATCGATGACGTAGTTCGTAAACGTTTGGATCAAGACACGATCGTATACGACGTTTACGCGATGATTTGGAGATCGTGGACGTTTTGATCTGAACGTAGACGATCTGACGAGGATCGTTGAAAAATCTTGACATCGAGCGCGTTGTTAATAACGAGCGCGATGTTCCAAAAGATTGTGACATCGAGCTCGTTGTACGATGGAGTTCGGAGAACGAGGACGTTCTTTTCAACGTGCTCGATGTACTCGTTATTACGTAGAACGCGCTCGTTCATTTTGACGTGCTCGATGTACTCGATCTTTCGTAGAACGTGCTCGTCATTTTTGACATGCTCATTCTACTCGATTTCGTGTGTTGTGCCCAGATGGCAGCATTGATCCGAACCAGGAGAACCACCAGAACCAGAGAACCACGAGAACTATGAGAACCACGAGAACCAGAGAACCAGAAGAACCAGAAGAACCAGAAGAACCAGAGAACCAGAAGAACCAGAAGAACCAGAAGAACCAGAAGAACCAGAAGAACCAGAAGAACCAGAAGAACCAGAAGAACCAGAAGAACCAGAAGAACCAGAAGAACCAGAAGAACCAGAAGAACCAGAAGAACCAGAAGAACCAGAAGAACCAGAAGAACCAGAGGAACCAGAAGAACCAGAAGAACCAGAAGAACCAGGAGAACCAGAACAAAGCCGAATAAGCGAAATGTGACATCAGCTGTGGCTATTACACTGGAGATCAGCCATAAAATATTATTCATGCGCAATAACTGTTTATCAGAAGATTTTGTTACTGACTGTTTATTCCTTACATGTAGAAGTCTTTTCTACATCAAAATAATATAGCTATGCCTAATCTGGCTAAAAATATCATTTCAAACGTCTTAAATATCACTTCAAACATCTTAAATATCACAAGTGTCAAACGTCTCAAAGTCTAAATTTCGTTGGAGTTAGAGCTAGATGCTAAATGAATGCTAAATTAAATGAACCATTCAGCTTTCATATATTTAGATAGTTAATGGGTATCATGGCCAGGTTGTTCAAAGCAGGATTAAGATGGTTACTGCAAAATTCTAATTTCAATGCAACAGCTTCAAAAGAAAAATTTATTGTTGGATGCTGTACAAAGACATCATTCCCTACATATGTGGGTGAATTAAAACAGGAAAATATTTACAGGTATTGAATGCAAATACCTTAGTCATCACAGGAAGCATCAAACATTGCAATGATTGTTTGGAATCTCCTTCAAGAAAACTAATTCTGAGTTCATCTCTTCAGGGGATATGGTGGTGTTAGTGGAAAGGAGCATTTTGCTGCATTTCGTGAGTGCTTCGGAAAACTTGGAGAGCTTCGATCTTTGTTCCCTCCACTGTCACCTGTTCTTGCCCTTACTGCCACTGCTACAAGTGCCACCAAAGCAACTGTCATTGAGTCACTGTCATTGCGTCCTGACACATTCAAAGTGTATGTCAGCCCCAAACGTGCAAACATATTCCTACACAAAATGAAGGTTAGCCGAGCAGTTCCTGAAGCTTTTGGGTGGCTTATTGATATGATCAAGGAGAAAGGGCCCAACACTCCAAGGACAATGATCTACTGCAAACAACAAAAGAATGTGGAAGAGTGTTTCGTCATTTTAAATTGGAACTTGGGGTTAAAGCCTATTACCCTCTTCACTGTGTGCCAAGCAGTGCAAACATGATAATTGGAATGTACCACCACAATACTCTAAAGAAACACCAGGAGAGAGTGCTTAATAGTTCATTTCATGAAGCTGGTGTGTGTCGGGTGGTTTTTGCCTCAACTGCACTGGGTATGGGAGTTAACATTAAAGACATCCGCATGGTTATACACTATGGGCCACCAATGCACATGGATGACTTTGTTCAGGAAATGGGCAGGGCTGGACGTGATTTACAGCCAGCGAAGGCAGTTCTTACTTACCATGGCAGTCACTTACGAAAGTGTGATAAAGTCGTCAAACACTATTCCAAAAGTGAAGACACATGCTTGCGCCAAATAATTTTAAATGAATTTGATGAAACTGAAAATGACTTGATTAACAGTCACAATTGCTGCACTATTTGTCATCAGAAGTGCCAGTGTGGGGTAACGGAATGTGTAGTTCCCCTTTTAAATTTGGCTGACAAACAAGCACATACAAAGGGGGCTACTTCCCGCAAGTCCAGGAAAGTTGATTCCAGCCAGAAACAACTCCTCCAGGAACTGCTGGAAGACTTCAGAGATGAACTTGCTGCCCAAGCAGATCTTACTTTTTACCTTCTGAATACAGCACTGGGTTCTCCACAATGTTGATTAAAGCTAGTTTGAAGAAATGTAAATTTCTTTTTACTTTGGATGATGTCATTGAGCTTGTACCAGTGTACAAGAAAGACCATGCAGTGGAAATTCTATGTATGATCAAAGATGTTTTTGATGACATTGACATCAGCTATGGCTGTGTGGCCATGTTACCAGAAGTTGAATTTTCATTTGACATTGGGTATGGTGGTTATTATGATTCTGAAGAGTCGTCTTGTGATGGTGGTTCTGCAGAAGCATCATTGTCAGAAATGTCAGGTGTTTCTTGCCTTTGAGGTAAGCTAGCATCTAAGGTTTTTTCCTTTTCATTCTTTTTATTAATGAATGTACAATGTAGCTGTCCAAACCTGGCAAATATGATGGATTTCATAACAAATTTGAAAGAGATACATGTATGATCTGTTTTAAGTCTTGTGCCCCATTCACACCAAAGCTTAAACATGTTAGAAGCTGTTCAGTTAAACACGTAAAATTGTTTTCTGTCAGAGAATTGCTTTGCAGAAGTCATTATCAGGGCCAAGTTAGTGGCATTATGTCAGTACAATGGTATTCACATACTCTGTTCACGTACTTATTGTTTTAAAATCAGTCATGATTGGTTAATTTACTTTGCTTTGTTCGGTTTTTGATCGGCTTAATTAAACATGCTTAGTTGGTGTGAATGCAGTATAAGTAAACACAAAGGACACAGCAATGCCCTGATCACTGCTGAAAATCCAAGAAAACAATGTTCTTGTTCCTTGCTGGGATTCATTTTGGAAATGTAACTGACTTTCTATACATACTTTACTACTGAAATGATTTTCTTCAGTTTCAAAATCAATGCTTGCTTTATCAACTGTTAGTTTATTATGTGTTTGACAGCATGAATTGGTTATTACCACAAAAGTGGTGAGTATATTAAAAGCATTTTTAACAGTCAATTCAATTTTTCAGATAATGTACATGTACAGTATATGGTGCAGTTGATTATATACTACTTATTAACCGAGAGTGAGGTCATTACAGGGAAATCTCAGACCGAGTCCTTAATGTATTGACCGAGCGATAGCGAGGTCAATACATTAAGGCCGAGGTCTGAGATTTCCCTGTAATGACCAAACGGACGATCCTAACTTGTTTCACATTAATTACCATTGTTATGCCTTGTATTCGATTGGTTTAGTAAGAAGCGTTCTGATTCGCTGCTTTTTTGCAACTGTGATTGTTTTAATTCGATCCTAAATTAATAAAAGTTTGATCCTAACTAAATCCACACTTGATCCTAATTTCATTATCCTCTAGCATTAGATCACGACTTTCTAAAACATGGAGTTCCGTGATCTTTTTGTTATATTGGGAAGTTTCCAGAATGTTTTTAATTTCTTCGTAAGTCAGAAGCTTTTAGCGAGCTGTCAGCAGTGTTCTCGATGTGGTTCTAATATGGAACTAACAGAGACAACACGGGTGAACGACGGATACATGTGGCGCTGTACGAATAAGCGGTGTAGAACATGGCTTTTAATAAGATCGGGCTCCTTCTTCGAGGGATCTAATATCCCGTTAAGTACCTGGCTGCATCTGATGTTCCTCTGGGCTATGCAGATTTCAGGAAGCAAAATCGCGCGACTTACCAGCCTTTCAAAGCCTACTGTGATCTATGCGCTAAGTGAGCTGAGAACAATCTGTTCCAACGAAGTCCTGAATGCTGGAATTAAGCTTGGAGGCTTAGGAAAGACCGTGGAAATTGACGAGTCCAAGTTTGGTGCAAAGAGAAAGTATAAGAGAGGGAGAGTCTCGGAAGGTCCGTGGGTGTTTGGAGTAGTGGAGCGAGGATCACAGAAAGTGCTGCTCTTCTGTGTTCCACACCGAACTAGAGAGACACTTGTTCATCGTTTTATCACAACGCATATCCGACCTGGAATTGTCATCTATTCAGATCAATTCACTCCGTACATACCACTCAACCAGCTAGGATACATCCATCTATCGGTGAATCACTCTAAGAACTTTGTTGACCCCGACAGTGGTGCACACACCAATACCATCGAAGGCGTGTGGGCTTTGGTGAAGAAGAAGTTGAAGTGGATGTGCGGTACCCTGTATGAATACATACCCAGCTACCTAGATGAGTTCACCTGGTTCCGGAACTTTGGGAAAGACCGAGCATTCAAGCAGTTGCTGGAAGACATCGCTGAACAGTTTCCACAGCAGTAAAACTGCAAAAAAAAAAAAAAAAACGGCTCCTTTAGGAGCCACCACATATTGAAAAGTCAATGATCAATAAAGAGTTTTAACATAAATAAACATGTGATCAATAATAAATAAACATGTGATTAACTTGTCGGCCGACTCCCTTTGAAAAAAACATCGAGAAGACCTATGTACTAAATAAACATGTGATTAACTTGTCGGCCGACTCCCTTTGTTAACCGACCCTTGAAAAAAACATAGAGAAGACCTAGGTACTAGTGTTTCATTTTCAAAATGGTGGCTGTTTAGCTTTCATGTTTTTGTCCTTTCTTATGACGTTGTTCTTGCTTCCGTAACAAAATAAGAGTTTAGAAAGGTAAGTTTTTCGATGAATGCGTCGGTAGTGTGTTTGCCGACGTGTCAGTAGTGTGTTGACCGACGTGTCGGTGGTGTGTCGGTGGTGTGTCAACCGACGCGTTGGCCGACTTGTTGGCCGATGCGTCGGTGGGATCAGACTCTTTACCTTTACCAAACTTTCTTTGCACAGTGTTCTATTTTAGTGCAGTTTTATCAGTCACAAAACTTATATCCCTAATGCTACCACTACTACAGTTTTACAATTAATTTAACAACAACCAATTGAAATTAAAGGCCAATTCCATTCCACAAAGTGGTATGAGCTATCAACCCATGATCCTTGAGGGCAAGAAGTCCAATATGATTTCTTTCATATGCATTATTCAAGACCAATATTATTGTTTTAGTGTCACCTCAGGGCTCACAGTTCAAGAATGTAAATCTACTCTGAACCTTTAATTCTCTGTCAAAGATACTATTTTCATTTTGCCCCTTCCAGTGGTTTTCGAACTTTAGACTTTTTGGATTTAACAATGTGATTAATTTCTACATGGCCTTTGACACTTGACATTTTGCATTTTTGTAACAACACTGTACATGTATGTCAACCTTTTATGTACAGTGTATTCATCTTACCACTTGGACAGTTGATGAACATCAACAATTGAATTGGTATCATGCACAAGCAATTTCAGAAATATGAGAGGACTGGGAAAGAGTATGGTTGTTTCCCATTTGTTAAAAAAACTACGATATTTAAATGAAAGATCAACTAAATTTTGAGAGTCTTTACCACAATTAGAAGTATTTAGAGGAGAAAAATGGCAAAACGGTAGCTCTTTAAATATCACCCAAAATAGAGAGTTTGTTTGGATTGGGTAGACAGCTGCCATTTGGAGAATTTTCTGCTTAACTCTTAAATATGGCTGGGTAGTTTTTGATTTAGTAACATTTCAGTCAAAATCAGTATAACAAACTCGTCTCAGTCCTCTCATGTTTCGGCAATAATTTATTAGCTATGTTAACTGATACTTGAACCAACAATTCAAAAACTTTCACTCCCGTGACTTTGCCAAGTCCTTTTTTGGTCTTGTCAACCAATTGTTTAATAACCTGTTATCAATGTTAGACAATATATCCCTCTTGAAGTGTGGGAAATGGATATACTGGCATTGAGGATTTGGATTGAAGTGGAACATATTTGCTCTTCTATGCAGTTCATCTACAAGGGTCTTAAAATCAGTTTTGCTCTTTCTTACTTTGTGATGCCCAGGTGGTCTACAAACATTTAGATCTTCATCAACTGTTTGCAAAAGAGCTTCAATCTTGCCTACAGACTTACTGCACCGTCTAGCTGCATTCTCAGTTAGGTTTGGACCAAGACCCTTTAACATGCCTTTGGTAAAGTTATTCAAGTGTTCCACTCTTATATCCATTGAAATGTTCCTACCCAGACCCCCTTTGTTGTTCACAGTTCTGTTCCATATGAGGCAATGTGCGTGATGTGGTGTTAGAGTTGCCTGTGTAGCAGCAATTAGATGAAATGCAGCATAAGCATACTTGGTGTGACCATAGGCTTGCCATATCAGCAATGACATTTTCCAACAACGGATTATTCGCTCCCCATCGCCCTCTTTAACAGCATCATCAAAGTTCCATTGGCACCTCAATATATACAAGACCTTATTAATGACTATACTCCACAGAGAAACCTGCGCTCGGGTTCAAAATGTCTGCTTGAAACTCCTAATTACAACTTGGAGTCTTATGGTAAACGAGCCTTCTCCGTAGCTGCCCCACGCTTGTGGAACTCTCTTCCAATGGAATTAAAAACATCTACGTCGATTGATATTTTCAAGAAGAAGCTCAAGACGTACCTTTTTAAATATAGTTACTTTTGAACATTGAACATTATTCTTTTAAGACGTACCTTTTTAAACATAGTTACTTTTGAACATTGAACATTATTCTTTCTACATGTATATATTTTTATTGAAGTTTTAGTTTTATCTATATTTTTATTTTAAGCGCACTGATCATTGTTATGGATAGATGCGCTATATAAGATGTATGTATTATGTATTATTATGTTCCTTAGCAATAGTCCAAAGCTAAGGCGAACACATGCATAGTCAAATCTATCATCATGTGGCGATTCCTCTGAAGATTGGGAATGGTTTACTCTTGGTTGCTCCATTTCTTCAGGATCAGGGATAGGAGAATGACTAGCATGCTCTCTATCCAAATGATTGATAAGCGCCTTCCTATAACGATACTCCTTTTCACATACAAAGCAGTTGACCAAGGCCCTCTGAGGTGGTCTTGCCTCTTGTTCCACACCTTCTCTAATTTCTGTGTGCTTTGACTGCTGCTCATCCATCACATATGTCTGAACAATGTTTTTCACATGCCCGTGAAGCCAAATTCGTCGGTCTTGTTTACTTTGTCTCAACGTATTGGGAGGGATGACCTTTTTAGCACAAGTGTCCAGTGACTCCATTCCAAAGTACTTAAGAGCTGCAGCTACAATGAAAGTATCTGTCTCCATGTTCACATACTCCTTGCAGGAATTGAAGTTGTCCAGTGCATTATTAGTCTTTGCATTTACAATGCTTAAGACATTCTTATTGGAAAACGTTGTACCAATGTCATTACCTGATGTTCCCTTGTAGTGAATGTCATATAGAATCTGCAAAGAAGTGACCATCCATTCAATAATAAATCTTACTATGCTCCAAGTTTTTTAAACAGCCTTTTTTAAATAGTCACTAGAAAATATTAGTTAAGAGTTCAACAATTGTTTTCAACATCATTCACTTTTACAATCTGAAAACAGGGGGAGTTCGTGTATTGTCAGTGCAGACCAAATTTTTTCCTCTTATATATTTCTGTCAAAAAAAACTCAAATGGTGCATTGAAGAGCATAGTAGTTTATTTTCAAATATCTGTGTTCTGATACTGAGTGAGAAGACCTGTGGCACACAAGAACCCATCCTCGTCCCAACCCATCATATGATCCGCTTTGTTCACAGTTGCCAAGAAGAAGGTAAAAGTTATGTGTTGTGCAAGTAAATACAGCATTATTTTTTTTACCTGATACAAGATTCTGCTAGCATGCCAGTCCTCCACCTTTGGTATTACACCTTGGTATTACAAGTCTTTCAAACACATTTTCTCCATCACTTCTTGCATCCCTAGCATTAGTCGCCCTCTCCTCAGTTAACTGGTCACCTCCAAAGAACACTTTCTCCAGAACCTCCACTGTCTCCTCCCCAGTCAGCCTATCTGTACCTCTTCCCACCAGAATGTACTCATCATGAATTGTTTGTAGGATGTCTAACATATCCTCATTCGTATTTTCATTTTTGAAGAGAAGACCAAGGGGTACCTAAAACCAAGGGACAAAACAATATTATTATTAGAAAATACCTCTCATTAAGTAAAATGAAGTCAGTTTTGAAATGACCTGAAAGCCCTGACCATAAAAACAACTCATTTCTATGCTTTGACTGTAACAGAAATGAAAGGTGAGCCACAGTTGATGATGATGATAAATGGTAATAATAACATCAACATCACCAGGGGCGGATCTAGGGCGAGGGTGCAGGGAGTGCACACCCCTCCCTGAGATGAAGCCTTGTCCTTCATATTTGCTTTTAAAATTTGTTTACCTCGCCGTGTACCAGTGACGTTATTCCTTAGAGGTGCACCTCCTAAGGAAAATCCAGGATCCATCCCTGAACACCATTGTCATTATTATTGTTACAAAAAATGCTATTAATTAATTGCACGAATAGGTGCCATTTTCATAATATGACATACCCAAACGTAAGTGGAAAATGTCATGAAATCTCTAGCACCACTAGAAGGGAAAGACCAATCAACAAGTGGAGGGGGAGGGAAGTTAAAATCATGGTCACCAGGCAGTTTTGCCATAGGATACCCACGCTTGCATACTTAAAATGCAACATGCCAATTTTTGTTGCTTTCGTCTTCAAATGTTAGGTTAGGTGGTTTAATTTTGGTTAATGGTAGTACATGTAGGACTGGGCGGAGTACACAATCATTCAGGGAGTAATAGGCCAAGTAATTACAAGTAAGAGTAATGGTAATAACTCTGTTCCTTCACAGACGAACCCAGATTTAGGAAGATAAAGTACCTTTGCTGATTTCTCTTTCATCACATCTGAGTAGGTGTGAGGTATGTGTTTCACCACAACATCTTTGAAACTGCTGAAGGCAGGGATCCTATTGATAATAACTCTTGTTACAAGCGGGATGACATCTCTCAGAAATTTGTAATTGTCTTCAACTGATGGTAGAAATTCAATATTTTCCATATCCAAGACTGAACGTATTGGTCCATCAGACCTCAAATCATTTCCAATTACTCTATGCATCACTGCATTCAGGTTAAACCAATGAATACTTTTGTTTTGGTTTGTAGATGACATGTGCTTCATCTTTAGTAACATGTCCAGGTTGTCACCTGTAATCTGATACCCTGCTGCTTTACACAGTTCTAGCTGCTTTGTGAGAGTATTTAACAGTTCAACATTTTGTAAGTCTTCGCAACCATAGTCAATATTAAAAAAAATCAGTTTCCTAAAAATAAAATGATTGGGCAGGTTTATGGGCATGTTCATCTGTGCCCACCTTACGGCAATGTTTGCGCTTTCAGTACCTTGTCTGCCCCAACTTACTTTTTGACTGCGCCCACCTTACCATGTTTGCGCCCACCTTACTTAAAGATGCGCCCACCTTACATTGCGCTCGCCTTACGTCTGCGCCCGCCTTACGTCTGCGCCCACTTTACGTCTGCGCCCGCCTTACGCTGCACCCACCATACTTTTTATGGTGGAATGGCCCAAATTTGGCACTGGCATGAAGCTCAGGCTGAATATAGTCCATTGGACTGGTTTATTTTTAAAAGTTTTTCGTCCTGATTTTTTTACGAATTTGTAAAGTAGTTCGCCCATCTTTTTTACTTTTATGGCATTTGAACATTTTGAAAGTATCTAAAAGACTTTCTTTTACTTAGTTTATAGCTAAAAGAACTAGTTTCGCGATAAACTAAGTGAAGGAAAGTATTTTAGACACCAAAATGCCTAAGCTACCCCTTTGGAAAAAATCCAAGATGGCGGTCACCAGCAACTGAAATGTGTAAATGTATCGCTTTTCTGTCACTCACCATTGCTGCAAGCTTCATTTAAATGAGCTAAAAAATGCTTAATGAAGCAAATGGCCGCCATCTTGGATTTTTGTCTAAAGGGCTTGTATAGGCATTTTGGTCAAAAAGACTTTCTCTTACTTTATTTATAGCTAAATAATAATAATAATAATAATGTTTCTATTCAGCTCATGTTGTTGTTTACATTAGATTTTTAAATTCTCAAATTTCAGAAATTATTTTCGCGATAATTTAAGTGAAAGGAAGTCTTTTAGACAGTTTGAAAATTTTGACCAAAATGCCCACAGTACCCCTTTTGAAAAAAAAATTGAAGATGGCGGCCATGTACACTTTTTTAGGATTTTAAATAATCACTCCTCATCTTATTGCCTTGAGTAATATCTATCATTGCTCATTGCTGCAAGCTTCATTTGAAAGAAAAGGGAGACTATTTCAAATATTTTTATATGCATGCGTAAGTGACATAGTTAACATTGAACATTTACAATGTGTCCCACAAGGATAAGGTTTCCCTCCTTAAGGCATGGTAGCAGAATTCTGTAGAGTTGGGTTTACACGGCTTCATCCTCTCTACAGGCAGACTTTGACGGAAGGTGGTGGTCTCCTTCATCCTGCAAAGAGGCAGACTTTAACAGAAGATGCTAGATTGCTCAACTTGAACTTCAGCCATAACGCAACTGACGTATCAACAGTCTCACTCACTGCCTCACTCTCTTTCTGAAGATGTTTTTGACCTTCTCATAGCATCGGCTCTTTCCCTCCATCGCCAACACATGCCTGAGAACATCGTCGGCATTGAACATTGAAGCTATGTCCCTCAGCAGGGGCATTTTGTCCAGAGTCTTCATTCGCTCTTCTACGGCCGCTGCTGAGTAGGTATTCCACATTCTCCGCATCCCAGAGGCAGAAAAGTCGGTCACGTCGAATGCATATGGGTCGGCTACTTCCCCCGTCAGCATGCTTTGGCGGACGACATTTGTTTTATACCTGAAAAAGTCGCAGGCCTTCTCTAATTTCTGTTGGTGCACTGTTAGCTTTTTGAGGTGAGGATCAGCTCGACAGATCGCCGTTACCTCGCTTGTGATTAGGACCTCTCCCCTCTGAATGTTGTGGTCGAATACACAAAGAAGTACGGCCTTGTCATCATTGGACAATTGGGCTTCCTCTTTTTATGGCGCTGGCTGTGGAAGGGGAGATGATGGAGCTTGGTCACAAGCTTGGTCGGCTGTTTCTTGCTCACAGGATTGGTGGGCTGTTTCTGCTTCTTGCTTACTTTCTCCCTCAGCTTCTTTTTTTTTTAGGCATCCAAATGTCGTCGTCAAGTTCGTCTGGCTTACCGGAAACAATGTCCTTCATTATTGAAAGATAAAAAACCTCCGTCGAAGGCTGTAGAATGATAGCCGAAAGCTCATGTTATTTTTTAAAAACTTTTTAGCCAGCGAACGTTTTTATCTTTCAATATGTCTTACCCTGGCTACGCTTCAATTTTTAGTCCTTCATTATCTCGTGCGCTCCGCCGCTTCTCTCAGCATTTACTTTGATGACATAGTTAGAGTCTGCTGTTGACTCCTTGTGCTTCATGTGAGCATTAATGAGCCGTTTCTTTTTAGGTGACAGCTCTTGCGCGGCACTTGAGTACAGTTTTCTGATGGTGGTGGCTGATACTCGAATGTCCAGTCTAACACCGGCAGCCTGAAACGTCTCCCTGACCCTTCTGCCAATTGTTCCCTTTCAGAATGCATGACCATCCTCTTTGACAAATACTTCTTCAACACCAGGAGCCACAAACTTGGGACGGATGTACTCCACATAGAGCTTGACATAGCCGTAGAGACGGTTGTCCATAACGAGCTCTGCTGGACCTTGATGGCGGGTTGTCTTATGATCGTCAACAAGAAGGGACCACTTCTGTGTCGATTCTGTGTAAACTGCTCTGTGGAAGCGATCAACTTTCGCTGTTTCTAATGGCCCAGGACGTGACGTGTGTTCGTACAAAGTTGTGACCAAAAGATAATCTCTGACAGACACAAATTCATTTTTCGTCAGCGACTGGTAAGTGATAGCTTCGCGGAGTAGTGTTACTGCCTTCCTGGCAAGCTGTGAGTCTTGATACTGGCGGAGGTTCTCTGGGGTCAGTTTGGCATATGCTTCCTTGACCTTCCTCATTGTTGCCTGTGTGGCTGTTCGCCGATGTATTGTGGTGCGATAGTCAGGTAGGCAAGTTTGAAGATTGATGATTGCCTTCTTCTTCTCCTCACTGAGAAGATCTTTGTTGACGAAGATATTTTTTTGAATGAACTTCGAAAAGTATTCAAGACTACGCAGGTACACCTTCAGAGTTTTGCCTTTGAGCTCTTTGTTTTGAAGTCGAGGCCCAGCGAAAACATCGCATATATCAAGGGAGTCTTTCCATATCAGACAATCCAAATCATCCCCATCTTTGTCGAGGATTTCCAGGATTCTGTGAACCTGCCTAGTATGGATCATGGCTTGTTCCTCGCTGTGGGCGCCTCCTTCTACATGCAGTAGGTATCTGTAGAAGGTGGAAATAAAGTGGCCCCTCACGGTCTTATCTCTCCTCTTGGTGTCCAAGTAAAACTCCTTCCAACGCCGGTTTTGTTTCTCAGAAACGTCAAGTTCTGAAGGGCTGCTGAGGCTGTCATCTGAATCATCAGCCACACTGTAGGCACTTTCATCCATGCTGGATTCTTCTTCCTCCTCTTCCTCTACTTGTCTCCTTCATTTAGGAGTCGGAGGGACGATGTCGCTGCTATTGTCTGCAGCTCTTTTCTTGCTTTTTGGGCTCTTAGGGCCTCTCCTGACCTTGGTCGCTGGTTTGGGTTTAGCTGCCTGGGTTGATGTTGGCTGCCTTTTCCTTTGACCTGAGAGTCTGGTAAACTTTTTCTGAGCTTCTGCTATCTTAGCAGGATTGACAATCTTGTGATATCTCTTTAAGTGCTGTGCCATCCTAGAGACTATCTTATGGCAGTCGGGGAGGCCACACTGGTAGAGGTGTTCATGTTTATTGCTGATTGTTGTCTTCTCCCCTCTCTTTCTTTTTTCCTTCACATCCGCTTGGTAGACCAGTCTCATTTGCAAATCTTTACTTGTCACGATGTCTCCATGAACGGACTGAAGGTGGCGGTTTAAGTGGACACCAAAGAAATTGCAGTAGGCACAGGGTCTTCTTTTGTTCTTGCTTTTGGTGTCCCTGTACAAGGGTTCAAAGGTTTTTGGAGCATCGCCTCCATGTTTAACATTACTCTTCTTACCATCTACAGCGTCATTCTCTGCATCCCCTAAGCTCTCACCAACACAATCTTCACCTTCAGCGTCAGTCTGTGCGGCCACTTTGCTTTCATCAACGCCATCTCCACCGTCAGTGCCAACCTCTTCACCTCCTACACTGTCACCAACACCATCTCTACCGTCAGCGCCAACCTCTTCACCTCCTGCACTGTCACCAACACCATCTCCACCGTCAGCGCCAACCTCTTCACCTCCAGCACTTACAACCTGGAAATCTCCACTTTTGCAAGCTGCGGCGTTTGTAACATCTTTGCTCATTTTCTCATGTTCACTTTGCACTAAACTGTGACTACTACCCCACACTTTTTTCATTCAAATAGACTGCTCGATTTCTTTTAATATTGCCAAGACTGTCTGACTATAATCCTGAGGGTCGACGACCTCTGGCTGTAGTTCAGTCTTTGTTATCGACTTGTACATGAATCTTGCATGAGCCACGTTGACCTTCGCGCATTCCTCTAACATTGGAAAATTAAGAGCCTTGGCAGCTGCAGCAATCTCCGAATGCTGTTTATGCGCCAGTTGGAGGTTCATCCTTGTTACTCTGGACGCTGCCTGAGCTATCTTGATGGGACGAAGGTTAAGCTCCTTCTCGGCTTTTAGATGCGGATGGCCGCCATCTTGGATTTTTTCCAAGGGATAAGGATAGGAATTTGCCCAAAATTTTTAAAGTGCCTAGGAGACATTCTCCACTTAGTTTAACAAACAAGCAACCTTTTGAAGCTGTTTTGAGGTCTTTCTTGTCACAATTAGACATATATAACATATTCCTATTAAGTCATAAGGTATTGTAGTACCAAATTAAGTTAAGTTTTGACTGCTTACAATTGAGTTTCTAAGTCATCTGAATATATGAAAAGTTTTACAAAAGATTAAACTTTATTACAAAAAAAATTGAAGTGTAAGCAGTAAAATTGACTGAGTTATGGCCTCCTAAAAAACATCAAAAAATCACGTTTGGTCTGCACCCACCTTACAATTTTTTTCAGAAAGAAATTCGCCAAAAATTCACCTTCAAACAATGGGCTGCCAAACTTTATCTATGGCTATTCTACGTCCTAGGGCATCCACCAATGCATTGTTAACAGCTAACCATAACGATAAAGGGGTGCTCTTGGTATATGCACACTTAACCTATGTTTGCGCCTGTCTTACCGAAATTTTGGCAAGTGAGAGGAGTTCAAAAAAAAAATTCATAAAAAAAACTAATCGACCAAATCATCTGAAACTTGCACAGAACATGCCTAAAGCATTGGGCTACATGTCTATAAAGTTTGGTTAAGTAACCTTGAAACGCTAAAAAAGTTATCACTAAAAAAGTTCGAAATTTCAGTATAGGCTGATTTTTTCATTCGTCATTCTGTTTCCTCATATTCAGTGGCTACCAATTTTTTCGCCAAGTTTATAGGCGGCTCGGAAAAAGCCAAGATTGGATGGGGGAATAGGTATGAGCCTGAGGGCATCTAAACTACCCTTTAAAATCCAAAATGTCATAATTTCCCCCCCCCCCAAACAACTATGAGAACCAAAAAAATGCGCCCACCTTACCTTACCTAAAGTTCAAACTTCCATATCTCCTAGGGGATTTAACCAAATAAGACCCTCTTTTGACACAAGATGCATTTAGGCCTCTAGAGTAAGCCATTGAAAGCGCAAAGTGATTCGTCAAATTTACATATATTTTATATGTCTCCAAAGTTTTTGCATAAGTTAAGTAAGGTGGGCGCAGCAAGATGAACATCGTTAGGGGAAAGAACATACCATGTACATGTGTAAATCTCTATGAAAATCGTACAATAAATTTCTTTGGAAGGTATGAAATTGCCCTCTATCACTCCTTATTCATCATAAATTAGCCATTGTGAGTCATTATACATCAATAACAAAACACTTGCACTGTATTTTAACAAATAGTTAAAGTCATCCAAATCAGAGCTCATTTTGACTGTATTCAAATTACAAGAAATTACAGAAGATCTGGGAAGTTATAAAAATCCAAAGACTACCTGCTTCTCACAACTTGCATGCCACAACAAAGTCGATAAACGATAAGCATTGGCTGACATCTGCGGGCAGCGTGCTCTCAGTAACAAGGAACTAGCCATGCTCACGGGAGGAATTGATCGGTCATTCTCAGTGTTTGAAGATTTTTCGCCTTTATTTCGTCCTTCTTTTACTTTCCATTGCGAACCTTCATTCAAAGCTGCGGCCCGTAGAAATCGATGAAGGGTTGGTGCGCGTGTTCTGACTTCTTCGTTGAGCTGGATGTCGGTCAGCTTTATGAAACTATCAGGAGAGGTTGCTCTTAAGAGCGAGGGCTGCTTTCGTCAACAGAGGTCTTTGCATTCTTTCTGGATGCTTTTCTCTACCCTTTGAAGAACACACTCCTCTAACTCTTTCTGCTCAAGTATATTTCTTACTGCCATTTCGTCTTCCCTGGCCGCAAGTTGCCGAATGACTTTCGCTCTCCATTCATCATGAATAACCTCGCAAATTAAAAACAAAAAAAATAAGTTTTAAGAGGATTCGAAAAAATTTCTTAGAGAACAAAAAAAAAATGACACTGACAAAAATACCTCTGTTCGAGATGAAGGGGTAGTCGCGACCACTAAATCGTCATGAGCCGCAAGATGCCCGGAGATGTTTTCCTGGATATCAACATCGACACTATCGGCTGGTACATTGAGATTAATTTGTCTCTTTGATGTTGGATGGAGGTTCTTGCTGTTGGATGGCCTTAAAGGAGATGCCATCGCACAAGCACGCTTCGATTTTGTATTGTTGGCAGTCGTCAGGGAAGGTGTGAGGTTCTGACATCTTTTCACCTCAGTGCATCGAATCTCAAACTGCTCCACGGACTGTCGGTAAAGCTCTCTAAATTGTTTCAGTTCTACTTCCAGGATTTGAATGTATTTTTCATACTTCTCCAACTCACGTTTGCATTTATAGCATATGGTAGATGAACCGCCAGAAACTTTGAGAACTGGCTGTCCAAGTACAGTTTGAAGTCGATCGGCTGGCTTCAGTGCTTTGGATTGTGAGCTAAACAAATTGGACTTTCCTTGGCCAAGAACTGCGGGACTACATCGGCAGACCCTACAAAGATCATTAGCCTTTATAACCTTCACCGGCGTTTTCGAACTTTTTCTTTTATTTTGCACTGTTCCGTAGAATTCGGTAAGAATTCACAGGCCTGCACGCGAGTGCAGTGATTCGTAAAACGTAAACATGAAACATGACACACATATTTTACTCCACGTGGGAAAAACCGGTTTGCTGTGTTTCTAAAATAAGCTCTGACAGTGGATGTCAATCAAATGAAATTAGAGTCGGCATGGAAGTGAGGTTGTTATCCGTTGGTACCAGAGGTTTATTTTTCTCGCTGCTTCGCGACTTGTCTTCGTGGCTTCGCCGCTCAATCCGCCCCTAACGAGAAAAAAAGCCTCTGGCACCAGGGTAGCTCTCTGTATTTGCTCGAGAAAATGGAATGCAAATCTAATAGTTCCAGCATGTTTTGGGACTGAAGTAAGCAAGTTTTATTTCAAAATCATTTCTTTTTCGTCACTGGAGTCAGAGTTAAGTTTCGAGTCGGGAGACTCCGCAATAAACTTCGATCGAGCATGCTGCTCGACAACTGTGAACACATTGCTTGGAACTTTTAGAGCAATTTGCAATATTCAAGGCAACGGGGAAGTTTCATTTGCGGATGAGCTGTTTAGGAATGGAAACCTAGCCGATACGAAGTGGAGTGGCAGGAAGACGAAAAGCAGGAAAGAAAACTCACGGACTGCTTTGAGTCAGTTGGATGGTAATTTCGTCACCTAAACACCAGATTCCCACGCCTGTTTATAGCCCATTTACATTTGTCCTCAGCGAGAATGTATTTTGTCAAGGTGCGGTTGTTCTATTAAATCTAGTTTGAATTTTACTAGGTGGAATGCTTTATGTTTATAGGAGCAACGTAAGAGTTGCAGTTTTCGAGACTTGATGACCTCCGCACATAGGTACTCTTGTGGCGTCTTCTTTGAGTGGCTCTTTGTTCTACAAATTGATCCTTTTGCAGAAGCGAGCTTCTATTTCCGGCCGTGCTTTTTAACGTTTAGTCCATCAACTCGATGGAAATAAAGTTTGTTTTTATTCAGTTCTGTTTAAGCATTGGCCTGGAACATACTTTGACCACGATTATAGAGAGCTCAACCAAAACACTGGCTTAGATCGATTGAAAATCGTAGAATTGTTTAGACATGTATTTTTAAAGCTGCGGGAGGCAAGGCCGAAGGAAACATTTCATGCAATTACCGATTTCACATTGTCACACATTTTAGGTCGTAACTCCAAATAACCAATGCAAATTTCTCTCCCAAGTTTGCAGTGAGACGGATAAGCGAAGTGGATGTGTTTCCTAATTTGTCCGCAGATGTTACGCGGTCATAGTTTCGATACCGGTCAGTACAAAATGCAGACCGCAGACTGCAGACCAGGTACAAAATGCAGACTAAGTACAAAATGCAGACTGCAGACTAGGTACAAAATGCAGACTGTACGTGATGGAATGTCATTTTATAACTTACCTAGTGTTGCACAATGGTCATTATTGTGGAATATTCCTTATGCTTGTTTCTGTAGACATGCTACACTGCTGTATTAACATCAAGTAATGAGCTAATCAGCAATAACAAAATTATAGTAATAATAATAATATTGATAACTGTAACAATGTGAATGCAAACATTAACACTCTTTTGCATTTTTGCAACAATAGCAATTAACCTTGTTTACAACCAGGTACATTACACCTGTATGTGGTTCAGTGGGCTCAAGAGAAGCTGTAACAAAACTAACTCTACTGGTATCATGTAACTTTTATACACTTAATTTCTCCGATCAGACATGTTATAGATTTGATGATGAAAATTACGGGCAAAATCATATTTAGCAATTCGCTTTTTTCACCAATCCCATAATACAGTTCATTTTGGGGGGTTATTTACATTAAAACAATGGATAATCAGTTCACTGAAGCATGATACTGTCCCAAGAGTAAATAAATTGCATTGTTTTTATGTAAAGAACCCCCCAAAACGTATTGCATTATGGGATCGTGAAAACAGTCAATTGTATTTTGGACAAATACTTGTCAAAACCTGTGACCTTAATATAGAAACTGTAACAAAACTAACTCCATTGGCATCGTGTACCCTTTTTAAACTTTATTCACTTGATTCTGTGTTTTGGGGAAATAGCTGTAAAACCTAGCACAGCATGTGAACTTTACATTGGGCCATTCCATTTTAATATCTGCATGCCCCCATTCAGGTCCTGTGAATTTTACCCTCTCGGAAAAGTAAACCTTTCATCCCCCAAGAAAGAATGATCAAAGTGGCTGTCCCTTTTAAAAGATAATAAGTTCTTTGTAGAAATCCAAAACTGTTGGCAAAAGAATATTTAAAATGCCCAGAGAATAGGGCAAGTGTTTGATCATTCATTCGCCTTGGAGAGACGGTGTTTCAAGAGAGCGTGCAGAATGGCACAGAATCTTATACAATACAAAATAAATTAAGAAATAAATATTGTTAATAACAATACTGAGATGCAATAATTGCTTGGTAACTGGAACTTTGTTTGTGTTGACAAGGCTAGTCACCAGACAATTATTATTCTACCCACATGTTCTTGCAGTGTAGTTTTGACTATGAACCCTTTTCCCCTTGTATACCACCGGTTGAAACTGCTTATCAGTCTAAATAAACTTCCTTTATTTACTTTTGTCTCGGAAAAGTTTAAAAATTTGGTGATATTTATAACGACTGGTGTGTTTGATTGTGTGAGACTGCAAAGAGAAATTACTGTTATTGTGAATTATTTATTAAGTATTGTGTTAAGGTTCCTCGTAATAGTTTCAAGCATCTTCCTGTATTGATAGATCGATACTGATGCCAACCTTTCTACGTGATTGTCTAATAACAGCATCCAACAGATACCCAATAATTGGTGAACAAGATTTTTTCATTTTCTTCTTTCTTGATGTAAGAAGTTACCATAGCAACCATCAATTATCCACCAATGATTGAGCATTTGTTTTATGCAATTATTTTTTAATCAACTAAAAGTTTTAAGAGGGGAAGATTAAGCCATTAGACTAACTGCTAAAAACAACTGACAACTGTTGCCATGCACCTTAAATGAACATAATAATTGAAGGGTTTGGTGGAAAAAGGTGGAAAAAGGGCGGAAGGTTTTTTACTCAAAATTTAACTTTGTTAGAAATGCTCCAAATTTCGCATACAGTTTTGTTGACGTGGGTCAAACAATGTTCTGCATGTTTTTTCCCTGAAATTTGCTTCCTCTTTGAGATATTACGTATGCGAAAAAAACACATTTTTCTAAGGCCATCCACTGGGGACCTTTT
Organism: Micromussa lordhowensis; assembly: GCA_964020085.1. Lineage (NCBI taxonomy): Eukaryota > Metazoa > Cnidaria > Anthozoa > Scleractinia > Lobophylliidae > Micromussa > Micromussa lordhowensis. The sequence goes on from OZ026597.1 coordinate 28,271,041, forward strand.
GTTAAACGAAAAACAAAAGAAGCCTTTTGTTTCGCTAAAGCATGGAGTCAGTATAATACCTGAATCTCCTACTACTGCTTCGTTAGCACAAGTGACTAAGGCGCTTAACGGTCCGGAGTCGAGTTTGTTTTGTCCTGAAGCTGGCTAGGTAATTGAATTGCTGTTTTTACTGGTAGGGATCTGGGATGACGTGTTTTTTAGCTGCCATTGTGATGTATGCTTTCGGCGTGCAAAACGATAACCCTAAGTCAGAGCTTGCTTACCTGTTAATTAAGCAGAGTTTGCTCGTTATTTCCACCAATATTCAACGCTTATTCGAGGAATATTTGCACCCGCCTGGTAGGAGATTTGGCATCATTGAGCCTCTGACCCTCGTTGAGTCACCAGCATGCCTCAAAGAACCGAGGCATGTTTTTGTTCCGTGATCATGGTTTAAGTCCGCCGTTAACTTAGCCATTGAAGAACATGTGAGCCAGGCGTTCGAGTCTAGAAACGCTTCTTCTTCCAAAACAAAGCATCCGTCGCGGACTTACGGCTCATTTGCCAAACTTCGGCATGTGTCAGTATTGGAAATTAGAACTGATTTCTAGACTCTTATTGTTTTCTTGAAATTAGCCGCCTCATCGTCCTTCGCTCCAAAAATTTCTGAGATATCCCATAATAATCTTTGATGCATAAAGTGTGCGTGACTTATATAGCATGTCTGAGCGTGACTCAGACACGGACGGCTGGTAACTGGCGAGAAAGGCCAGGTAGCAAAGTCGTTGAATTTGACCTGTGCTTCGAAGACGTAATTCGGAAAGTTTCTAAGCGATTTTTACAGGCCAAAGAGAAATTGCCGGTTGGTTAAATTCGCAAGCAAGTGTTCCGTGAGTGTGCATCGTGGTTTTCCAAGCAGATGATTACTTTGAATTGTGGTAGAATCGAGCCCGCCGCGAAGAAAAAAGACAAAGAATGCCTGACCGCAGGTTTAACTATAGGAAGAAGAAAACTTCAGCTCAAAATTAATGTAAGTTTTGCTTTGTATTTCAGCCTTCCTTTGCTGATAAATTTTATGTTTCTTGGGCTTTTTTTCTGCATGAGCAGCGCGTTAGCTTAAGGCTTGCTCTTTCTGTGTTGTCAGATAGAATCATTTCACGGAACGAGCTGAGTTTTTATTTTCTTTCTTTCTTTCTTTATTTATTCCATTTTCACTGCATTAGTTTTGTACCAAAAAAGTAATTTCACGTAGAAACATTTCAATCACCGATGCAACCAATCTGCAAAACGTTCAAGCTCTCTCTCTAGCCACTATTCATTGACTTTTTTAGGTATCGATTTGTGCAAGTCGAGATTGTTTCCCGTGGCCTAACACTGCTAACTCTAACGTGTCCTGACCTTAACTCTCGCCTAAACCGAAGCGCTAGCGCTAACCCTAAGCAACAACCCTAATCCTGAGCACTAGCCCTAACCCTAAGCAATAACCCTAGGCCTGAACGTTAACTCCAAGCTCGACCCATAACCCGGCGGACCCCAAACGCTAACCCTAACCTTGTTCCGTAACCCTAACCTTCAACGTTAACCCTAGTTTCAATCGGTAATTTGACTGAAATTAACGTCTTTGCGGCCGCATGTTAACGTGCAATCAAAATTTTAACGTTTTTCTACCTGAAATGAACACTTTTTAAGGTTGTGTGTTGCAAAAGATCAATATTTTGCTTGATTTTAAGTGAAATTACCGTCTTTGCGGTCACGTGCTGACGTGACCACCAACTGCAGGTTTTTTGCATACGTAATATTTCGAAAACTAAGCAAACTTCAGCAAGAAAACATACAGAACATTCTTTAACACACCTAATCAAAACTACATGCGAAATTTGGAGCGTTTCTGACAAAGTTAAATTTTGAGTAAAAAACCTTCCGCCCTTTTTCCACCGAACCCTTCAATTGTGTTTTGTTTTTCTTTTGCAGCCAGCATTTTCTTCAGTGCAATAAATGCTTACCAAGGATTTTGCAATGCCTTTCCTTTTAAGACAAAAAAGAAATTGAATCACCCAGAAGGGCATTGCAATCTTCTTCAGAGGTATTTTAGGGCAGCTAAAGGAGTTCTGGATCGAGTGTAACTACACCACAATAACTCCAAATTCCTTTTGTGGCATCATTTTGTGACTTATTTTTAGTTTTTTTTTGTCAGTACCTGAGAGCACTAGAGAAGCAGCACTTACTCCATCCAAGTTCTTTTTCCTACACAAGACCGCTTTAGGTGGAAAAAGACATTCTCTGGCTTCAATGTGAAACGCAAGCCGACTGTTCCTCTTGGAGTGTATGCCCTGACTTGTTTCCTACAGAGGACTACATCATAAGGCTCAGGGGGGGGGGGGGGGGGGAGGGGTCACTCATGGAAGTGCGAAACTTATCCACATCCATAAAAAGTGGTCACCTTTGAACCTTGAAGCCACCGGAGATAGTAAGGCTCTGGTTTTTCAAAAGCAGTAACATCTTCAAGGGGGTCTTCTAGCTGGCCCATGTCACGCTGTTCAGGGGCACGGGATAAACGATTCCTCCTCGGACCAGGTTTCCTGCCAGCGGCTTTCGGGATAGAAGATTGGACTAGGTTTGAGAGATTTGGTTCCCACTTGACGACAAGTTTTGGAAAGTTTCTCCCATTCTTCCTTGGAGACTTCAAGATGGCTGTAAGAAGGTGCCAGTGTATACGGTGAGTCTCCAACAATGGCCCTGTGAACATTTTGGCGGTACTTTCCCACAAACTTTTCTGAAATGTCAGAGAACTCTGCATAGGAACACTTTGAGGATTTGCCAGGACTTGCTGATTTCTTCTGATGATCAATTTCCTTCTTCATGCATCCATTCATGCTTTCTGGACAGTTGTTGTAGAAGAAATTGTCTTGAAGCCCAGCTGATCTCCTTACTGGGAGCAGCATTTTTTCTTTCATGTCCACAGAAATGTTGGCAAGGAAGTAACTGTAAAATTGAGGGCTTTCTTTCCTCGAGTGTTTGACTTCTTTTTCATCCCAGGAACTTTTCAATGACATCAGTCTTGCATCAAAGTCTGATGCACTGTCACTGTTGATCAATCCTTTGTTGCTCCTGTCACCAAATATGTCAATCAAATATTCTGTTTGGACTTCCTCAGGGATGAATAAAGAACTCATCTTTCGCTTAATGTTATCTTGCACATGTTTTGTGCAATCCAAGAATTGTGCAATGGGTAATTCTCTGGACAGGCCATTTACAATTATTGATTTCTATCTATCACAGCCGACAAATAGTATGTTCTCAAGGTCTCTGTTCAGTCCCTTCAGAGTGCTTACAAAGTAGTGAAATGCTGGGGCTCCTTCATCAGTGTGTATCATCATGGGGCCAGGGAAGTTTGGATGTGTCCCAGAATCCTTGTCATGAAGCATCAAGTGTCTGTATGTTGTTGTAGTGACAAAGAAGGGGCCGATGTCATATGTCACATCAATACCAAAGCTGGAATATTCATCTGGATTACAGCAGAATTTCACCACATCTGCTAACTGTGCTTTTGTAGTTAGCACCACTCTCACTTCTGGGCTTACTTGTAAGTAGTGAAGAAATATCCCTTTTGAGTCCTTACACTTCTCTATTAATTCTGCCAAAGTGTCCTTTGCATGCTGGTCTCTCAGTTTCGATCTTTGGTATTTCACTTGTCTGATCCCTCTTGGTAATACAGCAAAGGATGCACTGTCTATAATGCCACCTCCTTCCTCATATAATTCGTCATAGGTGGATGAAGGTCCGAGTGGGGTCTTGGCTTTGTCAGAAATGCGTTGTTTGGTGCTGGTAGCAGTCGCATAGAATGGCTGAAGACTTTTTCTGGCATTTTTATGTGCCTCAACCTTTACATCTTCCTCTGCACCAGTGTTGGAGTACTGAAGGATGATAACCGGCCACAGTTCACCAACATGATCTTGCAATGTAATAGTCCTTCTTTTAAAGGCCTTTGTAGAGCTGTGTACCCAGTATGTTCGGGTCAACTTATATTCACCTGGTTTCGGATCTTTGAGGTCATCTATGCGAGACACTTCACCATCATCATCCAATTTAATGAATTCACTCTTGCTGTCATGATGACGGAAGGAGCCATTATCATCAGCTTTAAAATCATCAGGGTGATTAAAACAGGAGGTGTCTAGGACAAATGTGGCATCCTTTGTACAACCACGTGGTATTTCAGTGCAGACTTTTTCTCCAGGATTCAGAATAATTACACATGCTTCTTTTGTTGATAAAAATGGTGATGTCGTCAGGAGGAGGGGACAATGTTGGTATTCTTTATGGAACTCTGGTTGTTCACTGCAACATTGCAAATGAATACAAAAAGATTCATAAAGCACACAAGAGACAACAATAAATAGCATTTACAGCTTTTGTCTATCTAATAAGAAAAACTTTAAGAAAGGCATTAAATAAAGCTTTTTGAAGGAAAACAATGGAAAACTGAAAATGTCTGACTTTTTCATCCTCAAAGGAAAGTGCCTTGCAGCTGCTGACATTCAAGGGTACCTGATAATTGAAACACAGATTGACAAAACATTACAAATCAGTAACTCTTTAAATTGAAACTAAATACATTGGTAAAGTACCAAGATCTCCTCTATCAATAACTGCTGTACAGAAGTGTTACAATGTATGAATGTATCAGTGAACAGCTGAAGGAAGAGTAAATAAATGTAAGTACATGTACCAGGGAAATAACTACCGGTAATATTTTCAAACCAATTAATCATGCAGCAATAGTATACATTTAATGTTTGGTCCGGAGGGAAACAGTTAGTTTTGTTTTCCGGAGAGTCCTGATGTTTCTGGAGACGAAGTCGAGGGAAACATCAGGACTCAAGGGAAAACAAAACAAACTGTTTCCCTCGGGACCATACATTAACTGCTTTGTTACATGTTTAGACTTTCCTTTAAACAATCATGTAGCAAAAACGAACACTCAAGCAGTTTAAGGCCTGGGTTTGACGTTGGAATGAGACCCCCAGCAGACTTTCAAGGTGACAATCGAAGATTAAACATGGCAGCAGTTACCACGTGGCGAGCGTTTGAAGTTTTGAGTAGAGCGGTTGGGTTTTTAGAAAATTGAGATCGCTAAATAGACCAACTTATTCTTAGATGACGCTGTTTACGTGAATTTGAGGGGTCTACAGCAGAGGTAAGTGTTCGTTTTGTGTTATTTTTTATTGATGTTAATTCTCGCCACGACGGAGCTGACGCCTGCATCCAGAGTGCTTTTTTATGCAAAACGCGACAAGTTTGTGTATTTACTTCACTTAAGAGCAGAAACGCTTTATTATGCGACGAATCGTTTTCTTTTTTGTCAGTGCAGGTATGTACGAGGCTAAAAACGAAGTATGTAATTTTCCCGGAGCGTATGCGATCACATTTAATTTGTTGATCAGATTTAAATGCCTTGCTCTAATCCTATTTCTGTATTTAACGGTGATCTACAGTACAGCATGTTTAGACAATTAAAATTGAGGCCTTTTAATTGTTTTCAAACACTTAGTAATAATGCTACAATAGGTTAAAAGTATATCAAATGTGGGTAATAATGCTATAATAGGTTAAAAGCATATCAAATATGGATGCTTACAAAGATTGTCCTAACTTTTAAATATTGAAAGTATGTCAATAGTTTCCATCATATAATTTCAAAGTGTTTAATTGACCTGCAGCCGGTCAAGGTTTTAATGGACTAAATGACCGGCAGTCAAAACGTTTTTGTAGGTAGGCTAAATAGCACTCCGGTAAGCCTAAAAAGCACTCCAGTTAGACTGAAGAGCACTCAAGTTACCTGAGGAGCACTCCGGTTAGCCTGTTTGCAGTCAGCTTTCAATACATGAAAACTGTGGGCTGGTTTCCATGTTGCAGTGGTATAGTCTTAGAGTATCGCTAGCCATGCGGGCGTCACAGGTTGAAGTCCTCCTGGGACACGTATCAGGAAGTTCTTTTTATGTTGTAATTCTCATTGCCGGTCATTTAGTCTATTTAAAACCTTGACCGGCTGCCGGTCATATAGCCACAATGTATAATTATATTTGAGAAATTGTGTTTTTCGAAACACAATCTTCTCTGATTCTTGATTTTATACTGTCACATTCATTAATGTGTGGTCGAAGTTTTAAATTAAAGTCAGCTAACTGACTTGTTTCCATTTTTCATGTTAACAGCATCTTTTTTTCTTTAACCCACTATTGGACACAGATACCCTGTCAATACAGCTTTCTTGCAGTCAAGCAGAATCTTTGAGTTGCACAGCTGTAGCCATGAGGTAAGCAAATACTTTAATATTGAAAGAGTAACAAAGTTGCTTTTAATCCTTGGCCCATAGTATGTACATCTAGGTGATAACAGTCACTTTAATACAGCCCAATATTATTATTATTACCTTATAGTTCCTGCAGTACATGTACATTGTATGTCAGTTCTGTGAGTCGTGAAAGAGGGGTTTGAGATGAAATCTGACATAAAATCGAGCAATTTCAGTTTTTGGTGGACAAAACTCTGGTACCAGAATACTTTCAAGTATTTTACAGTCCTTTTTGTATTTTCTTAAAACGAAAGATATAATAATAATCTGAAATAACACCGAAAATAATTTCCCATGGGAATGAGTTCAGAGCTCACAGAAATTGTGCAAACACAGGCAAAATTTCATCAGTTTCATTTCACAAGTACTCTGAAGTGTTTCACACAAATTTCAATTGACTGTTTTCACGATCCCATAATGCAATACGTTTTGGGGGGTTCTTTACATAAAAACAATACAATTTATTTACTCTTGGGACTGTATCATGCTTCCGTGAACTGAATATCCATTGTTTTAAATAAAAATGTAAATAACCCCCCAAAATGAACTGTATCATGGAATTGGTGAAAAAAGCGAATGCGATGTAAATAATCTTGGCAATAAGTTTTTGTCCACTTGTCACTCAAACTTCTGGTGGATTCTGTCTTAAACTCTTCCTTTTGTACCAAAGTCCTCTGGAAATGCTGCATTTAATATGAAATATCTAGCATGAGTAGGAATATTGTTTGTGGCAGTGCTGTACAGCCCAAACTTTAAAACCTGTACATACATTTGGATCAAAATAGGTGATTTTCATACCCTATACCCTGAGCAAAAAATTAATACCCCATTTCAGACCACTGAGATTACCCTGTACAGTACACATAGTACATGGCTGCAAGATATAACTATCACTAACCAGAAATGGTCTCCACTTGTGTAAACATTGAGAAAAGGTACAAAACATGCTGATGTTGATGTAGAAGAAAAATTAGTTCTTGTTAGCAAATGCTCAATTCCAAGCGAGAATGAATAACATTTCCTTCATGTACACATGTGTTTTAGACCAAAATGATCAGAATTTTACCCTTTTTTATACCAAAACCACTCAAAATGCATTACCCTTTGTGCTACATGTACACATCCACTGAGCTCATTAAAGGGAGAACCTCTCCCTTTGTGAGCTGTTACAACAGTCTAACAACATGACAAAAGGTGGGGCTTAAAATATGTTATTAATAACAAATAATCAGACAAATGAAGGGCTCTGTTGTTTAGTACTGAATAGTACTGTTTTTAAGAAATTGCTTCACCAATGGACAGTAATAATTTATTTTCTAAGAGTGAGGCAATTTTAGCCTTTAAATCATTGTTTAGTACTGAATTGCACTGTTTTCAAAACATTACTTGACAGAGAACAATGATAATTTATTTTCTAAGTCAGAAGCAATTTTAGCCTCTGTTCTTTAGTACTGAGTAGTTCTGTCTTAAAAAAATTACTTTTACAGATGGACAGTAATTTTCCAAGACTGAAGCAATTTCAGTGCAACTTTCCTTTTGTGGAGAAGCTCTGTTGCTTCCTGGGATGCTGCATAGTCATTTGAATTTGGAAGCCGCTTATGCTGCATGAGGAAGGATGCATCCCATGCTTTGACATCAGAATCCAGCTGCTTGATGGCCTTTAACACAAGAACTTGTATTTTTGCCAGGTGGTTATCATACCTGTTCACACAATAACGAGATTTGGGGTTGCGAGTGACGTTTTTACGCAATTTGTCGAGCTGTATGACCTCCGGCAATTTCCCCAGTACAAGCTCTGCTGCTTTTGCTGTTTTGGAGGACAGCGGCTGGCTACTTTCATCATTATCCATCTCATGGTCTGAGAGTTGTTGATCCTGAACACATTCTCTCGGCTGTTCTTCAGGCACTGTGCTCTGGTTCGGCTCTGGGTCACTTGTTTGCCCTGAATCACAATTCTGAACAATCTCATGCACATCGTCGGCTTGAAATCCCTCTACAAACATCACTGCAGTAACTTCACTGTCATCGTCATTGTCATCATCATTGCTGTCTACACATGGTGGTTCTTGACAATAGGAAAAACAGAAAGTGAGTAATATTTATTTGTTATTTGTGAATTTGTATTTGATGGATTCTCCTTTGGGATACACTAAGTACATTTTATAAAAAGCTGACTTGGAGAACATTATTAAATTCATTTGGATATAATTATACACTGTCTTCACCAAGAGTAAGTTAGAATATTTCATTCTTTTATCATGAGACATAATTTTATTCATGGTGGTACAGTGAAACCCTAAGGCCAAAGTAAAAAGCTATTATGCACCCATGCAAGTGCTGTAATTTTTATCTGTGCATTTTCTCTTTGCAAAATGAAGCAACTGACTACATGCGCTGTGTGTGTACATGTAGTATTGTCAGTTACACAACACATGTTCACACAGCTACATGTATATCTGTACATCTACATGTAAAAATGTTGGTTTTGTTCAATTCCTGTGATATGGTACATGATACATGTACTAAGTAAATGTAACTAAAATGAGAGCTATAATTTACGTTAGAGTTTTAATTTCTCAACTGCACAGTACCATGTTGTTTTTCGTTGAGGTAAATTTCTTCTGGCTCATGCTCTTCAGCTGCAGGGAAACCCTCTGCATTTAACTTGTCATAGACAAGTTTTCCACTGTCACTTCTTAGCTTGTAAAGAGGTGGTTCATCAGGTTTCTCATAACACTGTTTCCAGGCAGTTTCCAAGCTGCTTTGAACTGCTTTTATTGAACTTGACCTGAAATGACAGACACTTGGACCCTCTGGGCGATGTGTGACTTCATTGGGACCATCATGAAACTCAATTGAACCATCACCTTTCCAGTGCCACCACACTCCTGGTCCTGGGAAGAGGAAATCACTGACTTGCTCCAGGTGAGCCTGTCATAATCTTGGCTTCTTTGTTAGGAGAACCAACCAACTGTTGTGTTGGTTCTGTGTGGTAGCCTCTTTGCTAACTCGGAAATTTCACGTTCCTGGACGATAACTGTGTTTTCTTCGACAGTGCAGTCTTCCCCTTGTATGTGCAGAATGCATTTGGTACTAGATCTTCTGCGTGCTTACTCCATGTCTTTCTTGTTATGTCAACGATTCGGTCAAAAAATCTTTCAAACAGCTCTGCATTAATGGAGGAAAGACACACAAGCCTGTAGATGACAGCAGCATGATGCACAGCACTGTGGTAGTAGATTCCATACAGTTTGCGCTGGGTCATGGTCTTGGGTGGGGTTAAAACTGCCCTCACTGCCAGTGCGTGTTTAAATGCTAGGTTTGCCAGTCGCAATATTTGCTTTGGGTTTCTGCTTTCTTCTTTCGCATAGAAAGTTCTCATCATTTCAGCCAATGTTGTCTGTAATTCGATCACTCCTCCATCTGCTTTCTCAGCTAAAAGGATTGTTACTTGCAATAGAGCTCGACAATAGTCTATGCAGCAGAGCTTGTCTTTTCTTAAAGCAATGGAGAGTGTCTCCTTCAGTGTCACTAAGCACAATATTTTGAAAATAGCGTTTAGAAGCCTGCGGAAGTAATTCCAGTGAGGGTTCTTCAAGGGTTCTAACAGATTCACTTTGTTTGTTTCGGTTCGACAAAATCAACCCATCGTTTACGTCTTCATTTTATCATTGACCGATAATCGCTAGAAAATTGTACAGTATATCTTTCCTTAAATCTGGGATATTGCCGCAACAGCCGATAGCAATTCTGGAAGGGATTTCTGCGCACTTTTCGGATGTGTATTGCACCATTCTGTAGTAAATGAGAGGATGTGAGATATTCAAGCTTCCTGGGTAGACGTCACAACAGCCGCTGGACCCATTCTCCCCAAACCCGGTCGCGAAACAAAATGGTGGCGTTTTGGTGCTATTTTTGAGATTTCGTCACGGCACAGAAAATCGAGGATTTAACCGAATCCAAAAATTTTTTTGCAGAACTATTTCAAATAATAAGTAGATTCGTTTTAGTGAAAAAAAAAATTTGGGGGTTAGGTGCACTTTAAATTCCAAAGGAAAGAACGTATTTTATTTGAACTCTAAACCTTACCAAACTGTGTACTCAGCAAACCAAATATATTTAACGTTTTATTTCAGATCTAAAGAACAGGAACAAACATGTTGTAACAGTTTCTTGTGGAAAGTGGAACCGTTGCAAAAGTGTTTCAAAATGAAGCTAATGGACTCAGTCTGTGTAGCCCCTGTGGACAACTGACTAGCGGACACGCACTCTGGGGCATCGAACGAGACTGAGTAAAAGAAACCCTTTAACAGCATGGCCTATTCTGATATGGAATGGCATCAAGTTTAGGTGCTGAAAACTAACACAACTGGCCTGAAGATAAAACAACTGGCTGAAGATAAAACAACCGGTTAAAGATAAAACAACTAGCTGAAGATAAAACAACTGCCTAAAGCTGAAAATAGATCATATCAAGTTCAGGCCTATTCAATTGTAACAGGACAACTTAAGTCAATTTAAATCACGTCTTCTCTCAAAGAATCCATGTCAAGCTCTAAGGTATCCAGAATAAGGGCTTCTTCATCCTTGTTTGGAGCAAAGTCGATCACCAAAGTTGGGGTTTCGGGATTCTTCAAAAACTCTGGATGACGCGCTCTAATACAGGATTACTAAATGACTGAAAAACAACATTTGTAAGATTCAAAAGAACCCCAAATTTGGGGTTTCGGGATTCTTCAAAAACTCTGGATGACGCGCTCTAATACACAATAAATCTAGATGATAGCCCCGTGGATTCTCAACTGGGGTAACTTTGTTGGTTCCTGCTCACCAATCCTTTTCTCGATGTACGACTATGATGTCCATTTGTGGTGGTCTTTCGACTGACTGACACCATGGATAGACTGAAGCACGAGTTGGCTCTTCTGAAGTTCTGCCCCTCGTTGTTCGAATCGATCACATAAAGATACAGAAAAACGTTTAAGTTTCTATAATTTGCCATTTAGAAACAAAAAGCTGACAAAAAAAGTAGCTGGACCAGCTTCGTCGGGATGAACGTTGCATGACAAAGAAACTCGAGAATGTCTTTGTTTGTAATGAACACTTCACAGAGGATTGTTTCGAAGTCAGTTACCGATACGAAATGTTGGGTGGGAAGACGAAAAAGAGGAAACTAAAACAAGATGTGGTTTAATGAAACCTTCTCAAACTCATTAATAATTCATCAAGTTGAAACAAAGGAAATCATGACCGTGACGGTGGTTTGGATACCCGGTCTTAATTAGCATAGATTTTGACGATTTTACTTCTCCGTTTACTCCTTAGTTTTTGTTTTGATTGAGAAGATATATCAAACACTCCAGACAGTGTTTCATCAGCTATCCAAACACCTCGAATTTCGTCAAAAATACTCTGCTGCGTGTCGTATGTTCAACTCTCTTCTCGGTGTTTGGATATCCGGATGAAACACTGTCACTCGTGTTTGATATATTACATCAAAAATTCTTTGTTTACAGTGATACAAGAAATCCCTTTATGTCACCGCCAAGAAGTAAAATGAAAAATGCAAACAACTGAGGTCAAAAATAAGTGCTTACAGCTTTGTTAAACCACCTTTTAATATCTAAAGCAATTTCCAAAAAAAGATTGTTTTTCCATCCACTGCGACCAATGCAGTATAAGCTTAAAATTCTACCTTCAATTTTGTTTTCTTCCTCTGGCCGTTCTATTGGCATGATTTGACATCGCTCACAAGAACACCAAAATGTGCCTTGTAACTGCTTGTTTCCTTCTTCGTTTTCGCTTTCGCTATCCTCAGGATTAGGAACACATTCTGGCTCAAAACAGTAAGGTTGAAGATCAGCCATGACCTCAAGCATTCAAACACGCTTGCCACAATCTCTTGAACAAGATGATGTCAGTAGTATAGTAGTTAGCGGTTCTGAGCCATTTTTCCGTTCTGTATCCCTGATTTTATTATTTGCCTTGGATCTCTCTACCCTTCCTCCAAATACGAAATCAAATACATAATCCAAGGTCAAGGTCAAATACAGAATCCGATATTGGTACCAAACCTAAGACCTTGGTATGTAAATATAGGAATAAAAATGTCGGATACAAACTTTTTTCTGCTGGTAATTTTTGCGTTGGATATTCTCAACTTTTCTCCAACAATGAATCAAACATGTAGGAATAAAAAATGTGGGAATCAAAAATATCGGATACACTGCTGGTAATTTTGCGCTAGATTTTTTCTGCTGGATATTCTCTACTCTTTCTCCAACACAGAACCAAATATAGAATCCTATGCTTGGTATTCAAACATAGCATCCAAAACTAGGATCAAAACCTAGTATCAAAATATGGGAATCAAATATTGGGATAGGGATTAGAACCAAGACCAAAACCTGGGACATAAGTCTGGAACCGAAACCTTGGATCATGATTGGGACCAATACTGGGACTAATACGGGGACCAATATGGGAATCAAGGAAAATGACTACTATTTGATATTTTTATGTCCGTATGCATAGCTTGTTTTTCCATCTTCAAGTATATATCTTTTGTCATCAAAACAGCTGAGTGATACTTTGTTGATTTCATAACTGCCGAGTTCATGGTTTTGACTTCTGATTGTTTTCATCTTATGATACATCTGTTTATTATTGAAGAGTGTTTATAGTTTTCATGCCGAATGTCCTTTTTGATCACATTCTTTTTTATACCTTTGGCTGTTTTTCCTCCTTTTTGGTTGTCTTTAGTGTAGCTATACATCTTTGATCGAAGACCAACAAATTCACAAATAGGGACTCCTGCAGCTTCATCTTTGAATTTGCCAATTACTTTCTTATTTGTCTTGTCAAAATACGGCGAGCTTTCAGGGTAGTCGACGTTATCGAATTTATCTTGGTATACATCTTCAGCTTCAATTTCATAGGTCAAGCTGTCTGTGTCTGTGAATAGTAACTTGGCTTTGTCTCCATATTTCTTTTTAATGTAGTTATAATGAAAATCATACATTAACGTCTTGCTCAGATCCAAGATACACATACCCACATATGCTGGCCTGTTTAGGGTAAGTGTTTCTTTGATCTTATGCACAGCCACTAGATTTTCGTTGAAGATCTTGCTGCTAACATAAGTTGGCTTACTGGTATATTTCAATAGTTTCTTCTCATCAGTTACTAATCTGACATCTACTCGCTTTCTAATATTCTCCATCGTTTTCCCAAATACGCTGTTATTCATCAGCTTGAAGAAGTCTTTCTCAAATGCATTCTTGGCATTCTTACGTTTCTCAGTATTGAAATCAAGATATTGCTTCAACCAAGGAGATTGATTAAACTCAAGTACACGATGAACTTTAGTCACTTTCAAACTGAGATCAATATATAATTGGAGGTTCCTGTAATGCAGTACATACTTTTCTTTTTTCCCCAAAGTTGGTATCAATTTACTCACTAAACCGGTTGATATATTGTATTTCTCAGATATGTTTTTACAATAATCAGATAACATATCATTGGTTACTTTCACCTTTTCCGGTCCTAGTGGGTAGTCATTATGTAGATTGTGTAACCCTTCAGGATACTCTAAATCTACTTCCAGTATCAAACCCTTCTCACTATCTTCTTTATACTTGGCCAAGTTTGTCTTATCAATCTCTTTTTGTGTCATCCATCTGAATCCACCTGTTGGTAGATACTGACTCATAGCTCAACCGTAAAGGTTATTGGCATCGAGATACATGACATACTTTGAGGGCGCCTTCTCATCGTATTCTTTCATGTATTTATAATTTGCTTTACCAAAACAATTGGCTATATAGCTGATTCCACCACGCATACCCTTTTCAATGAACTGGAACATATCAATGTCAACCATGAGCTCTAATTTAATCATTGTCATTTTCAACATTGCATCCCATGACAAACCGGGAGATGTGAAATAATGGCATGGATCTAGTTTGTAGTATTCAAAGCATGTTTTCCTAAAGTTTTCGAATACATCAGCCAACAGAAGGATATTAGATGCAAGATATAAGTCATGGTAGTCACCCATGTTATTAAGAGAGAATGTATTCCACACATGTTGGGCATGTTGATAGTCTTCGTCTGATATATGTTCATCATTTAATATGCTGTAAAATTTTTCTTTCGGTGGTAGCTTTTCATTGAATTTATTGAAACTGTCCATATAGTCATATGGGTATACTCCTTTTCTAGCCATCAGATCAAGCTCTTGACCTTCAAATACTTGAGAGGTACATGTATATTTTAAAGATTCTCTTGGTATATTACTCACTAATTTTTCCAAACTGGAACTCATGAATTGAAAACTATCAAGGAACACTAAGCTATTGCCAAGCATGAAAGCCATATACTTCTCCATGTTATTAGGTATGGCATTGATCTTCATCTGCGTCTCTTTTCCTTTCTTATTTGTATATGTATTTTTCCAAACTGGAACTCATGAATTGAAAACTATCAAGGAACACTAAGCTATTGCCAAGCATGAAAGCCATATACTTCTCCATGTTATTAGGTATGGCATTGATCTTCATCTGCGTCTCTTTTCCTTTCTTATTTGTATATGTATTTTTCTCAACAATGGCTCCAATCTCTTGCATTATGAAATGACTGTCATACCCTCTCAAATTATGGAATATAACAGGTATATATATATATATAATAGGTATATATACAGGTTACTTCTTCTGGGTTTACTCTAAGTCTTAGATTGCATTCTTGATGGGCTGAGCCTCTGTATTTACTGGTGATATGGCAGTGGTCTCGAACTCGAATATCTTTATCAGTATATTTTTTGTCGCAAATATGACATTTTTCGGCTTTTTGAAATTTCTCTTCATCATCTTTCGTCATTCTCATTGGTTTATTGAATTCTTTCTTCATTACCCTCTTACAATATTTGACTTCCTCTAACATGGCTAACATGAATTTATACACAGCCTTTTTACCTCTGTATGTTGTAGCAGGTTTACTGTATTTATCATCATAGCAACAGACAACCTTATAACCGTATCCACAGTCTGTATGCTTCTGGTATTCTTCGGTATATGATTTATCGTTATTAGGTTGACAACTGGATATCTTTTCTGTTATGGCCTCAAAGTCTGCATAGATCACAAATGGCATGGGGTGTTGTTTATGAAAATTATTGAATTTTAATGTGTTGTTATCCTTGTCAGGCATTTTTACTGCTTGTGTACCATTTACTTGAATACAATTGTCTTTGTGATTGTTCAAGACTCCTTTGGAGCTGAAACACTGAAGGCAATGCATGCAGAAGTGCTTCTTTCCCTCATATTTCGTTTGGTTGAACATAAACCTGTTGAAGTCTTTGATGAGCACGTAATGTTTATTATCATTTTCAGTTATCAATAATAAGTTCATCTGTCTGTCATATTTTTCTTTTAACACAAAGATGGGATATGGTTGTTTGATTTAATATCCAAATACATTGATATTAATCTCATTTTGCTTTTCAATTTTATTATACTGCTTGGTGGTTACTGTTGAGAAATGGAGTCTAGAACAGGTATTCCTTGACTAGCTTCTTTAATCGTGTTGAGTTCTACTCAAGCAAAAATGATTACAAGATGCAAAAAGGGCGCGCATGCCCATATATGGTCTGTCACGCTAGACATACTGTGACATTCCCCTCTTTTTGTTGATAAAAGAAGCCTAATTACATGCAAACTAATCGGTAGAAAGAATATGATAATCACTGTTAATTGAATCAAACAAGTGTCTATCAAACAACAACAGGAACCCTAACAGTTTCATGGGTGTAGTATGAACCCAAATGTCAATAAAGAAAAGTTTCATTTGCAAGTCTCTGTTTGTCTCTATTCAGTCTTTGAACCGGGCTGGGACCTGGGTGACACGCCCTTTCCTGGTAACCTGGCTCTTCGGTTGGAAGCAGGTCCTTTCACTAGCTGCGAACGTACTTGCTGGTTGAAGGTCGACCTGGTTCTCACTGCAAGGTGGGTTTTGAAGGTGACTGTTCAGGTGTTGGCGTGCTGTCATTACCCTCTGTCAACGATGGAGGTCTGGTTGCACTGTTGTTGGTTATGTGTGTATCTTTGGGGTCAAGCACTGAAGCCACTGCACCCACAGGTGGAGAGGTATTGACACTCTGGCTTCTTGGTCTGAGATGCTCCCTATTCTCTGGTATATTTTCCCTTGAATGTCCACCATGTAGGTCCGGGGGTGCTCTGTTGGCTGCGGCCTGTTCAACACAACTGCTGGTTGCCAGATTCCCTTCAAGGCATTCCAGACAAACACTGGTTCCCAGTTGTTGAAGGGCCTTTTGTCACTACCAGCCTTTCTGTCATAAAATACTGCCTCCTTTTCTTGTCGCCTCTGGTTGGCTTCTTGGTGAAGGTCACTATCTGGGTGTTTGGACTTCAGTGCGCTTCTGCTGCTTGGGATTGTTGTTTGGGGTTACGTCCAGACAGTAACTCATGGGGTGATGGGGTCTGGTCATCAATTGGAGTCGTGCGGTATATCCATAAGGCTGTGTAAGGGCATTTGTTCTCCTCCAGTGCCTTTCTCAAGAGTGGTTTGCAGGTACCAACTGCTCTTTCTGTTAGGCTGTTTGCTTGATGGTGATATGGGGAACTACAGTGCAGTGTGATGCCACTTTGTTCACATTTTGATCTGAACCTTTCGCTTATGTACTGAGATCCAAAGTCAGTGATGATAGTGGATGGTAGGCCATATTCTGCCAGGATGCTTGTGAAGTGGTTGCACACAATATGGCTGGTCATGTCATTGAGGAGTCCTATCACCGGGAATCGAGAGTAGTAATCGACGACCATCAAATACTTCTTTCCATTGAATTCGAAGATGTCAGTGCCAAGTTTCTCCCATGGCCGGGTTGGGAGGTCTGGTTGCATAATGGCTAGTTTGGGTTGAGCTGGCTGGTGCTTATTACATAAGTCACAGTTCTTCACCATCTGCCTAAT
The DNA here is from genome assembly GCA_964020085.1 of Micromussa lordhowensis. Classification (NCBI taxonomy): domain Eukaryota; kingdom Metazoa; phylum Cnidaria; class Anthozoa; order Scleractinia; family Lobophylliidae; genus Micromussa; species Micromussa lordhowensis. The sequence goes on from OZ026597.1 coordinate 28,288,366, forward strand.
ATCAGTGGAGATACCAGGCCAAAACACTGATTTTCTAGCTCGAAGGATACATTTGTTCTCTCCCTGGTGTCCCAGGTGTATTGCTTGGAGGACCTGGTTTCTCATGGAGGCCGGTATGACAATTCTACTGCCTTTCAGTACTAGGCCATCCTCTAAGGTTAGGTCACATCGGAAGTTCCAAAACTCCCACAGTTCTTGCGCGCATTGCTTTCTGTAGGGAGGCCAGCCGTTGAAGATGGTACTCTCCAGTAGACTTAATGTACGGTCCTGTTCTGTCAAGGACTTCACTGCCATTAGGTCAATAGGGGTGGATATAAAGTGGATGTTGCACGGTGATGCAGAGTCTTCTGTCGCATGCTCATGTCCTGCTTTTCTGTGGCACACTCGCGACAGGGCATCAGCAACTGGAATGGATCTCCCTTGCTTGTACTGGACATGGACGTAAAATCGTATGCATCTTAGGAGTAGCCTCTGCAACCTGCTTGGAGCATCGTTGATGTTTTTCTTGAAGATTTGCTCCAAGGGGGAGTGGTCGGTTTCAAGTGTCACGCTGCGACCAAGCAGGTAATACTCAAACTTCTCTAAGCCATACGTGACACCCTTGTAGAATCAGACACTATGTACAACCTATGTAGATGCTATGTCATTAAGCTATGTAAAGTGTATGCCGTGGGTATTAGAAAACTATGTTAGCTTCTATACAGCTGCCTTATTGAAACTCTATGTTGTTTATATGCTTACTCTATGTATTTTAGTAACAAATTCTATGTATTTGCTAGTCAAATGGAACCTTTACATAGTATATGTGAAAGCTATGTATTCAAATTGATTTTGGCGTGATTGATGACACTGAAATGAAATAGCCTTTAAATAGCATCCTCATATATTTGAAATACAATTTACATAGCTTTTACATAAGACTTGATTAAGCTGGAATATTCCCTTATAGTGATTACATAGCATCAAAAGGAGGACCAACCCTATAAATAGGCTTTAAATAGTATTAACATACCTTTGAAATAGCATTTAAATAGTGTAAACATGTGAAATAAATAGCTTTTGAATGGAGGTGAGAAGTTAAATTCACATCTACATAGATAAAACATATAATATAAATAGCTTTGAAATAGCTATAATATAGTGTTTAAATAGCCTTGAGAATGATAGCAATTGTGATTGCATATGTTTTGCATAGAATTCACATAGAAAAATTATAGTGCATGTTAAATGAAATTGTCCAAAATGGAGAGAAATGACTTACGTTTGTTTTTAGAAAACAACATTTAGAAAACAGCATAACAAGAACAATAGACATGGTAAAAACAGCTTTTAATTTAAGGAATGAATCATTTCTCTTAATACAGCATTTATACATTGAGACAAACCTAGCTGTTAATTACAATAATAAAGGAGCAAAACAAATATAAAATTACAGAGCATATCTGAAAAAATTTGGAAACTGAATTTCTTTTAAAACATTTTCTATGAAGACTTAAGGACAATAACAATTTAAGGACACAGTATCAACAAGTCACAAAATCAGTTCTAAAATCAGTCACAGACAAACAGTGACACAATGTCCAATTTTAAGACATTATAAGGAGCTCTCTGTGGTTCTTGCAGCAGCCTCATCTCCCTTTAAAGAAGAAATAAAATATAATTATGGCTGCTTAACTAGTTGATGTGGAAAACAAAATAGATTAAATTGTAGCTTTGGTAAAATTCTGTGTGCATGAAAATAGTTGTTCAACATAAAATTACTGCAAGATAACAGCAGATCAATCAAGACAATTTGAATTACTGGAAAAACCATGATCATTGTTGAAGGCTGTACTTTTAAAAAGAATTAACATGTACACATTAATGGAAAAAGACTGGTCCATTTTCAGCACTGTTTCTATAGTTAGGCTAGAATCTAGTAAGAACTTAAAACTGTAGTAACAGGATACTATGAAATAAACTTATACCTTTCTTCGTTGCAGGGAAATCAGGCTATTGCATTTCATCCGCAGGGCTTGTTTAATGCCACTGCGGGATATAGGTGAAGTTGCTTTCTTCTCCTCGCCATCTTTGTTTTTTTTCGGTACAGGCTCTTTGGTGAGCTTAGCGACAAGCGAAAAATCTGAAATTAATAATAACAAAGATAGACACTAAGTAGAGTGGTCACCAAGTGTCCAAGATTGTCAAATCCAATCAAAGCTCTATTAATGGCCATCTGCCCTATCATTGTTTATTTTAGTACTTAGTGCGTGCACTTGATGTATGACATGGCATGTGAATTTGAGTGTGCAGTAAGGATGCGCAGAAACAGTTAACGCGAACGTCCTTAATAGTCATGATAATTCCAAACTGAGACCAATGGAGTAAAGCGTAAGTATTCTCCACAGCCTATACTGTGTATACTTACCAGTAATGGCTTCTATAATGTCTTGATCGAGGTCATGTAGCCTTCTTCCATTTATTTCTTCTTTTGGATAAAATATGGCAAACAGTGCAAGTGCCAGTGCTGTGCGTGTGGCAGAGGTTCTTATGGCTGCCTTTACCTTGATGGGGCAGCACCAGACACCATTTGAAATCTCTTCCCACTAAAATTTTAGAAAACAAAGTCACAATAATTAAGCCTGGCCTGAAGGGTAAAAATCCAATATGTTGTGTTACATACACCGCACACTAATGTCCTTGAAGTTTTCTCTAATTAAGTGAACAAACAGCTGAAATTTTTACTCTTTGCGAATGAGAGAGAATGGTGCATTGACATGTTGAAATTTTCCCTTGTTATAAACAATTATTTGACTGTATATCTAAATTTGAACCCCACTCAAACTAAGTAAGTCCAAGCTCCCTGCTATATGGAATTGAAATTACATGTAGTTTTCCTTGAATAAACACTTCCTTCTTTTTTATTATATGGCTACAATAGTATGCATGCTCTGATTGGCGTCTGAGTGGTCATTACAGGGAAGTCTCAGGCCTCGGCCTTGATTTATTGACCTCGCTGTCGCTCAGTCACTACATTAAGACCTTGGTTTGAGATTTACTGTAATGACTACAGTGACTCTTGGTTAAGAAGTGGTATGTAATTTAGTATCGGCTATATTAAACCTTACCATGGAGTGACTGAATCGTGCCCCCCCAAATTTCTTTTCTAAATAGCATGTTGACAATTGCCCCTGGCTCCATCTTTCCTCCATTCATGACTGTTAGCTTTGTTGATGATCTCACTTCAAGTTCTTCTCTTCCCAGTGCTACGCCATTCTTTGAACTCCAAGATATTAGAGCATACATCTGAAACCGAATGAAGGGGTCACGGTCAATTTCTGGTTCATTTTCAATTAGGAATTAAGATAAGCTTTTTAAGTTTCCTCCATGATCAGACGTGTTAAAGTTTCAAGTAAGATACATGTAAGTTAAGTTGATCGAGTCACGATCTTCCGATCCTTCACCTTAGTTAAGCTTACATTGGTTTGCAGCTTGAAAACAATTTCAAACTTTAGCTAAGCTTAAATACATTACTGCATGATTTCTTACCTTTAAGAAATTTCGAGGAAAGAAGTGGTGAAACTGAAGATGCTTCAAGGACAATATAAAATCTTCGGTTAAGCGAGAAGAAGACAGCAACGCGACTTTGGTAAACTCAAATAGACGCTGTGAAATATCACACATCGATCACATTCCATTTTAATTCTGGGAAGCACGTAGCCCATTGGATAACGAGAATTTCACACCTAACAGACGCTGTTTGATTTTCACCGCGCTCTCTTTCAATTCCACCGCCATTGCCGAGGGCTAGGTAACCAGGCTTTTCTGAGTTAATGGAATATGGCGGCCGACGGCAGCAGTTAAAGAGAGAGCAAAAATTGCAGCGGGAAAAACGTAAAATGTCTAAGTCAAGGTGGAGTAAACGTTGGTTATATGATCCCACAGTAGAAGTGCCCAGAACTACGAGATGGCGACGTAACATTGAGTTTAGTGATTCCACTTCTGATGAGGAAATTGATGGCATTCGTGGTGAGTTTTCATCAGAAGTATACGAAGACTTGGGAAAGAATACTTCACCATTTAAGAAGCGAAAGCTTGTAGACGAATGCTTAGAAAACGAAAATAATGATGGTCAATCATCTTACAATGATGATTCGCAAACTACGGTTGATGGCCAACTGCTCGACTGCTGCTCCCAGGAAGATCGTGAATTTTGCCGAGTGGAGGAGGAAGCTGTCAATTGCAATTGTGAAGGTGAATCTAGAGATTTTCATCATAAGCTTACTTATTTGAAACTCGTGTTTGAACTTAAACTTTTGGTAGATACATCCAGGTTTACCTAGTAACCTTTAAAATGTATTTTCGCTTTGAAATAGAAAGAGATCGGGATTCTGCTACCAGATTGACACATGCCTGTGATCCATACGAAGGGGCAACAACACCAGATGTATGGGAAGACGAAATTAGTGAAGGGGAAGCAAATGGTGATCGCTTTGACAACTTTATTACCGAGAAAGTTCCTGAAGCGTTTCATTTTCATGATGGTCCTTTATTAGATGAGTTGTCTCTTAATCATGAGATTCCAGACATGGAGTTCTTTAAGGAAACCTCAGGCCAAAGCCAAGAAACGGACAAAGATGACTTGCCTTTGTATCAGAACTCCACACTTACTGTTGCAGAGAGTTCCCTGTTAATCATGGCCTTTGCTGTACGTCATAAACTTTCTGGAATAGCCCTTGAAGATATGTTAGAACTTATTCACTTCCACTGCCCAAAACCTAACAATTGTATTACTGAACTGAAGGAATTCCAGCTATTTTTCCAAGCTTTGAAGCACCCAATTTTAAAACATTTTTATTGTCCAAATGTGATTTGTAAAGTCTACACTGGCACATTGCCCCCCGAGAGTGGAGCTAACTGTACAGTATGTGGAAGCCCACTAAGTTGTTCATGCTACTTCATCGAAATACCCATTTTGGAGCAGCTAAAGACAATTTTATCACGTAAGTTCATTGCTTTAATTTAATTGATATATCCAATTTGAAGTCATAAAGTTTTAATTGGCAAGACTTTTTACATGTAATGAGCTGGTTTTAAAAATGAGCTAAAATTAGGGGGTTACCGTAATTGCTAAAATTCAAATTATTTGTAATGGAGACAAAACTTTTTTTATTTTTGTGGAAATACATGTACATTCATTGATGGAAACTTAGAATTTTTGCTATTATAATTATCAAGAACAGAATTTGGGTAAAGAGGTGTGTAACTTTAACAGACAGAAAGACATCCATACTCACTGTGAACTACATACATATGTAAGTGCATTTTGGCTACATACATGTATTGGTACAATCAAACCTGAATTATCTGGACTCGTAGTAGTCTCTCCACATTTGTTTTTTGGGAACGGCTGCAGAGGAGACTAGACTCGTTGGGACTAGGCAAAATAGTCTGGATATTCAAGGGTCTGGTTAATTGAAAATATAAATTTAATCACCTCTGTTCTTCATCAATACATGTATTAATGAAGAACAGAACTGATTAAATTAAGAAAGCAACATTTAACCATCAAACAAACCCCAATTACAAAACAATATGGTCTGTTGTGAGATATTGTTAATACCAGCCCGTACCTGTGTGTATTGGTAATTAAATTTTAATGAAAAATGTTTTTACATTGGGCTTAAATGTTGCTTTTGACTGAAGTTTTCAATGCTGTAGTTTTAAAAAAGAATAATGGCTATGGATCTTGATCATGACTATTAAATATTCATGACAAAATTGGGACTAGAAAAACTCAGGATAATCGAGGTTCAACTGTTCTTTCTTTATCTACCAGTCACTGCACGTTATAGTTCCATGTACATCAATATAAACACCAAGCAACTTCAAATAAGCATTAACACATAGCATTAAATAATACAAGAAAACAAATGTTTAATACGATTTTGATAGGCCCTGGCATGCTCGAAAAACTCCAGTACCGTTTTCAACGAGCCAAGATAGACTCTGATGCCATTGAAGATGTCTACGATGGAGAATTGTACAAGCAACACTCCTGTTCTGGTGGATTCTTATCGGATCCACATAGCATATCCTTCTTAGGTAACACAGATGGTGTTACACTGATAAGGTCAAATGGCTATGGAGTTTGGCCTGTGTACCTCACAGTCAATGAGATTCCACCTCTTGAAAGGTGTGTTTAATTCCTTTGCATTATGTGATATAACATTAACTACACGTATAAGGTTACTTCCAGCCATGTAGCCAATTGTTACAAATCAGTATCAGAAGTTGACATTACTCAACATTTTTTTTGTAATATTGTTACAGTATCAACCATTACCAATTGGCAGAAATTGACAATTATTCAAAATTTATCTTGTTGTGCATTAATTGATTGTTAAGAGTCTTTTATTCATTCCTTTTTGTTATTTATAACTCTACTTTAGTTGTTATTTTGTATACTTTCTCCTCACACTCAGTTGTTTCAGTGATATACTGTAGCCACTGTCCCTGTAGAAAGATCTTGACAGAAATGTCTTGTTATTTCCACACCACCAGCTGCATATTTCTTTTTTTTTTCTTTTTAGTCAGTTTGCTAGTAGTAATCAAAATCAAACGAAGATGTTAATAGTATGGACCTCAGATTGTACATGTACCTCTCTGAGAAATCCAAATTGGATTTGTTCTTTTTGCAGATTTAGGCGTGCCAATCGTATATTTGCAGGGTTATGGTTTGGAAAAGGCAAGCCACATTTTCCAACATTTCTTCAGCCCTTTTCCCTTGCTGTACGCGAACTTTATCACAAAGGTAATGACTTATTAGCTGCTACATGGTGAAGAATAATTATGTTAAAAATTTAGTTATTATGATAGTGCTTTCACCATATCTGTACTTACAACGTCCATATCAGAGACTATGCAAAAGCTGTATACAGGGTCTGCTAGCAACTAATTTTTCATGTGTGTAAGTCTGGCCACCACTATTTCAAGTTATAACTTTATATATTTTTTTATTTCCTAAGATCCATGACGAAATGAATAAGTGTTTATAGTAAACCACGGGTCAGCTGGCCCCAAGGTTTTTTTTCTAAAGTTGAGCCCTGGATATTGAGAAACTTTATCCTGTATCGTCACCTTTTGAGCCAGTCATAGCGAATTATAGTACATGTAACACACTGTAGTTAACATTTTGTGAAATCCCTCTTTACTTTCCATTGTAGGTGTGTCAGTAAAAGATTCTGTGGTGATTAAAGGTGTCTTCCTGGACATGTCAGTGGATGCTCCAGCACGATCCATGTGGCAGGCTATTAAACAGTTTAATGGTTATTGTGGCTGTGGACGCTGCAAAGAAACTGGAGAACACCTTGACCTCGGTCCTGGGAAAAAGAACAGCAGACGAAGGTGCCATGTGTACCCTTTTAACAAAGCTTTTGCTGCCACAACAGGACATGCTGGGTTAAGGACACATCACGAGGTCAAAGAGCAAGCCCTTGAAGCATTAAGGCAAAAACGTCAGGGGAAAAAAATGTAATTTTCATTGTAATCTGAAACTTGCATGAGTAAATCTTGTTTCCTATTGACCTAGGTACAGTGTAAATGATACAATCATGGATATGTTAAAATTGAAGCAGAATTTACTTATAACAGTCAATCATTTATTAACTAATGTTACTTTATGTTGCATGAAACTTGTGATAAATATTCCTGATGCATATAGTGTTTATTTCTTTAGTTTGCAGTTGAAGGTGTTGTTGGTCTGTCTTGGGGATTTGGTCTCCCACTTTATGATGTTGTCAGAGGAACAGTGGTGGATTATATGCATTGTGTCTGCGAGGGTGTTGTTGACCAGCTTATTTCAAGGTGGCTTGATAAGTCCAACTCCAAGGAGGATTTTTACTTGGGTTCCAAAGTCGAGGAGATCAGTAAGGAGTTAACTTCAGTAACACCAACTTGTGAAATAACCCGTAGTCCAAGGAGTTTAGCAGATGTCAAAGACTGGAAAGGTAATTAAACTTTGCATGAGATGTATTACATGTAATAACTGATATTGAATGTTGCTTTGGGCAGTAATTCTTTCCTTTTTGGGAGGAATTACAGGTACTTTGTGCAGGAAAGATATGCTTGCAAGTTTTCCAAAAAAAGTTTGGATACTTAGCATTACCACCGATTTCAATGATACATGCAAATGACTCTGAAATCAAAACTCCCATTAGCATTTGGTGATTCACTTCCATCAATCATACATGTACATTCCTATATGGTGTTATAGGAATGTTTCTCTTGTTCTCAATAATATGGTGGCCACTGTGTGCCCTGTGTAGCTAACATGGTTGCTTGTTATTCTTGAAGTTAATGTTGGCGAGTGATATGTATTTTCACCTGTTGTCCTGTCTTGCTTTTCCCATCCAGGCCAGGTAATCAGCCGTGGAGGTATTTGGGAGTTTTTCTGAGTTTTGTGACAAATGTCTTCCCATGTGCATGTCTATCATGCTCATGCTAAACCCCCACCATTTGCCAACTTTAACGTAAAGAATAACAAGCAACCATGTTGAACAAACAGGGTAGACAGTGGCCTCAAAATTTTTGAAAACAAAAGTGGCATTGAACAAACTGGGTAGACAGTGGCTGCCAAATTTTTGAAAAAAAATGGCATTCCTTAACACCACATAAGGAATGCATGATTGACGAAACCGAATCACCAAAACTTGTGGGAGTTTTGATTTGGAGGTCACCTGTCTATGAAATTGGTACTAAACTAGTGGTTTTAAGTGATGCTCCTGTTCAGTGTTAACTTACTTTTTTTTCTCTCAGCATCAGAAAAGCGGGCATTTCTTCTCTATTATGCAACACCTTTGCTGAGCAGATACCTCCCCTCTGATCATCTCTTCTTCCTGATGCTGCTCACTGGTGGAATGTTCAGATTGCTTAAGCAGTCTATTTCACAACAGGAATTAAATGAGGCACATACATATTTGAAGCTTTTCACTGCTCAAGCTCCTGTCTTTTATGGTAAGAATGATACACATTGAGGAATGTTTTGGTTGTCTGTGCTTTTTGCTAGAAATCCTTGTTTTTGTTCTTGAAGAAAAGTCATTCCTTTCAGTGGGCTGAAGGGATGACAAATTAATTCTGCATTTGTAACCTTGTAATAGGCTGGCATCCTTTATGTGGAATAATAGAAAACACCATTTTTTTTTCAAGAAATAGTACATTGTATTCCTTTAATGCTTAATTAACAGTCTCCAACTCATTTTATCAGAAGTTAATGAATTGAACCTGTTTTCTTCCAGGCAAGCAGTTTCAGACCTTTAATGTGCATCAGCTCTTGCATCTTCCAGAAGTTGTGAAAGACCTTGGCCCTCTGTGGTCAAATTCATGCTTTCCATTTGAGGACTACAATGGCGATCTCAGAGAGTTATTCCATGGAACCAAGAATGTGGATGGCCAGGTTTGTTTCCACATCATGTTCATGTTATAAATGTTTTATCACATTGTCTACTGATCAGTTCATGGTAAAGAGGTAATATTTTACTAGGAATATTTTTTAAAGAAAACTATATAGAAAGTGACTGCTCAGACAAGTAATTATTATTAATTTCTGTTTTTGACATAATTATTGTAAATGTGTATGTATCAAAGATACAATCCTTTATTGTTTCAGATTGTTACTGCAGTGTCAATAATACAGAAGTTGCCTGAAATTGCGAGATCCACAACTACCTCTCCTGAAGTCCAGGCATTCTACGAACAGCTAACTAGCAAGCGTTACAATGCACGGTAATCAAAAGTCACATTATATACTGTATGTATTTGTTAATTGAGCACAAATGAATTTTTGCACATACAAGTAATGTCAGACAGATATGCACCAACACAGTGAAGTTCATATGAGAGCTCAAAGAGTCAGATAAGCAAAGAAGAGTACAAATTTTGTTGGGTAGCAATGTATTCTGTCAAAGAACATTTTAATTACCATTGTTCAGAGCATTCAACATGATTAATTTATTAACCAGTAAGAGGCAAGTCAAAAAGGAGGTCAAGATGAGTCAGAAATGGCTGGCAGAAATTGCCAATGCCAGTGCAGGGCTGTCATTTCAAGTTTTAATTCACCTGTACCCTTGACCTTCACACCCATAGCAAACTTGTTACTTTATGGGTGAATTGTATCAACTACAGAACCGGTCACCCATAAAAACATCAAGAGACCATCGTACATACTCAGCCATAACAGGGGTTAGGGTTACGACCCTTATTAACAGCCCTGCAGTGAATAGCTGTGTCAAAATTTCATTATGTTTTTGTTTCTTCTTGACTTCAGGTCAATAAAAGAAAGCATTGGAGAAAATACACATGTTGTTGGTTCTTTAGAACGCATATGGAGTAATTCAATGTTTCTTACTGAGGAACAGCTGGCAACACTGCCAATGCATCAAGGGAAAATGTGGGTTTTCCGGCGCTGTCTTATAGGCGGGATCCTGTTCCACAGCAAGAGTTACAAACGAGTTATTGCAAGAAATGATTACAGTGTGAAGTTTCAACATCTTGGCAACATGCACTATGGTTCCATACATGTTTATGTCAAAGTTGAAGAGAAGTGCCAAAAAGCATTATGTAATTACCAAAAGTGTTCTTGTCATTTGCCCTGCCATTACTTTGCTATTGTGGAAGTATTGGAGAAAGATGACCAGCAGCTACCCACATACAGAGGGCGGACAGTTGTTAACCACATCACAAAAGTCAAGACATCAAACAGGTACAGTATTGCTATGCCATATCACTTGCTCTGACAACATGTATCTATGTGTACATTTGACAAACTGAGATCAGTTTTTCATGCGTCTGCCCTGTTATTGATCACGAATTTTTGTTATAACGTTGTCAAAAAGTAGCTGTAAATCCACAATGCCATAACCAAGTGGATCGGCAGATTACATGTACTTTGACAATGTTATGTTACTTGACAGATGCTGGAAAAACTGACCTCAACTTGTTTTTTTACGATAACAAACCATCAAACTGTCCGCTGTTGCTCGTTGCCGGATCGCATAAATTATGAATTCATGTGCCTGCCTGCTTGTTGACGATAAAAATTAGCCAATGAGCACGTGAGAATTTGTGCAGTTCTCTTAAAAATAATAACCTTTCAAGTCTCTGCTGCAGCAATTTCTACCTTGGAATTGCTAAATTTACCAAGTCTAACCAATGTCCTTGTAAGTTATTAATTTCAAATGAATAATACCTCAAACATGACATTGATTAAACAACTTATTTTTCTCTTGCTTTTAGACTTGTGGCTGTTCCTGTGCTGAATATTGTAACAAAATATCTCAAAGTGGATGTTTCTTCTGGATGTTATATGTGTTTGCTACCAAATCCTTATGAAAAAGACTGACCTGAATTTTCATTAACTCGTTCATCTGCAGCTGAATGCTAGTACTGCTACATGTAAATGGAAACATGGACTACATTATTTTCAGGTTATTGTGTCAAAATTTCACTTGTCCAGTGACATCACTTACTAGACAAAGAATATTGACTCGTTTGATTTTTGTCCTAAACGTGGTGATAGATCATACACTTAATCAAAGTGGAACTGCAGGATTATTTATTTCTGATATGTAACTCATTAATCATTCGTGCTGACTGTCTATTAGCAAATATAGAGCAGTACATATGTTTATAAACTATCATGTCAAGTGATTTTTGATATTTCCCTCAAACAATTGTATGAGCTACGCTATGTAGCATTGTCACATACCAAACAACTAGAATGTATATATAATTACTTTTTAGGTCCATTACATAGTAAAGAAATAGTTCTATGTGAAAACTATGTCTTCCATTACTTGTGATATTTGACTTGAACATTATTTAAAAGCTATGTAAGATAATGACATAGTGAATACATAGGGTGCATTTACTTTCTATCTTCATGACATAGGAAATAAATAGCTTATGTAAAAGCTATGCAACATGTCACTTGAAAATATTGGTTTTTATCATGCTATTTAAATGCTATGTTAAATTGCTACATAGTGAATACATGCAGTGTAGGAAGAAAGCAAAAGCAGGGCTGTCCATTACATAGTAAATAAATAGCTATTTTTAAACTATGTAAAAATTATACATATCATTGGCATAGGTATTTAAAGACTATGTAATTTTAAAATAGCTTTGGCATAGTTTCAAGATATGTTTAACATACCCTGAACTATGTAACCAATAATGTTACATAGCTACCACATAGGCTGTCTGGAGCAATGCATAGCTTAAACATAGTTCAACCTAGTGAAAAAATAGTGTTAACATAGGTTTGACATATGTCTGGTTCTACAAGGGCAGCCAAGCACTCGCGCTCAATATTTGAATATCTAGATTCAGCTTCAGTGAGAGACCGAGATGCCATGGCAACAATGTGGTCATTTCCTTGAGGGTCTAACTGTCTCAACCAGGCTCCAAAACCTGTCTGGCTTGCGTTGCACTGAAGAATTGTGGGAGCAACTTCAGAATACCCGTCCACTCGGAAGGTTCATTACTCTGAGTTCCCCGGTCCGCGCTACCGTGGCCCGTAGTTCCGTAGTGTATGAATAAGTAATTTGTCTAAGTATTAAAGTGGAGTGCTACCGCGGTCCGTAGTCCCGTAGTGGTTGAATAAGTAAGTGATCTAAGTATTAAACTAGAGTGCTACCGCGGTCCGCAGTCCCGTGGTGGATGAATAAGTAATTTGTCAAGGTATTAAACTGGAGTGCTACCACGGTCCGCAGTCCCGTAGTGGATGAATAAGTAATTTGTCAAGGTATTAAACTAGAGTGCTACCGTGGTCCGCAGTCCCGTAGTGTATGAATAAGTAATTTGTCTAAGAATTAAACTGGAGTGCTACCCAGGTCCGCAGTCCCGTAGTGGATGAATAAGTAATTTGTCTAAGTATTAAAGTGGAGTGCTACCGCGGTCCGTAGTCCCATAGTGGTTGAATAAGTAAGTGATCTAAGTATTAAACTAGAGTGCTACCGTGGTCCGCAGTCCCGTAGTGGATGAATAAGTAATTTGTCAAGGTATTAAACTGGAGTGCTACCGTGGTCCGCAGTCCCGTAGTGGTTGAATAAGTAAGTGATCTAAGTATTAAACTAGAGTGCTACCGCGGTCCGCAGTGCCGTAGTGGATAATTAAATAATTGAACTAAATATTAAACTAGAGTGCTACCGCGGTTCGCAGTCCCGTAGTGGATGAATAAGCTTGAGATGATGAATAACTAAATTAGCTCGGTCTGTTTATCCAAAAGCAATGAACAATATATAAATATTTGTGATTCTGGGAATTAACTCTTAAAGAACGAGGGTAGCACTCATCTTTTCGTTGTCAGTTTACCGATGATGAATATCTCATAGTGTTTATGTTTATTTGACACATTAAAAAAGCGGTCAAGCGTAGTTAGTTATTGAAGATATCAATTGTTCTGATACACAATGCAATAAATAATGTCGTGAACTATGGAAATGGAAGAGGAGTAGCTTGAACTTCGATTCAGCACAAACTGTTATTAAACAACAACAAAATTTATTGAGTGAATATTCTTTGTTTCACACATTAAATTTGATCGAGCGTGGCGTAAGCCCCTCTAGAAGATTCCATAAAATGTAATTACAATGAAGCCTAATTTTAATTTTAAAGCCATTCAAGATATTAATAGTTTTGATATGCAGTATGGTATAATGCAGTGCAATCGAACTACAATCTGTTAGGTTCCATAGTTCCTACTCTGAGATGTAATCATTATTTCGAAGATAAGCTCTCATAGGAGTTGTTATATCATTATGTAACGGTTTTGCTAAAGCAATGTCAAATTCTTGTTCATTGATGTCGACACTATTTGGCCAGGGGTTCGGCTTGCTCTTAATAAAAACCTTGCAGGAATTTCTGGCTCATGGAATTCTGAATTCCACAATTCTCCCAAAGCCATCTTGCATCAGTGACTCCGTTGCTGCTGCGTACTCAGTTTCAGCTATCATACGCGCTGTTCTTTTTCCATGTTTAAACGAGCGATACGACACCACGGGGCCCTGGGTGACGAGGATGTTCTCCCGGATTGTTTGACGGGTGGGCTGTTCGATGGTATTTTCACAGGCAGCGTTGGTTATTTCTTTAAGGAACTGAAAGAAATGTGGTTGTCAAACTATGCGAGCGATAGTAAGAGAGGTAAAGGTTGGTCATGGTCAATTTTTGCAAAAATATAAAACAGTACTTACGGGTTAGAGACTGTTGTGAGTGTTTTGTTTTCAAATACACGCACGCGCTTACTGTACAATGAACGAGAAATTTTCAATACTGCACGAAGCGAAGCTGAGTGCAGTATTGAAAATTTCGAGTTCATTGTACAGTAAGCAAGTGCGTGTATTTGAAACAAAACACGAACTAACAGTCTCTAACCCTTTTAATATTCAATCTGAGTTCACTGCTGGCGATAGACTTACAAATGGCTTCCCGCCCGAACACTGCACAGTTTTTATGCGTTATTGTAATAACGCACTCTGTCACTGTGATGTCGCTAGGTAACAAGAACTCACGTGATCAGTTTTAACCAATGACGCGTGCGGATTTTAGACAGTCAACTAAGATTGAATATTAATTATTAAGTAAAGTAGTGCAAAATATAAATAATACACTAATAACACATTTGAAGCGAGCAAGTTTTCGCGTAGGAAAATAACTGTATATAATTATATTTACTAGTGTTGTAAAAAAAATTTAGGGCAAACAACTCTTGAACTTGGCCAAATAACGTTACGAAGAAAATTATGATAAGAAAAAATGTAGAACGAACGGGTTATCGTGGTGCCAAAATAACAAAAAAAAAAGGGAAAAAATGATATATACTAATAAAATTTGCAAAGATATATTAATTTCCTCGCGGATTAAAGAATTATTACTGTTTAGCTAATACTGATGTGGGGATAGTAGTCTGTGGCTAGTTTTCTATTATGCTGAACGAGTATTTAGGGTTTTGTGTGATCTGGGTTTGTAAAAATTTGAATGAAGTTTGTAATAAAGGTAAGGTAATGAATAATAGTACTGTGCTAGTTAAAGATGGCTTAATGGTTTACCTGACATAGTATTTCTTTCTGCGACTCCAGATGATTCACGAAAGCTGCTGCATTATCCAGGGTCGTTCTGTTTATTGTTGCTGGTGGTTGTGTCGACGGTACACCGGCTAGTAGTTCGTTCATTGCGTGATTGAACACGTGTAGGGCGCACGCAATTCGCGGGATGAGTTTGGGCGTCTTTGATTTGGGCGGCACTTTTCCCTCTCTAATTGCTTTGTTTACTTCTGCCACAAAGTGATCCATTTTTTCTCTGAGAAGTAGTCTGCCTTCCTCATCAAATGCGAATTCCGTGTTTTCGTCAATGTTGTTAATGTTTTGATAAAGTTCCTGGAAGTCAGTTACAACCTCGGTGTCTAGTTGATCATTGGCGGCCTCCATTTCGGACACTGTCGGGCGGAATGCCAGTGGGATGGCAAATAGAATTCTGTCCACTAGGCCATGTCCTTGGTCCATGCGAGCAATCATTTTGGCCACGTTTATCAGTTGGGTAGACCCAAGGAGACAGAAAGGTGTATTCGCAGGTATGATTCTGCTCTCTTCTGTGGAGTAATGGTAAGAGGACCGCTCGCCAGAGAAGAGTTTGCATAAAAGCTGTATATCCCCGGTGGCGTTATCCTCATCCGACTTGAGGAGCTTGTTAATTACATGTATGTCAAACACCTCCGGAGACAAAATCATGGCCTTGTTTTTGGTTGCAAGGAGTTTGACGAAACCAGAGGAGGTGCTCTTGCTTATTATGTAGTCATTGAGAGCGAGATGTTCCAGTGGTTCCTGGGCAGTGTATTGAATGGCAGACGATTTCCCTGTTTGATAGAAAAGAAACATATTAGGACTAAATGGTTTGGAAGAAGGGAAAACAATATCAAAATCTATGGTGTAGCATGCGGCAAAAGTGATGCAAGTGCAAAAAAATTATTGGTGTGACTAGGTGAAGTAAAACTGTGTGAAAGAGTTGCAACTTACCCGTCCCGGGATATTCAACAAATGTAGTCAGGAGGTTGAGTGGCTGCTTGTTGGTGCTGGTGTCAACTCTTGCTTTGTTGCACGCCATCAGGAACGCAGTAGTCGTCAACAAAGAAGGAATGAAATATCCCTCACAGCTTCCAACGGAGACGGCCTTATTTTTCACGAAATGATAAACTTGTTGGCTGTCAAATAACTTCTCGTACGGGAATTGAACCGAATTCAGCCGTTTTTTAAGGTTAATCCAGGTTTGTTCGTGTTGTTTGTTAAGTTTGGATACAGCGTACATTATGATGTTTAGACTCCGAAGTCTAGTATCGATTGATAGTATATGAGTGAAAAGTCGGAATAATTTGAGCATTAACGAAGCGAGTAACAAGTTTGACCAATGAGAGGCAAGATGCGCTTTTAGACTTTGAATGGCAGGTATCCTTTAGAAAAGAGAAGCGGTTCGATTACAATGAAGGCAGAAACCTTTTGTTTAGATGATTGTGAAAAGCGGTTCTTTTTTTCAGTTTAAGGATAATTATGATAATTGTATAGGCGGTATCCCTTTAAAAGGCTTCAAATACCACATGTATTATTCTGGTGTTATTGATGATTGTTATTAAGTGAAAGAACATTTCGAGGACCTTTTGTTTGGATTGGTTGTGAAAAGCGGTATTTTTTCGGATTAAGGATATTAATAATAATTGTAAAGGCGGCTTACCTTTTGCATGCTTACAAATACCATTTGTATTATTTTGGTTTTATTGATGATTGTTATTAAGTGAACGAAGCATTCGTGGAAAATTTAGGCTAATAAGAGGAGTATAGATATAGTGGAAACTGATGCATGGAACTAGCTTTGAAGTATGGATGATAAAGGAATTCAAGTAGCAATAGGACTGAAACGATGCAGAGGCGTAACCAGTACAGGTAGTCAAACTAGATCTCAAACTCCAGAAGCGGACCGCGCGACGCAGTGTGGAACGGTTTTCACAGGGAGCTATGGTCGCAATCGCCAACACGTGAAATGGAGATACGATAACCTGGTAGCGCTAATGCAAGACAAAGAAATTCTGATTCACTGGTTGATAAATGAAGGCCTGATATCAAAGAAACAATTTTGTCCAATGTGCGGTGAAGAGATGAATTTAAGGAGATGTGAAGATCGATCCGACGGTTTGAAGTGGAAATGCAAGAGACAAGAAAACGGGAAGAGGCACAAGGCAGAGATATCAATCAGAAAAGGGAGCTGGTTCGAGAAAAGCTAAATGACTCTAGAAGAGATTCTGAAGCTGACATATTGGTGGTGTCAGGACCTAGACCAGGCGCAGATAAAACACGAGTTGGCACTTGCTGAAGGCACAGGTGTTGATTGGGACAGCTTCTGTCGTGAAGTTTGCGAAATAACTCTACTTGAAAACGGCGAAAAACTTGGCGGAGAAGGGAAAATCATTCAGATTGATGAGAGTAAGTTCGTGAAAAGAAAGGGGTCATAGGGGTCATCACGTGGAAGGGCAATGGGTATTCGGTGGGATAGAGGAAAACAGTAGGAAATGCTTTCTAGTGGCAGTCGAGAAACGTGACGAAGCGACACTACTACCAATTATTCAAAAATGGATCGCACCAGGAACAATTATCGTATCGGACTGCTGGAAAGCATACTGCAATCTCGAGAAACATGGCTATGAGCATCGCACAGTAAATCACTCTGTTGAGTTTGTGAACGATGATGGTGACCATACAAATAAAATCAAAGGACACTGGAGGCAAGCGAAGTGCAAACTTCCAAAATTTGGTGTTCGAAAACATCTTTTTTCTACCTATTTAGCAGAATTCATTTGGAGATATTTGCATAGGGACGAAGACTTGTTTGCAGTTTTTTGAGCGATGTTAAGAAGGTGTATGATACATGAACTGCATTGCGTTTATCATAAGAAAAATAGCTGATAGTGTATATTTTCAAAGTTTTGTTGTACTTTTATTGATTCCCGCTTCGCAGTTTTGGTCTTTTTTTCTTCTTAATTGGCGCAATTCATTTAACTGAGATATTTGTATAGGGACGAAGACTTGTTTGCGGTTTAAAGAACGATGTCATTTAAGATGGCGTTTGCTGCATGAACTACAGACTGTTTATCACGAGCAACATAGCTGTGAATGGAATATTTTTGAGGTTCTGTTGTACTTTCAATGATTCCCGGTTTTTAATATGTGAAATTAAAGGCAAGTGATTTGAACTGCTTGTGTGCTGAGATAAAATGTTTTGTATACATGCGTGTTAAATTAAATCACTTAGAAACTGTTCGTTGGATAGCCAAGGGCAGTTAGACGGGGGTGAAACGAAGTAAACATGACGAAACTCGGAACGAGAGTAGGGCTGAAAAGCGTCGCGACTCTGAGTTACGCCGATTTTAGCATTAAGAATTTCATGACTCATCTTATATGAAGGGAGATGTGACCACGCACTACGGACCGCGGTAGCACACTTCGGAGATTTAATTGGCACGAGTGACTGCGGACCGCGGTAGCAGGATTAAGTACTATATTAGTGGAAGGGTATTTTGAAGTTTGAACTTAGAGTTGAACTAAAGTGCTACCGTGGTCCGCAGTCCCGCAGTGGACGAAAGAACGAGGTACATTCGTTGTTTTTATATAAAGTTATTATGTAAATGAGGTCGACTGCGGGACTGCGGTAGCAGGATTTTGAGTGGTATTTCTGTGGACGGGTATTCTGAAGTTTAGCCGAATTGTGGGCGTGGTTGGGTCTGGGTCATAATAGGAGATGAGCTTGGACGAACAGAGTTCTTGCTTAATCTCATCGAGTGCCTGCTGATGGTGGGGCTCCCAGCTAAAGTGGACATGCTTCTTGGTTAGCTCTCTTTTAATGGTGATGTCAGGTCGGCTAGCTTTGTCGAAAAGCGGTTCAGGTAGGTCACCATGCCCAGGATGGTCTGGAGCTCTTTCATGTTTGATGGAGCCTTCATATTGCGAATCGCTTCAAGTTTCTCTTTTGCTGGTTGGATTCCATTCTCGGTCAGAACATGTCCAAAGAAATCTACTTGTGTCTGCTTGAATTGCAACTTTTCAGAGTTCAGGCTGACGTTGTGTTTGCGAGTGGCTTCGAGCGTTTTGCAGAAGGCTTGGTTGTGCTCTGATTCGGTTGAACCACATACCACAATGTCATCGGCAATACCCATTACATTGGGGATGTCTTTGTATACCTCGTCAAGTTTGCGTTGGAAGATGTCCTGGGAGAGCTTGACTCCGAAGGGTAACCGTTTAAAACGGTATCGTCCAAATGGGGTATTGAATGTGCATAGCAAGCTTGAGTCATGGTCCAAAGCTACATGCCAATAACCTTTTTTGGTGTCAACAACGGAGAAGAACTTCTTTCTATGTAGCTGTGGCAGGAGCTCGTCAATGGTACGGGTGTAATAGTGCTCTCGACGTTTATTCTTGTTGAGATCCTTAGGGTCGAGGCAAAGCCTGATTTTCTTTTTGCGTTCTGGGGTTTCCTTGATGTTACATACGATCAAGTTTACCCAGTTGGTTGGCTCCTCCACGGCATTGATGACGTCGTCTGCGATCATTTTGTCAAGTTCCTCTTTGTATAAAGGTAGTATGTGTACTGGAACAGTGCGCGGTGGATGAACGACTGGGACAGGGTCATCAATTAATTGAATGTGGTACTTCTCTCCCGGGAAGCAACCTAGCTTGTCAAAGCAATCTTGGTACTCTTCCAAAACAGTGGGCTTGGATAGCTGGCCGTGTTGTGCCTCAGCTACTGTCCTGGTTGGAGGAATGGTATTAACTTCATCTAAATTTGCCGATATTATTCCAAGGTCTTGTGACTGTCGGCAACCCAGCATGGATGGGCTTCCTGGGGCTTCCACGATGTTGAATTTGATAGAAGCTGACTTGCTCCTATAGGAGACCCTTAAAATAGCTGCACCAATGTTTTCTATCTCGGAGCCTCCATATCCTCTTAAAACGTTGCTGCATGGAAGAATGGTAATCGGAAAAGGGAAGTGCTGGAGATCCGTGGTAGTGATTATGCATGCATCTGCTCCAGTATCTACTTTCAAGCTCATGTCGTGGTGTTCATTAATCTTGACCTTAGCATAGATCTTGTCTGGATGACTGTCGAGGGCATTTAATGTAATTTCTTGGGTTTGCTGGCCCTTTGTTGAGGTGAGGGTTCCGAGGAATACAGTGATGGGTTCGGTGTCGCTTGTTTCTTCTGCTGATTTTTCTTCATAAGTGTACACATCATAATCATCACCAATGGGGTACTCGTCTTCTAGGACTCTGGACTGCTCACAATCTGGTGGACCTTTTGAAGGCGTTGCTGCATACACACCCTTGCATAATGGCCATTCTTGACACAGTGCTTGCATTTGGAATTTTTGGCAGGGCAACTTGCTGATCTATCGTGCGCGTTTCCGCACCTGAAGCATCCTTTTGACCTGAACTGGAGTCAACGAGGTTTTCTTCCAGTTGAATCTTTTTGGTTTTGGTCATCGTACGGTGTTGGATGTTTGAAGTTCTGTCTCAGTGGGGGTTTCTGGGTGTAGTACGCAGATTCTCATTGAACTGTGTGGAGATCAGATTTCTCGTCACCTTTGGAAATTATTTTCATTTGTGCTTTAGTACTTTCATCGACTTTTGCGAGGTCGTAGACTTGTTTGAAGGTTAGGCTGTTACCAAGCGCTATGGCATCTTTGCGTACTTTGTCGGACGCCATGCCGAATACCAGTGTATCACAGAGGGTATTTTCTTTGGCGGCGGGATCGTATCCTCCATCTTCTACTAATAGTCGTGCTTCGGTGACGAATTCTTCCAGTGATCTGTCTCCCTGCTTTAGGCATCGAAGTTGATATCTGGCGAGGATTTGATTGCTTTGGGGTTTAGTATAAGCCTCCAGCCCGCCATAACCGGAGCGATCTTGAGGTTGTCACCTTCATTGGCCCATGTGCTCGTATTGTAAATTTCGAGGCCTTTATCACCAACCCATAATAGCAGCAATCTTGCTTTTTTCGCCTCTTCGACTTTGTCGAGCGGTCCCGCAAAGATGAGCTCGCATTTCTGCTTGAAGAGTCCATCGACGGTGGTTTGAATCGATCGGCCATGTTGTTGTTGAATGTGCTCGAATGCTTGAAATATTACTGTACTTTTACCCCTTGTGTTTGAATTAACTGATGTCTTGATTCTGGAAATGTTTCACCTGGAGGATCCGGTATCTTCTCAGGATCCCACTTCTGACACCATGTCGAGAAATGGAGTCTAGAACATGTATTCCTTGACTAGCTTCTTTAATCGTGTTGAGTTCTACTCAAGCGAAAATGATTACAAGATGCAAAAAGGGCACACATGCCCATATATGGTCTGTCATGCTAGACATACTGTGACAGTTACTGGGAATTCAATTCCAGAGTAATCCAATTTATCAATGTATTCTTTATCGGATTTTTTGATTTGTTCTGGGTGTATATCTTGAGGATTTAAATGTCTGATGTGACACCATCGGAAGCATTCATTGTCTTCATTTTTCATGTTAATCAATCCCTTTTTACTGTTTCTGAGTTCTTGTGGAAGTTTAATATATGAGGAGCCTTTCATTGGTTGATATTTCACGACATTAAGATAATGACTATCAACAGATTTGATTGTCCAACCAGACCCTTCAGATATCCAAACTGCTATCTTATTCAATATTTGCTGTTTTGATAATTCTAGTGATTTAGTGATCTCAAGATTATTTATGATTGTTTGAGCTACACTGTTGAAATATGCGGTCTTATATACTATTTCTCCATCTAACATTTTTTGAATGTCACTTTGAGAGTTTCAACGAATTTCAGTCCTTTCATGGATGTTAGTTAATACACTTATGATATGGTATGCAACAGCCTTTCTGGTGTTTTGTAGTTGCACTAATGGGTCTTTGTTATTTTTAATGCTAATTTCATAAGACTTTGTGAAGCCTTTCAGAGCTTTAGCCACTGGATCTATCTTAGTCCTTGGTAATGGGACTGGTTTTTTAGTTCTTTGTTTGGGTATTGGTTTGTAATCATCTCTGAATTCCAATGGTGGAAGAATTATATTGTCTTCATAATCCTGTACCATCTGCTTTACACTCTTCCTTGGTAATGGGACTGGTTTGTAAGTATCCCTGAATTCTGCTGGTGGAGGAATTATGTTGTCAATTTTCTTCGACAACTTTTGTATTTCTATATTTTGCTTCAACAACAGGTTGATTAGCTGAGATTTGGTTAGGTTCACGAGTGTATGTTTGTTCATGTTAATAGTTGAGATTATTTTTTGTGTGTTGACCCGGAGGCCGCGGGGTTCGGTCGTGGTTGTTTTTTGCATTTTTATATAATCATATTAAATTACCAAATGTTTAAGTAGTTAATGAATCTGGGAAATTTTTTAGTAATCGATATAAAGATTTGTTGATAAACTATATTATAATGATAACAATCACAATTGATGACTGCCTTTATTTTGTCCATCCAGTTTACGATTTGTACGCTGGATCGAAGGATGGAAATACAATCAATATCATCAAAAGAGTTCCTCACAAGGGGAATAAGAAAAACAGTGGTTATTTGAATGTTCATGTGAGAAAACATGCTTAACCAAGTCAAAAAGCATATCTAGTCCATAGGTTCATTTGGGAATGTTTCAATGGTATCATACCAGATGGAAAAGAGATTGACCACATCAATGATAAAAGAGATGATAATCGATTGAGTTATTAGCAACTGATGACCCCAAAAGAGAATTGTAAGAAGGCGGTAGAGAATCGAGATTACACATCAATAGCCAACAATAGAAAATGTGTTAAAGCGACCAACAAAAATACAAAAGAAGTTTATCATTGTTACAGTTTACACGCTGCTGAACAACATCTCAAAATAAACAAGGCTAGCGTTAGAAGGGTATGTGAGGGTCTCCAAAAAGCAGGAGTATCGAAGAAGGATGGGTGTTCTTACAGATTTGAGTATATCAAACAAGATGACTTGCCGGATAACTATAAGAAATCTTCTAATATAAGACCTCAAAGAGTCTCAAATGAAGACAAAAGGAAACATTATTTAGAATGGCGAAATAAGGAGTTGAGTGTCTAAATTGTAGCAAATTGATTAAGAATAACAATAAATATGCCCATAGGAAAAGGTGTGTCAAATAGCCAGGAACAATAATATTTTTGTTTAAGATATAATTATAATGGAATCAATGAAACGAATCTTTCAAAGAAGGTGTGAGATCTGTCATGAAAAATGCTTTCTGAATTCTTTCAAATGTAAATGTGGTGGTAGATTTTGCAAATATCACAAGCATCCATTGATGCACTTCGAAATTTTTGCTAAGGGAAAAGACATTCTTGATGGATCTGGATGTCATTTATGGATGTCAGTGAGATGACTGATATTCAAAAACAATTGATACGCGATTATGGATTTTTAAAGACTACGTTGAGATTTCGATTGATAAAAAAATCAGATTCACCCCAATTACTCTCAATATTCCTTGATAAAAAAACACTGAGATTTTGATCAGTCTTATGTCTAATATATTATTATAATGGAATCAGTCAAACAAATCTTTCAAAGAAGGTGTGAGATCTGTTATAAAAAATGCTTTCTGAATTCTTTCAAATGTAAATGTGGTGGTAGATTTTGCAAATATCACAAACATTCATTGATGCACTTCTGTGAAATTTTTTGAACATAAAATATAAAGATGTATATATAACAAGTATGCCCATAAGAAAAGGTGTGACAAATAGCCAGAAACAATAACATTTTTGGCTATCGATAGATAGTGGATAAACAGCATATACTGTGTTGATTTATACAATATATGTTTATACAATATTTCTTTATGTATTAAAGTGTATTTCACGGTGCGTTTAAATCCTTCATTGGAATCCAGCTGTTAAATTCATCACTATATCCCTTCCATTTAACTAAAGCTTGTTTCTTCTTATAGTTCTTCTGAATGACTTTATCAATACAAAAAACATCCTGCTTCGCTTTTAATAATTTGGGTTCATAGAAACTCCCATGAATATCTTCACCTCTGAGATCTTTTAGTTTGTATGTGATTGGATTAGTGTATTGCATCTTATCAACTGTGAACACTTCTTCTGTCCAATTTCGTGTATAACTCTTATCAAACACATTCTGTTTGTACTTAGATATTCCAGACCTTATCACCTATTTTAAATTTTGGTTTCTGTTTTGATGTTTCCATATCACCATATAGATTAATGTAAACAGTTCCTTCATTCTTCTTATTGGATGCTTCAATGGGTGTCATCTTTATGCTTGAGTGTTTTGTGTTGTTGTACTGATTTACTAGTTTGGGGAGCATATCGATTGCATTATTCGATTGTATTACCTTGAACAGTGAACTGTTTCCACATTTTAGATTTAATTGTCCTATTCCATCTTTCAACTACTGATGACTTCTCTTCATTCTCAGTTGAGTACATATGTATCCCATTTTTCTCTAATAGGTCTTTCACATGTTTGTTATAGAACTCTTTTCCCTTATCAACCCAAAGATATTGTGGTTTTCTACCTTCCTTAAATATCGTTTTAAATGCTTCAGCGACAGATTCACCTTTCTTATCCTTCAATGGGACAATCCAACCATATTTGCTAAAGACATCAATGATCATAAGAAGATATCGATAACCTTTATTCCATTTACTGAACTGTTGCATTTCAACTAGATCACTTGCCCATATTTCATCGATATGATTTGTGATTACACGCCGCCGAGTGAAGTTGTGTTTTATGGGCGCATGTAACTCATCAGCTAATTTTTCTTGCCATTTTTCTTCACTCGACGGCTTTTCCCGTTTTTTTGGCTTAACGCCCATACCCAATTTGGACTTAGCTGCTATAGAGTTGCGAGCTATTGCATGTCCCCATTGTCTTTCTTTCCAAGGAATGGAATCAAGAGCCTTGACCATCTTACGATCTGCATCATTCTTGCATTTCACTTGGTCACTTTTTGGTTTGTTGCCACAAACTGAATAATCAACATCGTGTTGCATGCTTACAGCATCTGTTCTGCCTGTTGGCTGTTGATATATCTCGAGTATCTGACCAGTATTGGGATCATACCTCAGTTGCTGTTCAAGAGGGTTACCAGGGCCTGTATATCTATGCCCAGGCATCACAAAACCCTTCTTGGGCGCTACTTTTAATATAGCCTTGTGTATATCTATTGCACCACCAGTTGGTGATATCTTTTTAGACAGATCTGATGTGAAACTGTCAAGGACTTGATCCAAATATTTGTTTGCAACATTTTTATCTTCTTCTTTGCATAATCTGATTTGATAGCTTTTGCAGCACCCTTTCGAGCAAGGTAAGCCCCAGAATTAGCCAAACCTTTCAAAGCAATCTCACTGAGAGAATGACTATCATGAATATCAAACAAACTGCCCCCAGCTTGTGAGGGCTCAATTAGTTTCCCTGGTTCTTGACAAATTTAGTCTTTTTTATCCCACATTCAACACATGTACAAAAAAACATTGACCTTCCATTCTTGGTTTGTTTATAACCAGATGGCTCGATGCATTCAGTTTGTTTCTTCTGTTTTACACAATATGATTTTACCATTATATATAAGTTAGATATTTTTGAAATAATGTTTAATGAATCTCTCATTTTTTATTGTGTCATGTATGTTGAATACTTTTAATAAATCAAAATATGAATTACCCTTATTCATTTCATTCCAAAAGTATAAACAGAAGTATCCACATGTGGTTGTTTTTATATTTTGAATCTGATTATTTTGGTGAATTAGAGTCAAATTCTTTCTTTTCGCATGATTCACCAATTCTTGAAACGGAGGCATACCAAAGCTGTCAAAATAATTGATAATGTTGTCTTTCACATAAGTTGTTACCCAATGGCTTCCACTCATGTATGATGGTTCAAGATTGTAAATAAATAATGCTTGGCTATGATTATGTGGAACTTTTTCATCCCTTGATAAAACATCATTGATTGGGAATATTTAGATATCTGCACCATTTTATTAAATCATGATTGCTCATCGGGATGTCTTCATGGAATTTTGGTTTCACAGTATTGCCCCTATAAGCGGAATTTGATTGAATGGGCTGTTTGGTCCTAATAGTAGACCTTTTCCTTTTCTCTTTTTTTTGGGTGGCGTTTTTTTTTGTTCCCATACCGACGTTATTGTCCCATGTTCCAATGAAAGGTGGCGGCTGCCACACACCCATTCTCGGAGCTCCCCTTCCTACTCGTTGGGGATTAGGGGGTAATCCAATCTTGGGAGCCCCCCTTCCAGTCAAAGCTTTTAATACCAGAGGAATCCCGATGCTGGCGAGTAAAGTGCCAAGGAAACCACCTGATTGTGTTTTTGTCGGTATTATACGGACACCTGAACCTGATTGAAGGAGATGCAACAAATCTTTCTTTTGTTTCTTGGAAAGAAGATGCTTGTTTGCAATGAGTTTGTCAATTTTATTTTGTGGTATGAGGAAACCTCCTGTTTTCACTCAATTTCCAGCTATTTTCTTGACAATTTGGCTTGCGCCTTCACTGGCCAACCCTCCCAAAGCTGATAATCCCAAGGTTTTCGCAATGGTTGGTCCGAATGCAAGCCCGTAGGGAGGGGGGGTGCGATGGGTGCGCCCGCACCCCGCACCCCCCCCCCCCCCCCGCAGACTGCTGAGGTCCACTTTTTTGTTAAAAAAATAAATAGTAAAAAAAAATAATAGTGTTGTTCTGTTTGCCAAGATGCACCCAGGGAGGCTTGAGCTTGGCACACTTCTGAAAGATCGCGATGATCAGCAGCCAGCCGAGTGAACAATACGGATTTACAACTTTATTTCTAGTTTTGTTATTTTTAAATAGTTACAATGGCATTGTTATTCTCTACATTGTAAAATACATACGTAAAGCATTCTCTTTTCCAAAAAAAAATCAATTTTGAAGTTCAAAATTTGACAAATATCCACGTTTTTAGGTTCGCTTTTAGCGACCTATATTGCTATCATACTGACCTTCAAAACGCACGAAATGCAGTCTCAGACAACTTAATTTTGAAAATTTCCCGGGGGGACATGCCCCCGGACCCTCCTAGTAAAGAGCGCCGGAGGCGCTCGTTGGTCCGTATAATCAACTGATCGCACCCACCCATAAAAAATCCTGGCTACGGGCCTGGAATGTACGTCCGAGGGCTAGGATAGAAGTCAATAAATTGCCTCCGACTTGTTTTCTGATATTGGTTTTTGCAAGCTTAATATCCATCCCCTTCTTCAATCCCCGATTTTTTTCCAATTTCTTCTTTGTCATCGCTGGGACGCACTTATTTTATACCTGAAGATCAACTGTTTTCAATCTCTTGTCATTTTCTCTGCTTGGTGCGACAAATCAAAATATATGACAATAAATGGAGTTGTAATTTGATATGTTGAGCTGTGTTCCGGTGTTGTAATCATTCTTTCTCATTGCATATTGCATCAAATCATTGAAGATCCTTACTTTTGATTCTGTATCGTATTCAGTTTCTGGGTAAAATACTCCATTACCATATTCGAAATCTACATGTTGTGAGATGGCTGACATCATCACCCTCGTTAAGCTTGAAAGTGTCGAATATGTACGGATTCTGATCTTCATTATCCGTTTTAACTCGTTGTAGATACACAAAGACGGCTTTGACATTATCAATACTGGCCGAGATCTGAAAGTAGCCACTGCTTTGTCTTTCTCCGGAAACCTGATGCAATTCTCTTCTATACGTCCAAGATTTCTTAGTTAAAAAGGACTCAGTAAACTTTTCATACAGGCTGTCTTTTGGTATTATTTTTGGGACCCACAAATAGAATCTGTTAATTACCACTCTACCATCTGCCACCGCATCTAACTTGTGTATCAATTCTCTGTCATTTTGTAAATTTATTTCAAACTGTAGTTGCATTGGTACAAACATTTTATCCTCCAGTACTTCAAAGAAACCATAACGATTAAGAGGTATGATTACATTAACATCACTGTCTGCTGCTGTCAATCTTCGTCTTACCTTATACCCCAGTTCATCACCATTATTATCAGTAATAACAGTGGAGTCAATCGAGTCTAGATACCAAAACCTTTTCTTGGCTACTGAGCGACTGAAATCATCACTATATTCGAGGAGGTTTTTGACAAAGGTGACTTTATGAAGATTACTAGTATCGTATACGATACTAGTAATCAGCACTCCTTATCGTCATTTTATTGATTAATGAATGGGCTCCATTGATAACTGTTGCTCTATTATCATCGTGGATGGCAGCAGCGTAGCCACCTGTTCCAGCCAATTTATTCAACTTGAATTGTACCTCAAAATAAGCATTGTACCAATCGTAGAATGAAGACCTATCATTGATCGTAAACTTATACCCATTTTTTTGTTGGTGTTGACCATTTCCTGGAGCTACAATAACATTATCCCGTTGAAATCTAACCAACTCATATCTTTGTGAATATTCACTTGATCTGAAAGCCATTATATAATTATATTACATAATTTTTACTCCACGCCTTCTTTTCACACCTGATCCAGATATCAATCTGCTTATGATCGCATCGGTACTCTCTTCTTGCTGTCCCCGTTCAATTTGTGGGGCAATTACTTTTTGTCTCGTATCCCCTGTTCTCATATTTCTAAGCTTTTTCATTATCAGGTCTCCTGATTTCTCAGCTATCTTTTTTCCTGCCCTCTCACCTGCATGTGAAATACCTGATTTCAATGCCTTCTTACCCAATGGTTTGGCAAGCTTATTTACACCAAATGACAAAATTCTTCTCATTGGTTTGAAAATATTATCAACGATAATCCCAGACCCTTTATGCTTGTATACAAATTTACCGAGATCTGGATGATAAATCCTCATGAATTCATATGGTCTCATTTATATATAATATGTTAGATTATTCTATCCTTTTCAGAAGTAATGAAAAAGATGTGTTCGCTCCATTCAGGTTAATTAATCTCCTTTTTCCGTCAGTAATATACACTCTGATACTAGTTATATTATTACTATTGATGGGATTAAATGTGACTCTACGTGGTTCCATGGTAAAAGAGTAACTGGGTCGAAGTACACTAGTTGAGAAGGAATAAAGGATGTCTGTATCTTGACCGTCCACAAGTGAATCATTAATCAAGTCACAGTGAATATTGAGTATGTCGGTGTCTTGACTGAGATTTGGTACTTTCGGTCCTATATTACTTTGGCTTTTCAACATTTCCTTATCGAACCCGATCAAGTCATTAAAATTGCTTGATGTTAAATCAAGTTGGTAATTCTGAGCTAATGCCATCGTAACCCTGAATGTTGTATTATCGAATTCAAGAGTGATAGGATACTCATTATTATTAGCACCATCTTTGACAATCTTCGTTATGTCCTTGATATATGTATTGAAGTCTGTATAATTCCAAACTCCTGCTGGGAAAGTGATTTCCTTGAACGTTGAACCGTTGTCAGAACTGTACTTGATCAATTGATTCTTATAAGAGGAATTTACATTGAACCATGTGAATGACATATTGATGATTTGATTTAGTCCTACTGTGTATTGGTAATTACTGTCCAACATGATGGGAATATCGAATTTAGTTGTAAAATCTTGAGGAGTATTACCCCCTTGACCTTTGACACGATATGATGATAAAACAATCTCTCGATCCATATATACAATACCTTACATAAATCAGACTTTGAAATACTGATTGTACAATCTATTATATTGCGGTCTATTGATTGTTGACATTCTCAATAATGTGTCCAATATATTGACTCCCGTATTTCTCATCTGAATTGATGTGTTACCTGCAATAACTTCACCAATAATCAATTCCAATTTCTTGAGAAGCTGATTTACATCGTTGAAAAACATAACATTTCCACCTCTCTGTTTTCTTCTGATTTTCTTCTCCAATTCAAGTTTCTTCTCATGATCCTTAATGTATTTATTCAATGCAGTCATTTCATTGTCTAACCGTTTGTTCATAATCTGCCTCTCAGCTTCTTATATGGCCCCACTATGGTTACCTGGAAAACCAGTGTAATAAACGCCACACAGGAAAATATAGACGATTCCTGAAGTCGTTTTAACTGTTTTAATCGCGTAGCCGAGTGACATACAACAAGTTCTTCCAAAGGATTCTTACCACGTGTTTTCTATCCGATTCTTACACCATGTATCATACACGAAGTGTCCCATTACACTATCCCCTCTACTACAAAGAATGAATCTCCAGATTCACGATCATTCCGTGTACTACAACAAAATAAAGTCAATCCGTTGATTTAGTCTCTTAACAAAGTTCTGAAACAGTTTGAATACTATCAAAGTTCTCGCAGTGCTCTAGCCTTCTTCAGCAATATTGGCTTCAGTTTCTTTATCCGCTCCTTGTCCTGCCTCTGCTTGTCCTCCAACATCTTTAAGCGGTCAGTTATCTGCTGTAAACTATTCAGAATCCATTCACCATAATGGTCTGGGGGTCTTCTTATGCGTGCTGGTCTTTGGCTTTGACCAACCGGCTGCTCCTCTTCGACCTCCTGTTCATGTTCTTTGTTCTCTACCCCATTCCTGCAACAACCTTGGGCATCATCTAACAGTCCACCTCCCTCAGCAGCCGGTGTATCTACCACGTGGTCACTTCCAGCACCCTGTTCAACTTCTCCGTCCGAAGCAGATTCAGCGAGGTAGGACGGATCCCCGCTTGCGCTCTCGTCTGGCATATCGACAACCTCATTGTACCCTTCACTTCTAGCTGCGACCCAGACAGCCTCTTCCTCGGTTCCACTGGTAGCTATATCAGGTTCCATTGATACCACCTCCTCCGATGCTGTCTGTACCTGTTCACCAGCTCCGTTGCCTCCTACAGGTGCATCCACTGCTTCCTTGGCACCCGTTTCCTCCATGCTTCCTTCCTGCCTTCTCTTGTACAACCGCAAGTTGTTGAAATGGACTACTTGAGACTTCCTAGAATGTCCCCTGACCTTCTTCACCCGGTATGTAACATCAGTGACTCGCTCCACTATCTCATATGGTCCCTCCCACTGTCGATGGAACTTGTTTACTTCACCTGGTTTCAGTTGTGGATCGTAGCGCAACACTAAATCACCAGGTTGAAACAGCATGTGTCTCACTCCCTTGTCGTATGCATCTTTCTGACGACGCTGAGCAACCTTGAGGTTTTGCCGCACATCACGGTATGCAGCTTCTAGGCTACCCTGAAGATCTGCTACGAATTCAGAGTAACTGTCTTCACTGCCCATGGGCCCACTGCCCATCATTACATCCAGGGGTATCCTCATCTCCCTCCCAAACATTAGCTCAAATGGTGTATGTTCCATGGAGGAGTGGACACTACTTCTGAAGGCCATCATGCAGTAATCTAGTTGTTCATCCCAGCCCTGTGGATCATCGTCAACTCTGGCTTTCAGCATGCTCTTAAGGGTCTTGTGCAGATTCTCAACTTGCCCATTGCCCTCTGGATGATACGCAGTTGACCGAGTTTTGTTGATGTTCAACAAATGGCACATTTCCTCAAACACCTGGGACTCGAAGTTTCTTCCTTGATCACTGTGTATGCTGTCTGGCACGCCATACCGACAAATCCAGTTCTTTACCAACACCCTTGCACAAGTTGTGGCACGTTGATTTGGAATCGCATACGCCTCCGCCCACTTTGTAAAACTGCATTGTACAGTCAGAATGTAGCGATTTCCCCTTTGAGACCTTGGTAAGGGGCCAACTATGTCAATGTGGATTCTTTGCATAGGGTTTCCAGATGGTATCGGATGCAGGAGTGCCTTTGGTCTAGGCCTGGGCTTGCACTTGGCACAGGTCAGGCAGCTGCTACAATACCGATGAACTTCTTTTGTCAAACCTGGTCTCCAAAACCTAGTTTTCATCTTCTTCAGGGTCTTCATTCTTCCTAAGTGGGCACCTGTTAAACCATCATGAATTTCCATGAGCGATTCTTTAACAAGTTTCTGAGGTAAGACCATCCTGCTCTTAGCTGACGGGCCTCTTTCAGGTGACCGCAGATAAAGTACTCCTTCTCGTAGCTCCAATAGTTCCCATTGCGCCCAGATTTCTCTTGTTGCTCGACTCAAGGGCCGAAGTTCCTCATCGGTTGATTTCTTCCATTCCCGCAACAATTGATCAACAACTGGGCCAATATCAGGATCCTCACTTTGAGCTTGT
This sequence comes from Micromussa lordhowensis, assembly GCA_964020085.1. Taxonomy (NCBI): domain Eukaryota; kingdom Metazoa; phylum Cnidaria; class Anthozoa; order Scleractinia; family Lobophylliidae; genus Micromussa; species Micromussa lordhowensis. The sequence goes on from OZ026597.1 coordinate 28,320,668, forward strand.
GCCACATTCTCGAATGACCACAGATCCTTTTCAACGTCATTATGACCATGTGGCAGCCTGCTGGTGACCGTTGCTACCTCTGGCTTTGCAGATGGGGCACATGAGGGGCATTCTCCATGATTTCGCCTAGGCCATCGATACAAGCTGTCTGCGCTACTGTGTTGCTTTCCTGGCCAGTGTTGTACCTCAAAGTCATACTCTTGGAGGCGTTCAAGCCAACGAGCCACCTGCCCTTCAGGCTCTTTAAAGGACCTCAACCATCTCAGTGAGGAATGGTCAGTTCGTACACAGAACCGTCGCCCTAACAAATAGTACCGGAAGTAGTCAACATACGTCACTAAAGCAAGCATTTCCAACCGAGTGGTGCAATAATTCTTTTCATGTTCGTTCAAGGAGCGACTACCATAAGCAATCACCCGCTCTGTCCCATCCTGCTGCTGTTGAGATAGAACTGCTCCAATTCCCTGGTACTGGCTTGCATCAGTGTCAAGTATGAAAGACCCTGCCTCAGCACTGAAATTGGGGTAAGCTAGCACTGGCGCGCTTATCAGACGGCCTTTCAGTTCCTCGAATGCTGCCTGTTGTCCCTGTTGCCAACTAAACGACACAGTCTTCCTACACAGCTGGTACAGAGGTTCAGCAATGATGGAAAACCCAAGGATGAATTTCCTGTAATAGCTAGCAAGTCCGAGGAAGCTTTGAAGCTCTTTGACATTAAGTGGCACTGGCCATGTTTCAACAGCTTTAACTTTCTCAGGGTCAGTCTTGATCCCGTCAGAAGACACGACATGTCCTAGAAAGACAACTTCCTTTCTAAGAAATCGGCACTTAGATGGCTTTAGTTTCAAACCAGCAGCCCTTATACGATCAAACACCAGCCGGAGACGGTGAATGTGATCTTCAAAGGTAGGAGCCCAGATGATGATATCATCCAAATACACTAAACAGTGGGTCCAGGTGAGACCACTGAGTGCAAGGTTCATCAATCTGGTGAAGCTAGCTGGGCCATTTGTCAATCCAAATGGCATCACTGTCCACTGAAACTGTCCACGATGAGTTGAGAAAGCTGTTTTAGGCCTATCCTCTTCTTTCACCTGCATTTGCCAGTACCCCGAAGCTAAATCCAGGCTAGAAAACCACTGAGCCCCACCTAAGGCCTCCAACAAATCATCTGTCCGAGGCAGGGGTATGGCATCCTTCTTCGTAGACTGGTTGAGTTTACGAAAGTCAATACACATACGATATGTCCCATCATGTTTTCTCGCAAGCACTACGGGACTGCTCCATGGACTTTGAGACGGTTCAACCCTGCCTGTAGCTAGGAGCTCATCTAGTTGCTTATCAATAACCTCTCGCTGGTAGGGCGGTACCCGACGGGGAGGCTGCTTCACTGGCTTGCAATCACCCGTGTCGATGGCATGTTCCAAGAGGCCTGACTTTCCTAAATCAGAGCTGTCCTTCGAAAAGATATCCTCATATTCTGTTACTAGAGACGAAAATTGTCGTCTCTGGTCTTCCGACAGCCCTTCCAGGTTACCTTGTAAAAGTGATTTCCACTTTTCGTCCTCCATCGGCTGCTCATCTTTAACTACTGAGCTGTCAATAAGCGAACAAGATGGATGGGAGGTATTTGTAAAATCTGGATCCGTTTCCATAGAAACAACACGACCATCCACACTACTAATGGGGTGGAATTCAGCAACAGGAAAATCTGGCCGCAGTCTGATGGGCCTATCGGAGAAGTTAGCAACTCTAACTATGGTCAGTCCATCCCTGGGGACCACTAAGGAACGAGCTACATTAATTTCTGATTTGCCTCTCAGTTCCCTTGACTCCTCCAAAATCCCAGGCGTTCCAGTGTTACGATCATATCCATTCTCCAGCTTGGCTTCGATCACTTGTTCAGTTCCGGGTTCCACTTGTATGTCATCATTCAGAAAAATTTTGCAAACACTTTGTGTAACCTTGCAGTATCTGATTGGAATTTCAGTATGGCCCACTACAAAGGTTCCAGTGTCATAGTGAATTTGACAGCCAAAGTGCTGGAAAAAGTCTGAGCCAAGTATGCAATCATGGGATAGGCCCCGTGCAATCATGACAGCCCAAAAACAATCAATGTTTCCTACACGAAATCTGACTTTTGTTTCTCCCAGAACCGTTAATTCATTTCCATTTGCTGTGGTCAGAGTCCCAGTCACTGGGTTGACTTTTGAGAAATGCCCACATTTTCTCCATGTTTCTTCATTCAAAACACTAACAGTTGCACCAGTGTCTAGCAATATGCCAGTTACACTATGGTTCACAAGTCCTGTAATATAGATTCCAGAGTCTGATATGGCAGAAAGTACATTGTTACTTATAAAAACAGGGTCGTTTACCTCATTGGTGACTATTGGTGCTTGGGCCACTACTGCGGACCTCACGGGGACTGCCTGGCCCTCGGCAGGCCCCGACCTCTGTTTCCCCCTTCTTTGTATAGGCAACTCCGAGCAAAATGGCCAGGTTGGCGGCAAGCAAAACATACCACGTCACTGCGGCGCCGTGCAGTCGAAGTCGTTTCAGCTTTCCTTTCCAGCTCACGAATTTTCTCATTCATACCTAGAACGATCTCCTTAAGCTCACGAATCTCAGTTGAAATTTTGTCACCATCCGCTGAGGCACTCACCGCGTTCACCGACTTTTTCTTTTCCACGGATGGCACAGACTGACAAGCTTTACGCGCGCTTTCTAACTGACGAACAACACGAACAGCCTCCACAAGCGACGCCGGTTGACTCATGAACACCTTTTCTCGTAAATCATCGCTGATTGCCACTCCTTGAATAAACTGATCTCTTGTCAGTTCCACCTTGAACGAATAAGCTGCCTCTGGGTAGGCATTTTCCACTAGCTCCATCAAATTATCGGCGAACGCTTCGAAATCCTCATTCGGCCTTTGAGACCTAGCCCGTAACTGCAATTTATAATCTTCCTTCGTCTTGCCCGAATCAAACCTTTTAACCAGTTGTGCCGTGAATTCCTCGAAGGTTAACGATCCTGAAAGTTTCAGAAGCTCAACCGCTTTGTAGGCCGGTTGATCCAGCAGGGTAAGTAAATACGCTCGACGATCTGAAGGTTTGATATGTACAAGATTTGCATACTGAAGAAACTGCGAAAGCCAGGTTTTGAAATTTTGACCCACTGAATAAACACGCGGGGCTCGTACGTTTCTCCTAGATTCCGTTTCACTAGAAACCACCATGCTCTGCTTCAGGGCCTGGGATAAGGTATTCACCAGTTGCTGAATTCCAGAACTCTCCTCCTGCGATGCACTTTTTGGTTGTGGCTTCGCTTCTTGTTTTGGCGCGGGTTCGTTTGGTAGACCGCCCTCGGCGCCTCCAAGCATTTCCTGTCCTCCGTCACTCATTCCTTGGTCACTTTAGATCCCACTTCTGACACCAATGTAATAAACGCCACACAGGAAAATATAGACGATTCCTGAAGTCGTTTTAACTGTTTTAATCGCGTAGCCGAGTGACATACAACAAGTTCTTCCAAAGGATTCTTACCACATGTTTTCTATCTGATTCTTACACCATGTATCATACACGAAGTGTCCCATTACACCAGGATCGAGGATCAAGGATCGAGGATCGATTGACAAAAAATAACTTAACATTAATTTTTAGCGACTCATAAAAACAATTATTACGCCCAGCCAGTTAGAATGGACTAATTCAAAGTGGGATCGAGGATCTTTGACTTTTGCTACATCATGCTCTATATGTTTTTAAAAAAATATATATTTCTTTCTATAGAACACAGTATGCAGTCTCCTTCCGAAACAGTAATATGAAATAAAATAGGTTGGAGAGCCAAAATGAAAAGAATAGGTTGGGAAAACGCCACAAATTGTACGAGCCGTAAGCGTTATGTGGGCCTACCTATTTTTTCCATCAGTGACATTTCCGGCCACCAGAATCATCGCAAGAATTAAATTATGATTTTGGGAGGAACATAGACTAGACTCGAGAAAGCGGCAGAAATCGAGCCTACAGCAGGTGGAAACGATAAAAATAGAAAACAGCAAGTGAAACAGCAAAGTGTTGCAAGATAAGCCAATATATAGATGTCAATGTTGCAGCGTTAGACAGTTGGCAGTCTGGAGATGTTGACTCCAAGGTTTTGCGGCACGAGAATATTTTCTGGTACCCAGTGTGCGGTACAAGCTACAGCCGGAAACTGATGCCTATGGTGTCTGTGTATAAATTGGTCACATAGAGCTGGCATGAAATGAAGCGAAAAATCGATTACAATTTAAAATTCCTTTTCCGCTGCGTTTTCACTAGACCGAATGATTAACTGAACATTCTTTCTTGGTGTTTGTTCAGTTTCGCACAGTGAACCACGATAAGAGCATGATCCGGTAAATACTATTGCAGGATTCTTTGGTACGCGTCTGTCACTACACAAAATGTGATTGGCTACCCCAAGTTGGCATGAATTTCCGGCCATATTGTCGAGAAAAATACGTGCATTTTTACCTTGCTAAACTTACGACGAACTGTTTTCACTACATTTCCATACTCTTCCGACTCTATAAAGAGAATCCGACTCCTAAAGCCCTCTTTAGGGAGTGTCAATAAAGTTTGTATTGTATTGTATTGTATCTAGCCAAAATTGTCCTAGTGGAAACACACCCCTCATCCATTGAAATAGCCACGTCGTTTCTTAAATCAAAAAAATAAATTCAATATTAAAAAAAGAGAGAACTGTTACAAGATAAACCAATATATAGATTGCAATGTTGCAGAGTTTGGCAGTCACTCAGAGTTTCGCTTGGCAGTCTCGCGGCGTGAAAATACAGTCGAAGCTCTCTTAACTGACACTCTCGTAAGCGGACAGCTCTACTTACGGCTGCCTCGTTTAAACTCCCATAAAAACTTATAAGCGGACATTCCCATAAGCGGGCCACGGACACTTTCAGAGATTATGATTTAGACTTTTTCTTCGTTTTTGAGCTCCCGTAAGCGGACACCCCAAAGAAACTGACCAGACTAATATAACTAACTAACCAGACTAATATAAACTGAAGCCTGACTGAATGACACACAGGTCGTAAACATTTTAAACCGTATCACTACTTTTTGTTGAGGCTGTTAATGTTGAATATGTTGATGTTGGTTGCAATTATTATTTGTTGTTTTTAAAAAATCACTAAGGGAAAGTCCTATTACTGCAGTATACACTTGGCGTCATTACATCGTAGGCTTGTACAGTATAGGGCGCAATAACACAAAAATGTGATTTAATACGGCGGCAGTGTTTTTGTATTTCCACTACGGTACTGTATTTATTGTTAGCTGGGCGAGCTCCCGTGAGCAGCCATCTATCCCCTACACCTCTAGTGGCCGCTTATGAGAACCATTCTCGTAAGCGGCCAGCTCCAGTTACGGACACTTCTTTCGCATCCCTAGGGAGTCCGCTTACGAGAGCTTAGACTGTATAAAACCTCTGGTACCCAGAGTGCAGTACAAGCGACAGCCGGAAACACGCCTATGGTGTCTGCTAATCGGTGTATGCTGGCATTGTGACATGAAATTAAACGAAAAACCGCTTAGAATTTTAAAAGTCTTCTTCGTCCATTGAAACAGTCGTGTCGTTTCGATCGCACGCAACAGAAGTGATGACATAGAGCGATTCGTTAAGTTATTTTTGGTCAATCGATCCTCGATCCTCGATTATCGATCCTGGTTTTCCAGGTAACCGCCCCACTATTGTATTTTTTTGTAATGTGTGCCTTATGACCTTTAATTTTATTCCTCTCTTTTTCTGCTTTCTTTATTTTTTAAAACATTTAGCTATAAAAAATTGCGAGAAAACGATTCTTAAAAACATTTAAGAAATCTTTAAAAAGTGGTTAAAAAATATATATACATGACGTTTCAACGTTCTCAGACGTCATTATCAAGTGAAAAGGAAATAGTATGAAAAATTCTTTAAATACAAGAAAAACAATAGTTCATTAAAAAAATAAGCTACAAGCTAAACAAAGAGTTTAGCACTGTTGGAGTCACTCTGAGTGTTAAGGCTAGGCTTCAGTTCTTGCATGAATAGCATCTCATAAACGAGGCAGTCAAATTTCCCGTGGCACTTCTTGAGAACACGAAATTGGCCCTCATTAAGAAGATTTTTGTCACCGTGCGCTTCTAATAGGTGTTTTAATGTTCTTTATTTTTCCTCTGCCTTTGATCCCTAAACCTTGCTGCTCAATCTTCAATAATTCTTTTATTATTTCTTTATTGAAATCAATGTAATCTGCCAATATGGCTCTATCATTGTCTATCTTTTTGTTTCTTGTTTGCCTCGTGGCTTCATTTATTTCCCCTTTATTGTAGTTTTTTTGTGACAGTTGATTTAGAACCTTTTAATTTGTTCCTCTCTTTTTCCGCTTTTTTTCTTATCATTTCAAAATAAATTAATTTATTTTTGATTGACATTTCCGGATCATTGTATACTTCTTCAAGATCTTGATATTTTGTTAGACTTAATTCATTCAACCTATCCATCGTCAGATCTTCATCATGTATTGCATAATCAACTTCTTCATCGTAATCATATTCGGGTGCCGGCTCTTTCGGAATCTCCTCCAACAATGGTTCATATTGCGGTGGTACATCATCACCAAACATATCACCAATATTCATGTCTTCAACTTCATCAATATATATAGCGTAATTTGGAACTTCCCTTTTCCTCGGTGGTCTTTTTCTCCTTTGAGGCATCCTTAAATTCTCATCACCGTCAATTAATCCATCCAATTTACTCGTCACTGGTTTGAATACCTTTTCTAATGAATCTTTGCTTGTCTCCTGACCGATTTTATGTTGTGTGATTAAATCATGGACATGATTGATTTTATTCCCTAATTCAGTTTTTCTCTGTGCGAGTTCTTTCCATTTAAGTAAACTCATTGTTATATTATTATGTTACATAAAAAAATGAAAATCATATATAAAAAATAACGTTGAACACCGTGTTGAACACCATGTTGAACACCGTGTTGAACACCGTGTTGAACACTGTGTTGAACACCGTGTTCAACACCGTGTTCAACATGGTGTTATATTTAATTAATATACCAATATAGTATAATGAGAATACCAAATTATGATGTTGAAGACGATGTGGTCTCAAACTTCAAACAACTATATGATTTCATGCCTCATCAATGTTTCCGGATGCTGATTTGCCGTCCAAGTGGTTCAGGGAAAACAAACACTTTGATGCATATGATCTACAATATGCTGTATTTTGATAAAGTTTACCTCTACGCAAAAAACGTAGAGCAGTCCAAGTACCAGAATCTTATGGATATCTTCCAGCCGATAAGTGATGAAGTTGGTTATGATGTTATTGAAGCAAGAAATGATGAAATTATTCCTGTTGAAGACCTTGACAGTGACTCACAGAAAGTTGTCATCTTTGATGATTATGTATGTGATGAAAATCAAAAGCCATTAGTCAACTATTTTATAAGAGGGAGACGTAAAAATTGTAGTGTTATTTATCTGAGTCAAAGTTATTACAAGACACCAAAAGACATAAGATTGAACTGTTCACATTTCTCCATTTATGATTTCCCAAGTGCTAATGAGAAGAGTTTAATTTGTCGTGAAAATAGCATTTCGAAAGAATCATATGAGAAAGCAACCGAAGAACCATTCAGCTTCGTATATATTGATAAGCCACGAAAATTCACAACCAAGAATTTCAATGAAAAACTATAACTTTATTATATAATGAGTTATTCAAATGGACTTTTACCATCATCGTAATCAACTACGAGTCAACAACGTGGGTTGCCTGGCCTCCCTGGTGTTGGATTCAAATTAACAGATGATGGTAATTATGATATTGATGGAAAACAATTGACTAATGTTGGAGAACCAACTGGAGATGGTGACGCTACAACAAAAAAATATGTAGACCAAAATAAATTGAATAAAAGCGATGTCATTCTAAGAGATGGTTCTCAAAATATGACTGGAAATCTTGATTTAAATGGTAAAAAAATAGTAAATTTAGCTGATTCCACAGATGATGGTGACGCTGTCAATAAGAAACAATTAAAGGCTTATACTCAATTTCATCAAAATAATTATCATTTACAGCCGAGTTTTCGATTTTAGAAAGAATTTGGTGACAATAGTCACTTAACTTTAGGGTCACCACCAAATACATCATCGAACCATTTCTTTCAAAATCATAAAGTACACAATAATGCTTATATAATTGAGAAAGAAGGTGATGTTGGTTTCTATGGAGAAGCCTGGTCAAGTATAAAAATGAAAGGTAATCAATTAGAGAGTGGTAGTTATACTTCTATTTTTGAAATATTTGTTATTGGCGATGCTGGTGGTTTTCTTGTTGATGATACAATAATTTATCATGTCTATGGTGATAGTCATTATACGATTAATACATTCGACAGTGACAAAATTGATAATCAATACGCTAAATCAATTATTCAATTCACTACTGATGGAGGAGCTGGAGTGGATGATGGGATAAAATTTCAAATCCGTTATTTTGGTAGTCAATATAATAAAAATGTGAGATTTCTCTTTTATTCAAGGGTAATTAAGGGTAAACAGTCGACAAGTTTTGACCATACTGTTTTTAATGTTCGTGACGTCCAAGATAATCATAAGATTCTCTATTTTGAGAATTTGAATCTCAATGGTAATCTTATTAATTGTTTAGGTGATCCTAAACATCTCGATAGTGCCACTAATAAAAAATATGTTGACACAGAAAATGCCAATCAAGACATTGCTATTGCTGATAAAGCCAGCAAGGTGTATGTGGATGGGGAAATAGGAAAGGTAAGTGTAGATACAACACCATTGTTACCAAGAGACGGTAGTAGAAAAATGTTTGGTGATTTAGACATGGATGAAAATCATATTCTCTCTGTGAAAAGTTTAAATGATTATAAGGTTGATGATGCTTGGCAAGTGAGAGCTCGAGATTTGGGAAGCGCTGTCAACAAAGAATATCTGAATGAAAAATCAATGATGGGACGCACATGGCTTCTACTGCAAGTACCGCAGAGAAATGGTAGGAAATTTTCCTAGCATTCCTTACATACTCTCACTAGGGTTCTTTGCCTTGCGGTCAAGGAAGGCGTCATAATCTCCTTTAATGTCATGGGCGATGCCATTAAATCAAAAATAAACCAGAAAGGCTGATGGAATATGAGACAAATGAAATTTGAGTTTCGAAATTAATAAGTGCTCTAAAATTAAATTCATTGTGCTCGGTCTCATCCTTAACGACGGCCGACGTTCGCGCTCTCAAGTGATGGCGGACTCGGCCAATGCCAATAATCTGGTAAAAAATCGGGTCATTAAGTCACGTCCAAACACGCGTGAAGAGAAACTGAAGCAGCAGAAAGCATGGAAGAAAAAGAAAACGTGAGCGGGAAAGGGCAAGAAATGCTATATCTGTACCGCAGCAGGACGGGAATGCTGGTAAATCAAGTAATTCTGCCAATGATGTGAGTGACCGCAAAACGAAACCTTCCTCTTCTCTGCCGAAACCAACTTCAGATTTACGACTTAAGGATACCAAACAACGTTCCAGGCAGCCTACAATGGCATCCTCAAGAGGGGCTGTGATGCTACAGATGGCGCGCGGGGTCGTAAATTTCGCTTTTACTCAGTCAAAGCCATCACGATCAAGCGTGAGCTTGCCTCGAAATGCTCGCCCGGCAAATGAACGTGTGATTCGGCAATCAACAACAGATCTCAAAGAATTAGACACAGATCATTTGCAATACTTGTCTGAGCACGCTGTTGGGAGTGGAAGCTACGGACAGTGTTATCGCGCACGGTATCGTGGAATTGAAGTAATTGTGAAGAAAATGTCCCACGATCACACAGCCGAGGGCAAAGATAGAGCGAGGAGAAACTTAGTACATGAGGCAAATGTTATCAGTGCCTTAGGTGACCACGCACGGCTACCGATGCTTTTCGGTGTTATCACGCACAGTGAACCACTATGTATGGTCACGCAATTTCATTGTGTAGGAAACGAAAGTGTAACTCTCCACGAAGCTGCAAAACAAAGTTTCCTTACACCTAAAAACAGTGTGGAGATTTTCAGGGAATTATGTTCTGCTGTAAAACATGTACACTCGAGGGGCTACAATGATATTAAGGCAAACAATGTTGTTCTCGAAAAAACACCCACAGCCACAGAACATTCATACAGCCCTGTTCTCATAGACTTTGGCAAAAGCACCAAGGCTGCAACAAGTTCCATGATGTCGTTAACATCAGGTAGAAAAAGAATCGCTCCTGAGCACAGCCTGAAAAGTTATTTAGCCCCAGAGGTAATAAAGGAGCGGCTGTACAGTGCCGCAAGCGATGTGTATTCGTTAGGAAGAATGCTAAAAGCTGTCTCTAAAATGGTGGGATTTTACCCAAGAGTCAGATCACTGGTCAAGGAAACGACAGTTGAAATGCCTTCTTTGAGACCTTCTCTCGATAATTTTATGGCGAGACTAGGCGCAGTTAAATTGTAACAAGGTGCAGTGGGCTAAAATATCGCGTATGCGGACATCTTCTTTGTTTGTTTTTGCTGGCCGTAAGTTAGGAAGGCCTTAACTGGAAATGAGAACTTTACTAGCGAACGAGAAAAGACAAAAAGGGACTTTTGCCTGTATAAGTTCTGATATTTTTCGGCAGAATCACTTTGAGGTTCAGTTCTGAATGTTATATTTTTTCTTATGACGCCGAAACAGCCGGCATTGACGCGTTCATTGTTTGGCTTCCTGTTATAGTTTTTTTAAAGTCAATAAGACTCAAGGTAAGTTAGATTCTTTATCGACTTTATTTGCTGATTTCATTATTTCCATATTCTGTTTGTGCGCGCAAAATGAATTGGCTATGAGGAATGTAGATTCACTTCGCCGCATATCGGTATCATTAAGGTCGAGAGAACAGCAGTGTAACTTGACTGATTTAATAAGGATTTAACACGAAAGTGGTTTATTAATCTCTTAACATTAACTTTAAATAATAAATTGAAACCATAATAATCGTTTTACTGTATGTGTCCGCGTTTTCTGTGTTCTTTGGTTTAGTTGTCTTGGAAAGCACATAACTTTTTTCTCTTGTACGTTCTTGTCATCAAGTTCATCGATTCGGCAATCATCATTGGTCATTCTTTTAAGAAAGAGACAAATTCAACAAGTTTCTTGCAGCAGACCTTTGCATTTGTCGAGCCACATTCAGAGTCGACGCATCACTGTTTGCATTTCGTTTCAGTGTGATGGTTGTTTTCCAGTTGAATTGTCGTCATCTGGGCCTCCATTTTCAGCAGACTGATTTTTGCATTAAAACCAAGGGCTCTCTAGCATTGCCTTTGCACTGGTCCGAACAAAGTTCTGAATATTTCCTCGCCAACTTCTTTCTTTGCTTCCTAGCTTTCGACCTTGTTCTTTTTTCTTCGATTGAATGTTTCCTAAACTTCGACATCTCTGAGACACACGTTAGCGAAATGAACTGTTTGGCATGAAATAACTGCTGATCCTTTGTCTAACAACTTGCGATTTCTATTGTTTTTTTTTCTCACTTGCCATTGTTAGTGTGAATAACGGTGCGTCGACGGAATTCGCACTTTTGTGCCTAATGTTATTTCTTGCTTTCGAATTCGACTCTCCAAACCCCTCATAGTTGTCTTTACGAGAAACATTCTATTTTATTCTTACTCGAGAACAACCCTCTTCAGCCCTAACTCTTGACGCTCCATTTTGAATAAAATTGAATTGTTATTAAATTCACTCACTTCCGGCACGAACAATGACGCTTGTGTTCGATCCATTTAAATTCCAGCTATTGCTTTTTCTTTTGTTTCGCAAGTGTTACATTTAAAATTTGCCGAGAGGTGAGAATTGAACACGTAGCACCGGCATTCATTGTTTTACATTTCATCGGGGCACATAGTTGGAGAGAGTTATCCGTAGTCATGCCGTTTATCGTAAAATGTCGCTTGTGTAGCAAGAAGTTCCGAACTGGTTCTTCTCTGAGGAAGCACTTTAATTTAAACCACCCCCGAAGTAAGATTGGAAGAACAAGGTTTCAAGACGATTCTGGTATCTTTGTCGAAGAACCGAAGGCAGCTGCGCTCGTGAATGAAGAAAATGAATATTTGGAATGGCTGGGCGTTCTAGTAGAGCGCATAAATGCTTCTTTGGTACCAGATCATCCAGGTATTTAAGCTTAGAGTAAGCTTGGCAGGCGTTAAAAGGGGAAGGAGAGAGTGGATACTGGACATCGAGTTCCGCCTGTCCGAGCAATCCCACTTCGCGTTCGAATTCGAATTACCAACTCTCCTACTCCTTTAAACGCCTGTAAGCAGGCTCTGTCATCGATAAATTTTTGATGTTACAGCGAGTTCCTGACATTTATTTTTATCTATCCACACAGCCAAATGGTGCCATGTTGACTGCTTTCAAGTCCCTATGAAGTATTTCTGTCACATGTTAAGTCGCTTGGATTTTCCAATGTTGGATAGTGTGCGCACAGTAAGACACAGTCGGCAACCAATTTTCAAGAGGAATACCAAGCGTTTCTCATACAAGATATTTGATGAGGAAAGTATCCGAAGGTTACTGGACGAGCAAGATGTACTGCAATTCAGACCCGGGGCATTGTTCAGGAATCATGAAGAGGTGCCCGATATTTCGGATATGGCCGCAGAGGAGGCGCTTGAGCTTGTGAAACAGAGAGCGAGACACTGCACAGCAGCGAAGCCTATGAGTCGATCAATCATTGAGATTGGCATTGGGGAAGGGCGATGCACAAGGGAAGTTGAGCTCATTTGGTGGCCAGGTTTATACTCTTTCTCGCAGTACGGAAAACTTACCGTCAGGTTTTTTGTAAGGAAGACTTCAATGTGAGAAGTCAAAAAGAACTAGTTTCGTTCGATTATTTTTTTAATAATAGCCGAGTTGAATAATGAAAGAAGTTTTGCTTGATTGCAACAAGAGGCGATTTCCTTAGCCTGTTTATTTACATTGTTTTAAAAAGCTATAGTACTAGAAATGGTAACCGGGGGTTTCGCCCATGAAGCGTTTCGCCCAGACCAATACTCGTTGCGCCCAGACCTATATTCGTTTCACTTAAATGAACTAACAACCGAGAGCCTGGAACAGGCTAGATTCATAAGAAATAGACTATATACTTTGCCTCAATCATAGGGGGATATAAAAACCGAGCCAAACCAAACATTCTCGTTCTGGGCGAAACGAGGTAGGCGAAACTCGTTATGGGCGAAACCCGCCATATTCCTAGAAATAAAGTGCCTGAAAGATAAGGTGGCATGTCAAGATTGTTTTTAAGGTTTTTTCACCGGGGTTGAGCCTTTTTTGTTTGCAGCATTTTTATCGGTCTCCTGGATATTTCCATCGTTTCGTTTTCCTTTGCTTTCACAAAAAGTGGAAAAAAAACATTTATTTCACAACTTGCCTTTTTTAAACCTCCCAAAGACATATTGGTTTGTGCCTTCTACGGACACTAATAATATCCGTGCCCCATAGTATTCGTTATGTTTATGAAATTAGAGGTTAATGTTTTATACAGTTAACTCGGGTAATAACCAAATAAAACTGTTGATAAAAATAGAATGGTGAAATTTTATTTTACTGGGGAAGCGGGAAATAGTTATGGGCAAATGATAACACTTTCAGTACAATTAACATCTGAATATGTTTTTATTTACACGAAATTTCAAATAATTCTTGTAAAATTCTCATACACAATATAAATTTCTCTTTGATTTTTTGAATCTTGAAATGCGTTTTGACCAGTAGCTCGCAGTAAGAAATACACTGTCTGAAGAGCGTCAAAATTATACCTGACTGAAAAAAAATTTCTGCCTTCAAACCAAGCTAATACATTCCTTGCATGCACATTTTGCAGTTGTGAAATTGTTCCCACATGTGCCATTAAAAACGTGGTTCACTTCACTGGGCACTTGCAGAAAATCTGTTTCTTTCCTTTTTTGCCAAACCAAAAATCGTCCCTCACACAGGAAAGTTGGCATTAATTGCCCATTTGCATTAAAATATCGGTTATCCTCTTTCTTAACCGCAAGGCGGATGACTGATCGTACCATCTGAGAGGCTTGTCTGATAACAGGTCGTCTACTGGAAACTGAAAAAAGGAGAAACCACTAATAATTTAATAAAAACAGTTGAACCAAGAGTCCTAGACTCCAAGAACTCTATCCTCTGTTGAGAAGCAACAGGTACAAATCGAAACTGAGTGCAAACAAGAAGGGCTGCCTTTAGCGATGCAAAATGAACGGAAGTGAGCTTCGTTCAGTGACAACTCGCCTTCTTATGACCATGACATGGCTAATAATCGACAATGTCATTTGCGACTAAAGTAGGACTGAAAAGAATGTTCCTAAAGACGACAAGTCTTTGAAATTGTTTGAAATTTCAAACTCACCTTCTGTTTCAAGAACTCCTCAAAGAACCTCAAAAGAAATACCCCACAGTCGTATCCGTTCTCTTGCTGGGGTACCTATAATAGTGGCAAAATAGAGCAGAGAACGAAAACGAATATTCATAAAATGCTAACCATTGATACTAACAACACATATTTTCGGTGTTATGAACTTAGGTTTATGAAGGGTAAAAGGTAAGGCGAACTTCTTGTGAATCGACAGTCCTGGCAAATGCAACAATGAAATTCCAGGACTTGATAGGTATTCCAGGACCTTTACGAACCCTGAATATTTCAAAATTTGGGGGAAAAATGGGCAAGCCATTTCTTTTACACAATATTAACTATTTGATATCATTAATTTTCAACGTATCTGAATCTGTACTAGGCTTACCTTTGGGTAAAAAAGTGGAAATGATTTCTCACTAAATTCAGGTGTTGGAGCAGTCCCTCTTTTCGCTAGCCACTCACATCTGATGAAACTTTGAAACAGTGGAAGCAGTCAGTTTTCTGAATTAGTAGATAATTAATTATATTGCTTGACCATGAAACCCATGATTTTCAGAGGTCGTAGCTCACAGAAACCAGAGTTTCAGTTGTCAGTTAACTTACCTTTGAATCATTTCAGCTTCGTGCTCTCTCGAAGAATGAGAACAAAACACATTCTCAGGCTCGGAACTCCAAACAATTGAATCAATCATGAAGATCATTCCCCTGAAAATTGATTATGGGTGTTGTCAAAATGTGTACAATATTCGGACGCTGGGGGTTTCGCACTCAAGCGAGTTTGCATTCACACTAACTCAACTACCGTCAAGAAAAAATTATCTTTATCCTACCACGAAAAGACAGCATTGTGAGCACAGCACAATGAAACAAAATCGCGAAATGGTTATTTCACATTTATTCATCCATTGAAGGTGAAGATGAACTCAAAATAAAAAGTTTGTGCGCAACGTCAGGGTTGTGAACTCAGAGGGAAAACTCGCTTGGGTGTGAAACAGGTAGTTTCTCAAAATTCCTCACAAATGCAGAGAAGCAGTTTAATACATTTCTCACCTTTTTTCATTTAATGGTGGAAGGTTGTAAATCAAAGCAAGGAACCAGTGGCCACTAAGAAAACATAAAAATATGTTTACGTAAGCTTCACAACTTTTACATGTGATATGTGTAAACTTTTACATGTGATATGTGTAAAGAACCCAGACAATTACCCCACTGACTCAGACTAGTATGAGCTAATTTTAAGAACACTACAAAAATTATATACGAGAACCAATTGCATGCAAACACTACTTATAACCCTCGTTCTTGAGCCTACTAAGAAAAATATTAAGAAACCAAATTATCCAAATGCCTAGCTGTTCACATGGGAATGGTCTCAAGATGTAGAAATGTTTGTTCCCATAATACCTATCAAAACAATCACTACACTTTCAATTACAATTGTATAAAATAACTTATTTAAAAAACAAACATGATTCTCTTACAAACCTCCTGCCAACAGGTATAAAGACAAATTCCTTTTCAAAAAGGTTTACTCTTCTTGTGAAGGATGAAGCCTTCTGGTATCTTTCTTCAACACTAGAGAGGATATCATGAAAGCAACAAGTTAATCAAACAGGTGCATTCAATTAACAAAAGATAACAGGTGAACTAATTAAAATCAGTTCACAAAATATTGCCATTGACTAAAACTGTGTTAACTGAAAAATTAAGATCACACTATGGTGGAACTGTTTCTATAACAAAGTCAGTAAAAGGCATAGACGCGTGATCAAAAAATATCATTTACAAATCTTAGCCAAAAGAAATCCATCAAGCAACTGGTAAGGAAGATTTTTGCTGCCTGCAATCATTTTCCTTGTCGTTGTTGTTTGCTCAAAATAAATCCTGCTGATGGTTTCCAAAATTTAAATCTCCATCTATAGCAGGTAGTTAATGAAGGTATGTGGAACAGCAGTTTTCTTACCTGGGCAGCACAAGGTGGTCACCATTCTTTACTCTTTCAGTCAGTTTCGAGTAGAAAAAGGAACTAAATATTTGGCAGTTCTTGACATCTTGGTTCATTGCATTAGCTGTTAAATACCTTTGGAAAAAAAAAATTATTACATGAAATATATAATTATATATTTTTTTGTACAATTCAGTATGCTACAATAGTTCTCTAAGGACATGACATGTAAAACTGACAAAGATAGATTTACTACTTCTGCAACTTACATGTACATCATGAAAAAATCCACTATGGTATCATTGAGATCCTCTCCATCAACCAAGGTTTCCAGGTCCAATTGCAGAACTTTAATTTTTGCAACAGATGGTGGTGGTGGAAACACAGCAACAACTCTAGAGCACAAAAAGAATTAGAGTCCATGGAGGGCAGTGAATACTAACTTAATAATATTATTAAAATTAAATAAATTGCCCATTGCACTTAATCAAATCCATCAAAACCATAATTTAATAAATTACACATATTTGTTACATATTGCAAACTTACTGAGGGACCAGTTTACAAGATTCTGAGCTGTAATAACTTAAAAAAGCCACATTCTTCTGTTCAGATAGACCCGAAGATTGGGCCAACAGAAATTTGTGTCCCTATTCCATGCAATTCTAGAGTAAAAGAGTTTGTCAAGAAAAAAAAATAGGAAAAAAAACTTCAAACAAAACAAAACCAAAAAACATATTTTTCAAATGCTTTTTTGGAATGATCAAAGAAATCAAACCTGTCCTGATCCACTGTATTGCTTGACACCTGCAGTCGGTCCACAGCATGCTCTTCATAGGGTGACGCTGCAAAGAATATGAAAAGCTTTTACTCAGGAAGTTCATATTCATCGCTTTAATTTGCAAAATCAGTTTCAAATATCAGTGTAAAGCTGTACATTCTCCATGTAAAACGTCATTGTTTTAGACTAAGTAGGGCTCACTTTTAGCAACATTGTTAAATAAATCTCACTAGGTACCTTCTTGTCAAAAAACTGTGCTTGACAACACATTGTACAGTTAAAATTTCCTTGGTAACCTTGGCAGCCAGTACTAATAATTTAATGCAAAACTCAAATATAACTATAGCTGTCATTTCACCTGTACTCTCATCCTCAACAAAGACCTCATCCTCTGGTAGAGGCTGCATTGACTGTGAAGTTTCATCTGCATGAAAATACCACACTTATTTCAGGCATAATAGCAATTCAAGTAGATAGATATACATGTACCTCCCCTTTTCAATGATGACTGTTTTAAAAGTGTAACAGATGCGAGGAATTACCTGTAGCATTTGTGTCATTGCCTGCTTCCGTTAAATTGCTGGGCATAAGAGACTCATCTACATGTACATGAACAAAGGAAATTTAAAATACACAAAGTTATGATTATAATGCAGTAAATTGTTAAGCACTTTACATCAAAGGAATTCCTTTTGCCGGTAGTCTTGTTCTTACAATTTTATGATGGCTTGTTAGTCTGGTGACCCAGTTAAATCTACCATACATGTATTTTTATGGCCTATACAATATTATATTCATGTCAACAAGTTTCTACTGCACTGTGTGTGTTAAGGATCAACTTACATTGAAACAAAAGCAAAACAAAACATAACCAACCTCTTTCATACACGTCATCTGAGAAGACCATCTGGGCATACTCGCTTAGCCAGTCTTCTCTGTTATAAACAAATGTTGGCTTGTGCTTATCAACAACAAAGCATATCTTCTTTTCATCATAATCGTAATCTAAAAAATCACCACCAAACATCATGGTCATCAGTTTGTCCATGAGTCTTATCCAGTGAATTTCGTCAGCATCCCATGCCACATCCTTTTGCTTCCAACCACAACCGCGGAAATGGAAGTGGTAACTGTTCTGCTGTTCACTAGTTTGGCCTACAGAAAAAAAGATCAATTTTCAACTTTTTTGTGATTACAGTCGTGCTTTATTAGTACATATGTTGTAGTTCAATTTTACCTTTGGTACAATTTGTTTCTGAACCAGTACAAAATATTTTGAACTGGTTCATTTTTTTTTTCAAAAAAGTTTAGTTTTTAATTTTGAGCAGAATGTGAGCATGTGTCTTAGTAATTACGGTTAAGCGCTCAGGTTAGTGATTAGACTGATAATTAAAAGAAATATGAGAGCCCTTGCATCCAGTGCTTTCGTGGTCAAGTGGTAATGACAGTGGGAAGCAGACCTAGGGGTTGGTGATTCAAATCCTGGTGAGTACGGATAAAATGGAAAAAGGTAAACCCTACTGTTAGTTAGTATTCAGACCTAATGGGGATTTGAAGGAAAGGGGTAGGGTAGCCGGGCGATAGGAGAATAGGATAGAGGAAAGTCAGAGATATTTTCCCCTTTTGGATAGTTGATAAATAAACTGGTTTGAAAAAATTTAACCCAGTTTGAAACATTTAAACTAGTTCAAAATATTTTATACTGGTTCAGAAACAAATTGTACGAAAGGTAAAATTGAACTACAACATATACTAAAACAGTGGATAGTGTTAAACGCGCGCGCTGATTGGCTCGTCAAACTCCGAATATCCTGCACTATTTACCTCCGAGCAGGTCGGGAAAAATGGTGTCCTAGTTTGCGTCCGTTACATGTGAAGAAATCATCCAAATCAATTTTTTGTGGTGTATACTATCTCACTGCTGGTGGCTAGCGTTGGATATTGATCTCGCCGCTTTGCGGTTTGGTAAATATCCGCCACTAGCCATCTCCGCTTTGGTGAATAGTTGTTAATTAGCTTGGCTCTCTTCTTCATTTACGGCACAGGGCTACAGTATGCTAGAAATAACAATGAGCAGATAACCAAGGCTAATCTTACAAAATTGAGTACCATACCTTACCTCTTATTGAGTTTAAAGCTTCTCTAACACAGTATCTGAAAAATAGCATTTTCTCAGAATAGAAGTGCACCAACATCTGATCAACTAAAACAGAATAGAGGTCCAATGTTTAAGCATTTGTACACTTTCCAGTCAACATATACAGCCTTAAGTTACTATGTACATTGTGGTTACAAGTTCCCCCACCCCCCCCCCCCCAAAAAAAAATAGTTCTTAATGATTACTATTAAAGCCTATCATCATCCAACTGCAGCAAATACCGTCCCAATAACAGCACAAATATACAGCACTACAGTGTTTGCTGTATTTGTACAGTAGACGACCTAGCCATGTGCCACACAAGTCAGCAAATGCACACCACACTCTCCTCTTACAGTGATAAATTTATTGACTACAGCAGTTCCATAATGAATCTCTTATTAGTTGTTTTGATGTGTAGTATCGCTGTATATTTTTACTCATTGTTTCTATTTTGACTTGCCCTACAGGCTCGTCAAAATACGGCACAACTTGTAAAAATATACAGCGATACTACACACCAAAACATCTAAAAATACACATTGTATGTGCTGGTGACAGGCTATTAAATAACTTCATAAATGTCCTATATTGCTTGGGCTTTATTTCTATTTATTGGTCATCTTACTAGAAGAAGCTTCCCCTTGCTGGTCATGGCTTGAAGCCTTCAACCACAGCTGATGCTGATCTTTGTGTGCAGCTTCAAATCCCTGCTGACTGAACTCCGTCATTGACAGGAATTTCCTCATGAGCATCGGGGCATGGTCTATGGTCAGGTGGCCATAGTCCCCTGTGCCAAGGCTGCTTCCAAACAACTCTTTCAACAAGAAACCCCACTCTTTGCACTAAATTTAAAGCAAAACGTAGGTGCAGTGTTACTCACATTCTTCCTAAATAGGGAGTTTACGTAAACCACAATGACAATGGCAGCTAGCAGCCTGAAAATGTTGGTAAATGAAAGTTTTTTTGGCCAATGGCTGTGCTTTTGCTTTACATGACCCAGTTTGGGGATATGGGGTTATTTTGAATTCTAGCATTTCAAAAAGCAATTATTGGATTCTCAGGGAGGCAAGTTAGTATGTAATTTCCTACTAAGATTTGCATAATAACTATTTCAAACCATAGAATTTAAAATGGCAATTGTATTGCCAGAAAAGTCCACTCCTGGTGCTTTTTTTTTTTGCCTTTCTTGAAAAAAAAACAACAATGAAATGACCAAATTCCATGTTGTGTGGACTACATGAACTGCAATGGATAATTGCCAACGAGCCAGCCGAGCGAAGACGCTCGGCTGGCGAGGCGGCAGAGAATAGTGCCGCGCGAAGAATGGCGTATGCGAAAAAATTCTCGATCGAGCTCTGAAAGTGTAACTGTAAGGTGTAAGATGTAACAATGGCTCAGTTTGAGCCAATTGCAAGGACGGAACTATTCGAGCTATTGTAGTTTTTAGCCAATTTCATAGTCTCAGAACATATCGAACCAGCGTGTTTCCTCTCTCACTTTATCGAAATGAAAGTTCAGTTGGGGAGCGTACCCTTTACAAAACTCTTCTTCTAATTCGAATATTCAGGAAAACTGTTAGACAAGAGCAAATCCAAGACACAAAATCGACATGAAAACGAACCAGCGTGTTCACCACGGAATTGAACGAGCGTGTTCATGAATCGAAACAGTGTATTCCTTCTCTGTTTACCTATATCGAACTGAAAGTTCCATCGGGCAGCTTTTTTGGAAAGATTGTGTTCACCAGTCGAACCACTAGAGCAAATCCAGTGTTGAAATCTAGCATATCGAACTGAAGGTTGAGTCGGCAGTGTTTCCGAACAGAACTGAACGAGCGTGTTTATCATACAGTCGAATCCAGTGTTCAAAACACAAATCGGATCTGTTTTGCGACAGAATTAAACGAGTCGTGTTCATCAATCAAACTAGCGTGTTCACTTTCAGTTTGACTTTGCCCATCATATTGACCTGAAAGTTCGACCGAGCAGCGATACATTCCAATACTCTTGATATTCAGGGATTGCGTGACGAACGTTACCTGCCGGTAAACGCGTTATAATTTTCTCTCGGTAATGTTTGCAACAGAAGAGAACCAAAAATCCGTTATGCTGTATTAATAAACCCCTTATTATAGCACAAATTATCCGCTCGTTGGCACTCTATCGATAGGTATACCTAGTATACTATATAAATGAACCAAACTGAAGCAATGACACCTTCATAGTAGATTTTTAAATGTAAATTGTTTTAACCCAGGAATTTCAGTAATATGTATAGTGTGATTGTCCAAAGTGTCATATTTGTTTGCAATACAATCTTTTGCAACAGTTCTCTCACCATCATGGTAATGACGACTCAAGATTATAAAATTGTCCCCTTAGAATGAGTTAAATTTCACTACTACTGCACCAATAACTGCAGGTTTTTGTTTTGCCAGCGCTTCAGTTAAGAATAACACTAATTGAAAATAAAAAACTGTCACAACCTTAATGTCAAACAAGTCAATCTCTCCTTGTTCAGTTTCTTGGAACACTCTTGCCCTTGTCACAGAAGCAATTTCTTTCCACTCTCGACAAACCTGAAATTATAATAGCTCTTGTCACCATGAATAATCCTCCTTTATCAAGCACATTTACTAATAGGTATCAATTGTGGTCAACTACTTAACGAAACTTAAGCCTAGCTGTCTTAGAATAAGTAAGTTGAATATATATGTAGCTTTACTTGTTCAAAGGACTTATTATTATAGAAACGTAATTTTGGGACGTTATTATTCAAAATATGCATTTGATATGACCAAGAATGAAAATATAACAACTTAAACTAACACTAAGCTATCAGCCTGTAAATCAAACTAAATACAATTATTTTTTTAATCGTGATTGCTCGTTAAAATTTACCCTTAGCAAAAACTCTAGCTACTTTTTAGCAACAGACAAAACAATGTCCTCATCTCCCTTTCCCAAAGTCTTTTTTCGGCACTTGCACAACTTTCGGAAAATTTCTGAATGGTCATCCTGCTCTTTCTTCCACGCTCTTTGCCGTTCTTCCATGTCAGTCTTAACACCTATTAAAAATAACATGACAATAATGAGTTCAATGGAACAAACACTAGACAGATCTATCAATAACTGAAAAAAATTCATACCTGATCCTTGAAGATTTATCACCTCTGTGAAAGTACCAAAGTCGCGTACAAACTGGCCACTATTTAAAGCATCTTCAAAATACTAATTAAAGAAGAACTCAAGTTAGATGAAATATTGAATTAGTAGTGTACACCTTGAATATTATTTTAAACAAGTACACTGTACAGGGCTTAAAATATATTTGAATTCCAGTTTGCCCTCTAGATCTGGGCTTGTGACTCTCAAATATTGCTTGAACAAGGTACTTCTCTACTAGGCCACCTCAGTAATATTTCATGATTTTGATCACATGCACCGCATTCAAGGCAATGCAAAAGGTGGGGAATGGAAATCGTGTTCCAGGTATCTCACCAAAAATGGCAAGTGTCTCATCAAAAATATAAGCTGGGAGACTATTTTCTTAGCTACAACCCCAACACAGTATGTACTACATTTGACATTATTGTCCTCATCCAAAAAAACAATGGTACTTACATTGTTCTCTGGTGATCTAAGTCCATTTGCGCACTCCGACGAATCATCTGGGCGCTGAAGAACTTATTGATCAATACTAATGAGAAAACTTATTAAGGAATTACCTTTTAAGGAAAAATTATTCATTAACAGAAATAGTAACAGGACAATATTGCTCCATTATGCAGTGACGTCAGTACTGTTTAGGTTACACCTTTACATGTAGCCGAATAAGGTTATTGTAACCATTACATTCAAATCTCTTGGTTACACTACACTCCTGGGTGTGCCACCTTAAAGTGTAGCCGAATATTGTAATTGCAACAAATACATTCAAATCTCTTGGTTAAACTACACTCCTGGGTGTGCCACCTTAAAGTGTAGCCGAATAGTGTTATTACTGCATGACAATGAAATCTCTTGGTTACACTACACTCCTGGGTGTGCCACCTTAAAGTGTAGCTGAATAGCGTTATTGCTGGTATGACATTAGAATCTCTTGGTTACACTACACTCCTGGGTGTGCCACCTTAAAGTGTAGCCGGATAATGCTATTGCAACAGACACATTCAAATGTCTTGGTTACACTACACTCCTGGGTGTGCCATCTTAAAGTGTAGCCGAATAGTGTTATTACTGCATGACAATGAAATCTCCTGGTTACACTACACTCCTGGGTGTGCCACCTTAAAGTGTAGCCGAATAGTGTTATTACTGCATGACAATGAAATCTCTTGGTTACACTACACTCCTGGGTGTGCCACCTTAAAGTGTAGCCGAATAATGTAATTGCAACAAATACATTCAAATCTCTTGGTTAAAATGCACTCCTGGGTGTGCCACCTTAAAGTGTAGCCGAATAGTGTCATTACTGGCATGACAATGAAATCTCTTGGTTACACTACACTCCTGGGTGTGCCACCTTAAAGTGTAGCCGAATAGTGTTATTGCTGGTATGACATTAGAATCTCTTGATTACACTACACTCCTGGGTGTGCCACCTTAAAGTGTAGCCGAATAGTGTTATTGCTGGTCTGAAATAATTATTAGAATCTCTTGGTTACACTGCACTCTTTAATATAAGTTATTACAGGTAACATTAGCCTAAATGCTTACATCAACGCGGGATTGACAGAAGGTTACTCTGTTTATAGAATCAGATTTTTGGAAGTATTTAAATCTGCGTAGCCCTTCTTCAGTTTATCCAGTGGAAGTGCTTGTTCAACAATGTCCTCAATGTTATTTAAAATCTCTTGTTCAGTTGGACTTTGAAATAAATCAGTTGCAATTTGTTGTCAGCAACCATATAACAAACAGTGATACTAAACATTATGTCACAACCATTGGTGTCTACTATTGATACCTAGCAATAGACGTTTTTGGACCTGCTTAAAAATTGAAACTTTCTAGTAAGAGCTGCATCAACAAATTGTCTATTTCAACATGGTAAAAAAGTAGTGAAGTAAAATCCACAGTATCAGCTAAATTAATCAAAACACTATTATGGAATTAATACATCATCGATACTGATTTTCTTAAAAGCTGTGGATGAAAATGCAAATTGGTTACTGACTAGTAATAATCAAAGATTATGGAGATGCGTTCGACGATTTGGGAAAAGGAAATAACTTTAACTGCCAAATGTTTTTGACCTGTTTATTAAATCTTAAAAAACGTAATATTAATGTACAATCCAATTTTGATATTTAAGTGTTTACATTGCATATTGGTAAAGTTTGGTGTAACATTTTAATGCAGAAAAAGGTGGATACAATAGAATCACAAATTATTTGCAAAAGTTTATAGTAAAATGTGTCTTATAATAACTGTAACAATAACATTTTTGGAAAAGAACTGAATATAATACTCTGCTTTGTTAAGATAGAATGTATCAAAAATATTGCACGAGGTTAATAGAGTATTGTAACTAAATGAATCAAGATGTGATAAAAAAAATTACTTTGATTATTTGGTGCATTAGCATATAATCAAATAACATTTGAAAAGCTCTTTGTGAGAAGTGTTCACAATAACTTTAAGTTGTAACATCAACATAACCAAAACATTGGGAAAAGATAAACGAGGATTTGTTACTTCTTTGTAACTTAGTGAATTACGATATACTACTGAAAAAATACTATCGCACTGAATAGTACTTATGCCAATGGTTTAACTTGTAACATCAACATAACCAACAACATTGGGAAAAGATAACGGAACATTTCTTATTTCTTTGTAACTTAGTGAGTTACCATGTAGTGAAAAAATACTATCCCACTGAATAGCACTTATGCCAATGCGATATCTGTAACTTTATAATTGAACGAGTCAAAAGTTACAACAATGTTTTTTTGGTTCTGTAAAACAGCTACTTTCAGATCTGTGTCTGTTGCAGTGGCGAAGTCAAGCTTAACTTCCAAAATGTTGAATAGCTGGTTTGCTAAGTTTGGATAGAAGGATAACTTATGGGTTTGCTCTAGTTTGTCAGTGTTTTGTACCAAAATCTTCAGGTACCATTGCACTGGGCAAGAACTTTGCATTTGAGTCATTTTACATGATGTACATTCCGCAAGGATGTCATTTGATTGAGGTGTAACAATTTTGTTACAAGATACACATGTTGATTGCTTTGTTGCCTGCTGGATTCCTAATATTTTAGCAGTCCATGTTGTTGTAGTGAGATGGCCCTGTGTAGTCATTAAATTTAACAACAATAGCAATGGGTAAATCAGGAGGTTGCTGATTGGAGGCATAGATTAAGTCTACTATAGTCCCTGTTGCACCATTGCAACCAAATGCCAGTAACTTTAGCTGATAACAGTACACACAGCAAGACAACACCCGAAGCAAAATGGACTCCCGTCGCTAAAAACAAAGCAAATGAACATCGAAAGCTATAATTTAGCTTCGTATTTCTTTCGCAAGATTCCAAATGCCAACTCTAACTTCAAACGTAAACAAGGCAACTTACCTGATAAAAGTCCACACAGCAAGACAACAGGCTTTCGCAAGATTCCAAATGCCAGTAACTTTAGCTGATAACAGTACACACAGCAAGACAACACCCGAAGCAAAATGGACTCCCGTCAAAGACAAAGCACACGCAGCCTCGTTAGTTCACAGCGAGACAACACCCGAACCAAAAGGCACTCCCGTCACAACAGGCTTTCGCAACATTCCAAATGCCAGTAACTTTAGCTGATAATAGTGCACACAGCAAGACAACACCCGAAGCAAAATGGGCTCTCATCAAAGACAAAGCACACGCAACCTTGTTCACTGCAAGACAACACCCGAAGCGAAATGGACTCCCGTCAAAGACTGTCAAAGCACAGAAAACCTCGTTCACAGGATCTCACATCTTACCGCAAGATGAGAGACCCTGGGAACGAGGTTGAAGCACATGGTAAATGGCAATGACATCATTCGCCCCTGAGGAATTCTTCGGGGGGGCTAAATCCGTGTCGATGAATGGTCCAAAATTCTCGAAGTCAGACCGCACTATGAAGGCGTTCTCCTTTGTCGAACGCAAAAATTGTCATAACACAATAGGGCATTATAAATGAAACTCATTTCTACAATCCAAACTGGACTGACCTGACATAGAACTGACATGTATATTATGCTTGGAAATGGCAGACTGCTGCTCTGACTTCTTTTTCACAGTTAGTCTATCTCCATGAAACGACTCAGGACCATAATATTTCAGTGCACTGTTAGCTTCCTTTAAAGAATCAATCTTGTAAGCAAGGAGACCAACAGAAGCTAACAACTGCTCTGTGTTGCGCATTTCCATGTGCAATGCACACAACTGAATGCTGCTTAACTCCTCATCCAAGAGGAACAAAAGGTCATCCCTAATTCCAGTTGATCTATGCACAAAATGTAATAGAAACACAGTGCCAGTTTAATACCAATACATGCAAGTTCATAGACAGTGTGAGCTCCACGAGGTAAAATTGTTCATGGGCCACTTAACATTTACAGCATGTGGTTACATTTTAATTCTGCATTTTGTAGCACATACATGAACACCACCTGTGGGTTACTTCTGTACTGGATTTTCACAGACAACATATTTTGCCAGTCCCTTGGCCCCTTGTTATATCCAGGTTCCACTGTAGATGCCCATAGTAAAAAATTCAAAACACTCAAGGAAACAACCAGAATGATTGTTTTCATGACAGGACCAGTCAACAACATACATCTTCAAAAATGACTGAAATTCTGGTGCAGTGCTGGAACAATTCATCCATTATACTTTCCTGACCTGTCAACCATTAGCTGTATACTTACCTTCCGATGTTCGATTTGGTGCGGAGGCAGTCTGTGCAGGCCTCATCTGGTGCCACATCATGACAAGAACAGCCCTAATACAATGTACAACAAAACTTTAATAGCAAGAACTACAGTGAGGCTGGGCTCAAATACAGTATGTATGAGAAATGTGCGACAAAATCTGTACGCTTAGCCGCCAGTTGGCCATGTTTTTTTTCCTGAGAGTCATACTCTGTCAGAGGGTTATGTGGTTTAACTTAATCTTAGATTTCATGTCAGGACTGCAACAAAAAATAGTAATAATATGCAAGCTGAGTTTAAAATTTGAGGGAGTTGATTTTTTGTGTGTTCTCAAGATGGGTAAATTGAATGTACAGCTGTAAGAGATACCGTGTAAAGTCCTGAGCCCACAACTTCCTTAAGGTGCAATATAAAGAGAACTTTGAAGCTTCTTCACATACATACCCTGATGGCATTACAGATAAAGCAGAATTCAATGGCTACTCCCCGTCCCC
The DNA here is from genome assembly GCA_964020085.1 of Micromussa lordhowensis. Taxonomy (NCBI): domain Eukaryota; kingdom Metazoa; phylum Cnidaria; class Anthozoa; order Scleractinia; family Lobophylliidae; genus Micromussa; species Micromussa lordhowensis. Next base: position 28,348,439 of record OZ026597.1, read on the forward strand.
CAAGAACAAATTCATGGTCATCCTTCTTGACAAGAAGTAGCAGCAAAGTCTTGTAGTCCAAAATAACTAAAATGTAACAAAACAAAAGAACTATGTTCAAAATCTATTAGTCCCCATGTGTAACAGAGTTAAGTGTACTATTCTGACAAATGTTGAGGCCACTTTACAAGCGCTTTAAATTAAAAAATCAAGCACATGTGTCTGACATAAATACTTCTCTTTGATGCCTAAAAGGCATGAACATGAATTGGTTTGACATTTTTAAACAGTACTGTTGAATGCATATTATTCTAAGTTTGTACTATCTTGAGATTGCCATGCATGTAATCATTAATACAAGTACTTGTAGAGTAAAACATTTTACAGCAGTTTATCACCTTACCAACAAATTGCACTTCATGATGTGTTCCATCAACAACAATCCCATTCTCTTTGATACACCTCTTTTGTTCATTAACATCTTTTAACAGGATCTTGAGATTTTCTCTACAAAAAAAAAAAACGGAACAAAATTGGGTTAGGTTGGCAATAGACCTCTTTAGCTTGGGCAGTTTGTTTTCCCATTTCAGACCACGTGATATTCGCTAGGGAATTGTTCCTTTGTCCATCTTGAAATTATTTATTCATATACATGTGACTATTTGAAAATTTGAAAGCAAGAATTCTCAAGAGTATTATCACATGGTCTGAAATGGGACAACAAACCACCCAAGCTAAAGAGGTCTATTTCACAAGCAACAAGTAAGTACAAAGAGAATATCAAGGCAGAAATGTACATGTACCTGTTCTCTTTGCAGTTGGCTATTGCCAAAGGATAAACAGACTTAGAACTTTGTGCTGAATCAACTGGGCACACACGAGGAACAATTCCTACCAGTACTTGATCTCTACCTAGAAGAACAAATAGTATTGAGTAGATTACTTTTTATTAGTAATGCATCTTTTAAGCTTAAATAAAAAAAATAATTGACTGCTTCTGTATAGGCAACGTCTTTGAACAAGCTAAGCACAACTGGCCTCTATACAGTCAATTAATCAAAAGGAAGCTTAGACACACCACTGCAGCAGGGTTCGTACTCTGTGAAACTTTTAAAATTCCATGACTTTCCAGGACCTTTTCCATGACCTTTCTGAGTTTTTCATGACCAAAGTTAAGCAGTTTTTCTCATGGCAGTATCAAAATAATCATTTATTTAACATATTTTCCAGGGTTGTAATGCATAAAATGTGTGCTTGTGTATATTTCTTCTGAAATTAAAGCCTTTTTCTGACTCGCCTGTTGTTTTTTCAATTCTTAAAACATCATTTTGCCAAGCATATTGCTTTTCCATGACTTTCCATGACCTTCACTTAAATTCCATATTTTCATATTAAAGGAGATTTTTTAAATTTTGGTGGGCTAAAAAATACAGAACCTGCAAATTCAACTGATAAGTATACAAAATGCTATTTATATAAGCTTTATTTACTGCGCCTTTCAATAACATGCGGACTCCAAAATTCAAAGCTCAAACGACAAATGCATTTTTGGCTGCCGTCAATCAAATGTTCGGCGGCTCCTCCTTGCTTCTGACCACTACCGAGTGAGCAATTATCAAATCAAATTGTTGAGCACAGTTCAGATAAAATAGTTGGAGGCTGGGAGGAGCTGCCGAACATTTGATTGACGACAGCAAAAATACCAGTAAAGCCAAATACTAATGCTCAGTCAAACCCCATTCGTGCGAAAGTATTCTTGTAATATTAGCAAAATTGGGTCAATTCTTCGCTCCAAAATAGAGCTCCTAAATTACCAGAACATGCTTCTTAGGAGGATGGTACACTTAAACAATCTTGATGCAAATTAACTGTCCTGTAAAAATTCAAGATGTTTTAATCTAAACTATAAACACTCTCATCGTCAAATCATCGTTATAAAGTAAATGTGTAGCTTACTACAAAAGCCTTGAATATTACTAATTACCCCAAAATGGTCTACCATCAATCTTGATCATTAACTGTACAACTGGCGAGGACATCTTGGGAAGCTTTTGCTCTCTGACAATCATCTCAAGAGCAGAAAACATATTGACAGCAAATCCTTTGAGAGGAAGCACCACTCTCTGCACACCAGTGTACTCCTTGCACACACCAAAGATCATTTTTTTGACAGCTTTCATTTGATTGGTGTTTAAAAGAACAGGGGTGTCACATGATTTCTACAGAAGAAAACATTGAGGAACTGATAATCTCGAATTAAATCAACGCAAACAATAAAAAAGTAAGCTTAGATGGCATTTTTCTCAGGAGCTACTGTAACAGAATCATTGACCCCTTCCTGTAAATTAACACCCTCAGTTGCAGCCACTGTCTCAACTAGGACAACAAAAATTGAGATATAAGGTAAACAGACCATTTTACAGTTGTCTGTTGATTGACTTGGCTTTTGAATAACAGCAAGGCTGCAGGTAACCTTGTTGTGATAACGACCTCACTGTTTTTGTGTAAATCAAGTTGTTCTAATGCTAACCAGTTGGCATTTACATAAGAAAAGGTCCGTCCTCGCTTGCAGTCATAGGACTGGTAACTAAGCTATTCCTCTAAAATTGAGTATTTGTAAATTATTTTGTTCGCACTCACCCCTGTCCTTCCAAGCTTCGTGATGTTTAACACAGCTTGCCACGTGTTGCCTGAAATTCTGGCCTTTGTTTTAAAATATAAGAGGATCCAATCCGGCACCCGCATGCTCTCCATGTACTTTGAAAAGGTTTCTTCCCCAATCAAATCTTCTACGGTCCTCTTAACTCCTTTCCTGACTGAAACCTTTTCAATGACCTCATTGAGGATTGCCGTTGCCTCTGTATCACCAAAGGCACACAGATGAGATAAAACGGTGGCCAGTGATTCTCTGTGCCTTTCACAGACTTCGTTTATGTTGTTAATTACAAGTTTACCGCGTTTTTCGACCATCAATGTCTTCTCCGGTGTATCTAAGTCACTGTCGTTACATATTTCCACTAAATTCGGCGAACTCTTCGCCGGAAGACGGGATTTTATGCGGCTGGAGGACGGCGTCTTCAATATATCGCTGAAAGCATATGAAGTGGTGCTGCCTGTTTCATTGCTCGCGGCATCGATATCTGGTGTTGGCGGCATATTTAATCGACGAGCCACGGGGGGGCAATCATGTTCTGCACTAACTTCTCCTTCGATCACAATACAGTTTAAATCAAGCCCGTTTAAGTAACTCTTCAACCGGGCGAGATGTCCACTCTCTTGGAGGGCATTCTTTTCTGGATGCTGCCGTAATAAGATGGCCAACAAACCGAACGAGGAGGCCACTACTTCCATTTTCGAGCAAGCTTTGCCTCGATAAACTGAGCCGTCGGCAAGGCACAACGATGTCATGTCTACTTGAGCAAATTCTTCGGGATAAGTTGAAACTACAACATTTTTCTTGAAATAACGCATAGGGCTCATCGCACAAACACGGTTGCTCAGTACGTACCATGTTTTCCCTTCAGAAAGGTCAGGACTTACGACGCGAGTGAAGGGACCAAATCCCTTCCTCGGCACCATCTTCAACGGTAAACTGACTTGGCCTTGTCAACGTGTCAACTGGCAAGGTCGAGGCAAGTCACGAGGTGAAATATAAAACTGGTTTATCACTGAAACGGGAAACCATCTTAAGCTAAAATAACAACATTCCCCAGATGTCGAAGATACGCGAGATGACAGATGACTAAACCGCATACGACAGATTATAATGCCTGTTGCAACCGCAACAGAAAAATCGCAGCAGGAGCGGAAACTTACAGTGGAGGTCACTTGCGTCCCCTCATGTCTTTAAGTGGACAAAGATGGTAATTATTTTGATCTAAAACAAAATACTTAAAAAACTGTGAACCTTACTATGATGGACTTTTTGATGATCGAAGTCTGGTTAGTAAAGAATATGGTGATACCAAAATTAATACCTAAAATGCTAAACAAACCATTAGGATAAATCATAATTTTCAAATGATTAGCAACAGTCTGTTGCATCTAGACGGATCAAAACAAATGACTGGTGCTCTTGACATGGGTGGATTCAGTATAAAAAATATCAAGCCTTTCGTGGAAGATGACTCAAGTCAAGCAGCCTCCGATGCTCAAAGAAATGATGTAATCAATTTTGGTTATTTTCACACTGAGAGAGGAGAACTAAAACGTTTAATAAATGAAGTATCTTCTGATGTTTTAAACAGAAATGATCCAGATCCAATGGAAGATGATATTGATATGGCCAATCATAGCATTGTCCGTCTGAAAGAGCCTCAGTCATCAGACAGTGATCACGCAGTTAATGTCAACTTTGTTAATAAGATGGTCAGTGATAATAATGCAGTAATTAATACTATGATTGAAGATAAAATCAGTGAAGTTGAAAAACGTGATATTAAAGAAAACCGACAAGAGAATGAATTCTCTTTTGTCATGGATGATGATGACCTATTTAAAGGAGATGATGATGATATTATTAAAGTTGGAAAGAAAGATAGAGATTTTTATCAAATTAAAGAAGAGACTTATCGATTTAAAATTAGGTATGATTATTCCATCCATTATTATAGCACTCGATTAACAGTTGATTTAAAATCGTTAGATTTAGGTGAGTATACATTAGCTTTTGAAATGTATTATAGTAATAAAGTGGATAAAGATGAAGTGGTTGTTGAAGCTCTCGGTGATACTTTAAATGTCTCACGTAATAATACAAATACTTTTTCCGATCACAGTAGAACAATTATCAATTTTCATAAATATGGAAACCTTGGGATTATTGATTTAGACATTGATTTAACTTTAAAGTATAAAAGTGGTGAAACTTATGATTTTTTCACAAACATCTTTGTAGTTGTTTATGGTGCAAGTGGTCATCAGAATGATGTTGATTCATGTATTTGGGAAAGACTCTATTATATCAGTGATAAAATCATCCATTTTGAAGCACCTATTAATATGGACAATCGACAAATAAAAGGATTAATTGATGGTATTGAAGACGGTGATGCAGTCAATGTAAAACAATTGAATGAATTAGAATCTACCCTTACAAAATTTATTCTTGATGAAATAAAAAAATAAAATCCACATGATATATGTCGCCTTGAATTGTGTGATGTATTATATATCATAAGTGAAACAATCAAATACGTCAACTGCTTCTTTGAAGAAATCAAACAACAACACAACAGTGTGAATGATGTCATACTGAAGTCAGCTTTAGTATATCAATATCTATACCTCAAGAATTTCAAGACATACATATCAATTGATGAGGTATTCGAACTAAATGACAATGAAATCGGTCTAATTGGTCCTGGACTTGTGGTATTACTAGTTGGGGTAGTGCCTGTAAAACTAGGTTACAGAAGATCAAAACGAAACAGAATAGATGTGTACATAGCATTTTCTTTGCTCAAAGCAGGGATAGTGCTATGTCCTACCTCAATCTTTTGCAAATCCTTACACTTGATAATATTTACAAATTTAAATTAGCTCTTTTTGTACATAAAATTAAAAATGACCCCGCAAACATCCCAACAATATTTTCTGGATCTCTTACATTAGCTTCTGAGGTCCATAGCTATAATACCAGATTTGCAACTAACTTTAATATCTATAGACCAAATGTAAATAACAATTATGGTGCCACTACATTTTCTTTTTTAGCAACCAAAATCTGGGAATCTATCCCCTTTGATTTTAAAAAACTCTCCTATAACCGTTTCTATAAACAATACAAAATGTATCTTTTAAATACTCAATCTGTCTCTTAAGTGTAGTTTGCCCATAGCCTTCTTATAGTTTTTATCATCAAGCACTATTAATTTATGATGTAACATATGTATCTTATACCTATTTTGTACTTTATTTTCCTGTAATGTAATTAATGTACTTGTTCATGCCAATTAATTGTCTGTGGCAGTGACCAACTCGAAAGCTTAAGCTACTTTAGTCACTGCGCACATTCTGCTTTTAGCTGCTAGTGTAATTTAGTATAATAATGTCTTTCTTTTTTGTAATGTACCTTATTGAAGGAACATTGTTGTAAATAGTGGAAAATAATAATAAACCTAAACCTTAACCTGAAATGGATGCCTTACACAGTTACTCGAAAGAATATTCAATCAGTCAGACATATTACACTCACATAGCATTCTACATGATGCTTTTGGTCGATTCTATGCCCATCATCAATTAGACCGAGGGTACACATATGTCATACCCAAGAACTGAACACCAAAATGTATTAAAAGATCTCCATTATGCGGTCAGATTTCTGGATTAATATATTGCGTATCCAAAAAAATCAAAATATAAAAAATATATAAACAATGTATATGAAAGAGCCACGAAAAAGTGTATACACGTTGAATGGTATTATTCATAATAAAGGACCATTGAAAAGCATATTCAACTGGAATCATATTTCAGATGAACTGACAGAAGAACAGATCAAAGAATTAAAATCTTACTACCAAACATATCATAAAAAGTGTTGGGCCTACAAACAAGCATCAAAAAGCTTCAAAAAACAGAAATTACTTGGGAACTCATTGTCCATTATCTTCGCATCTGGAGGTGTTGCTTCCAGTATAGCACCTGGTGGCATCGGTTTGATTGCCGTCAGTGCGGCGGCACTTTTGAGCCAGGGTTGGATGTCGCATAAAAACCTTGATCTTAAGATCCAAAATTGTACATATGCTTACCAAAGCTATCAACATTTGCTAAATGAAATAAAAGGTATGATGAGAAGTGGAAATCTAAATTCATCTCATATTTACAACACAATGAAGAACATTGATGATTATGTGACAGACAACAGTCCCATTGTTGACAAGTATTTGATAAAATACGATGAAAAATTCACACATTAATTATCGACTGAATTCTATCACCAATGATTGAACCTTTTCCCAATATTGTTTATAATATTTAAATGTCCTCTTCGACTTCGTTACATTGATATCTTTGTAAGGAAGCCCGAGCATCTTGAATAATTGCTTGATAATATATTTAATACTCATCATCCGTTTGCGTCCATCATTAACCTCATGGAGAACACTGTCAATCTCAACAAATAATTTGTGGATCTGCTCTCTTTGTTTATGAGTTAAATAGATGTTATTCTCAAAAGATATACTATCCAACACATTCTGAATATGGTATTTCCGATGATAAACTGATTTCTGTCGTATCCTGTGCATATTATCATACAAGTTAAAGTACTCTGTGACATAATCATAACCATGAACTAAACCACAATCCATACAAATATTCATACCATTCACAGTTTCCATATCCTGTTCACTGCAACATAACTTAACCACTTTGTGAACTTCTACTAATAGTCGATCACAAAAAGGACAAGTACACTCTTCCATATTCTTCAATTCATCGTGAATTTGAGAATTACAATCCATCTTATATTATCAGTAAAGATAATACTTTTTAAAGTCACTACACATGACATCACGACACAGCTGTGTCGGTCATTATAATTCACAAGTGCCACAAGCAGTCTATGTTATGTGTCCATGGCAGCGCACGTTTCTTGTTCATGCAAATTTTGATTGGTCGATACATAATTCATCACCTGCATTGTAAGAAACTTTCTTACGCATCAGAAACTGATTTCTGCTCATTGTGTTTCTGACACGTCGGAAACATTTATGCGGGTCACATTAAATATTCTTGTTCATGCACATTTAGATGTCTATCTTTATTGAAAGAAAGACAGGTGCCATGCAAATATCAACCAATCAAAATTCAAAAGGCTTCTATATTCTGCCTGCAAGAAACTTTCTCAAAGAAAGATGATGAACAGATATGGACCTCGGAATGGGGTGGGAAAATTATTTTTTCTCATGGCACAGAGCATGCCAGGGGTGTATGTCTTATGGTAAATCCAAATAGCTTTTTTCAAGTAGAAAGTGTAGAAATCGATCAAGAGGGCCGTTTCATAGTAGCCAAACTAGACGAAGATCTTTCAATAGTAAATATTTACGCACCAACAGATTATCGTCGACAACCAGCATTTATACGAACGCTTAGTCAACTCTTGATGTCAAAAACCAACTTATCAAAAGTTATAATAGCAGGTGATTGGAACACCGGATTAAGCAAATTGGATAAAAGTGGAGGATTGCCTTGGAAAGAGACTAATTACAGGAACGCACTTGTAAACCTCATGAAAGAATTAAACCTCACCGACATATACCGTGCAATTCATCCGAGCACTAGAACTTATACATACGAATCTAAAAGTCTGAGACAATTCGTCAATTATGTAATCAAAGCAGAAACTCGCACATCAATAGCACCAGATCATAAAGCAATATTCATCAGTTTGAAAATAGAAAACCACTTCACGCGGGGACCGGGAACTTGGAAATTTAATAATTTATTACTACAAGATGAAAACTTTTTGCAATTGATAAAAGACAGCTATCCTTTGATAGAAAATAAATACCAAGACGTCGAAAACAAACAACTCCTCTGGGAATTGATAAAAATGGAAATTAGGGCAGAAACAATAAGGTATTCAAAAACGAAAAGATTCAACATGAAAACCCGTGAAATCGCTATTCAACTTAAATTAGAAGAATTGGATCGAAAAATATGTAATGACACGAATTTAAATGGCGAGATCTTAACAGAATTTGAAGCGCTCAAAAGCGAGCTAAATGAAATCTATTCGACGAAAGGAAAAGAAGCGATGTTTAGATCGAAAGTAAAGTGGGTAGAGCAAGGAGAGAAGCCTACCAAGTATTTCTTTAATTTAGAAAAACGCAATTATGAGAAAAAAATTATAACACAGCTTAAAATAAGTGATGGAGTGATAATATCCGATATAAAACAAATAAACAAAGAAATCGAGGAGTACTACAAATCATTTCTAACCTCTAAAGTTCCACCAGAGGATCACGAAAACTTCAATGAATCGATCAATTCTTTTGTTGAGGACTTGGAAAATCCAAAATTAACTGAAGATGAGCAGCAAGAACTAGAAAATGATCTCTCAAAAGAAGAGCTGCTAAACGCACTCAAGGGTTTTAAAGAAAATAAGACTCCAGGAGAAGATGGGTTCACTAAAGAGTTCTATGAAACTTTTTTTGACCTTGTAGCTGACCATCTTCTAGACTCCTATAATGAAGCATTTGAAGGAGGGAAAATGTCAATTTCTCAGAGACGTGGTATTATCTCACTAATACCAAAAGGCGAAAACTATCTGGTCGAATTAACAAATTGGCGTCCAATTACACTTCTAAATGTAGACTATAAAATACTGGCAAGAGCAATTGCGAAAAGAATTGAACTCAAATTACCCAAATTAATACACTCAGATCAAACTGGATTCGTTAAAGGAAGGTTTATCGGTCAGAATGTAAGATTGCTCAATGACATTATGGAATATACTGAACTCAACAAAATTCCAGGAATTATGGTACTGATAGATTTCGAGAAAGCATTTGATACGTTAGAGTGGCAATTCCTTCACAATACGCTAAAATATCTCAATTTTGGTCCAAACCTTAGGAACTGGATCTCAGTGATGTACTCGGATTTAGAAAGCGGAATAATAAATGCAGGTTACGTTACAAATTACTTCAAGATATCCCGAGGTGTCCGGCAAGGTTGTCCCTTGAGTCCCATTCTGTTTATACTATCCGCAGAATTACTAGCGCAAAAGATACGTCAGAGTAGCAAGGGTAAGGGGATAAAGCTCCCAAATAATGTAGAAGTAAAACTAAGCCAATTTGCTGATGATACGACCCTTATCTGTAAGGATATTGAATCACTAAAGGAAAATATCACAATTATTGACAAGTTTGCTGCAATCTCAGGTCTCAAATTGAACAAAAAGAAAACCAAAGCTATTTGGATTGGATCGCAGAAGAACAATAAAACTAAACCCTTAGCAATAGACATAACTAATGAACCGACTAAAACACTGGGAATCTATATTTCGTACAATCGTAACAAGAATAACGACCAAAACTTTTTCATCAAAATTCAAAAAATGGAAACAAAACTAAATGTTTGGCTATCTCGGGACCTCACCCTTATGGGACGAACCTTATTGGTAAAAGCATTAGGGATTTCTAAATTAGTATACTCGGCCTCAATGCTATGTGTTCCAGAAGAAGTCATTAAGTGAGTACAGGAAAAACTCTTCAGCTATCTTTGGCGAAACAAAAAGGACAAAATAAAGAGAACCGTGCTGTATCAAAGACCGTGTCAAGGAGGTCTAAACTTTCCACATGTTAGAACAACTATTAAGGCACTCCGATTAAGCTGGATAGGAAGGTTACTAAGTGAATCTAATGATGCTTGGAAAGCAATTCCCAATGCTTACTTCAATAAATATGGAGGATTACAGTTTCTCTTGAAATGCAACTACGACACAAAAAAATTAGACAACAATATTTCCCCCTTTTACTTGGAACTTCTAGATTACTTTAGTGAATTGCGAGACCAATATCGGGATAACTGCTTCAAAGGCGACTTAATTATATGGAACAATAAAGATATCACTATCGAAGGAAAATCTTTGTATTGGAAAACCTGGAATGAACATGGGGTAAATTTTGTACAAGATCTTCTACAGAATAATGGCAAATATCTATCTTACGAAGAATTTAAGATCAAATACAACATTGAAATCAATTTTATTTATTATTGCCAAATTCTCTCTGCAGTCCCTAGAAGTCTTAAATTCAAAGCTATGACTATAAAAGAACCTCCAGAAACAATCATAGAAGGATCGGATGTATACCAGCTTGCCGAAGGAAAAACTATCCGTTTGTCTAAAATGCGGTGCAAGGATTATTATTCACTCTTCCAAATAAAATGGGAAACACAGCCAACATCTGTTCAATCATGGTCCAAACACTATCTCCCCTTCGCCAACAAATGGAATAACTTATTTAAGAACATCTCAAAAATGTCGGCAGACAATAAATTAAGACAATTCTCTTTCAAATTACTTCATAGAATACTAGTAACCAAAAAGGAACTTAAAAGATACAAAATTAAACCGGATGATGAATGTTTTTTTTGTAAAAGCCCAGATTCCCTCGAACATACATTCCTGGCTTGCTCTATTGCCGTGGACTTTTACTACGAAATGATGTCATGGTTCAACAACGAACAGAAATCTCAAATTAATATGACCAAGCAGCAGATCCTTTTCAATGATTTTACACTCCCCATAGGATCACAACATCTACTGAAGTGGAAGTTTGGAATTTTCATAACACTAATGAAAAAGTATATTTATGATTGCAAAATGATGGAAAAATTTCCACTTGGCAATCAATTCAAACAAAAATTAAATAATCAATGGAAAATCGAAAATAGCGGAAATTGAATAACTAGATCCTGATAACCAGCATCCAGCACTGCGTCACCCTATTAACAAATTTTATTTTAAAGCAAAAAGAAACCTGTGTTAAATTTATTTAAGTGAATAATAGTAATAATAATAGTATAATTATATAACAATAGTAATTATAGTAATAATAACAGTAATAATAATAGTAATAATTATTGTCTTGTAATTAGTGTACTTATATTATTTTCTATAATGTCTGTCAAGTTTTTTTTTTGTAGTGTACTGTAGTGTAAGTTAATAAAAAAAAATAAAAAAAAATAAAAAAACCAATCAAAATTTGTCTGATGCATCAGACCTGTCAGCGGGGAATCCCCGAATATAACATCCGGTTTCCGAGAAGTCACGCAATGTGATCAAGCTTTTATACCCCATTGCCTAGCATAACAAGTTTGTTATTCCAATATTTGATCCCGTATTTGGAGAAAGAGTATAGAAAATCCGGCAGAAAAATTCTAGCGCAAAATTACCAGCAGAAAAATTCTAGCGCAAAACTACCAGCAGTGTATCCAATATTTTTTATTCCCACATTTTTTATTCCTACATGTTTGATTCATTGTTGGAGATAAGTTGAGAATATCCAGCGCAAAAATTACCAGCAGAAAAAAGTTTGTATCCGACATTTTTTATTCCTATATTTACATACCAAGGTCTTCGGTTTGGTTCCAATATTGGATTCTGTATTTGACCTTGACCTTGGATTATGTATTTGATTTCGTATTTGGAGAAAGAGGAGAGAGATCCAAGGCAAATAATAAAATCAGGGATACAGAACGGAAAAATGGCTCAGAACCGCTAACTACTATACTACTGATGTCACACTTTAGGGGCCTAGCCCGGCCTGGCCGCTGAGCATTTGTTTCAAAATGGTGGCTGCCGATGCCAAATTTTTGGCTTCTTTGGAGACAGATTTCTTGCGATATAATGCACTTGAAACTTCGGTGAGCAACTTAACTCAATATAAACTTTTTGTTGGTGATGCCAAAAAAATACGCTCTTTGGAGTGACCTCCTTTAACTTCCATACACCCATAGCGTCTACAGCTGCATCTGATGAGCTCAAGGGCTTAACTGCTGAATACCCCTCCACTCCAAAAGAGATCTTGAAAAGTATGGCTACGTGACTACGCATACACACAGTAGAGAGTGGACGTGGCTACGCGGCTACGCAGTAAACCTAGAACGCAGGCTCTCTTACTAACACATTTTGAGGGGGAGGGGTGGTCCTTACAACTGCGTAGCTGCGTAGCCACTTCTTTCCTTACTTACATACTTTGAGGGGGAAGGGAGGTCTAGACAACTGCGTAGCCGTGTAGCCAACAACGGACAAGTATGGCATATATGTATTTCTCGTTCTTAAAGCGTTAGTGGGAGATAACTGCGTATCCATGTAGCCAGCTTTTTTAGGGGTGCAGCTTCAAATGGAGGGGTGTTCAGCAGTTAAGATGCTGACTGTTCTGAGAAGCCATGAGTTCTAGCACTTCGTCATTGGTTACTGGATCCGTCCTACCATGAAATATCCCGGGCACATGTTGATGGCATGACGATCGGTCGCAAGTACTAGGTGTTCTGTTCATTGTAGCCAGAAAAATGTCAAATTTAATATGGGCATTTGTGGAAGACAAATATACTCCAATCATGCAAATAGCCAGATCTAACATATTTTGTGGGCCTTGAAAATATATCAGTTATAATAGGCGTCCTACAAGAACCCAAAGTTTCATTTTACTCTCTTCTCCAATGCTCTTAACATTATAGAGTGTGTTGACCGGCTGGGAAAGCTTCCATCAAAGGAACAACAGCTTTCGAGAACACAACACTTTATTCTCAGCTCACACGCAGCCCTGTTCGTTTTACACACACAATTCGGCCCATGTGGAATACCGCTGACCCCTATGATACGACAACAGACTTATCTCCTATCAACAAGTGAAAGGCAGACTAAGCCACCATTCGGTTGCTCCACCTCATGTCTCACTAGATACAGTTTCTGGAACTATAGAAATGGTTACCAATGCTTCACAACTACCCGACAGACCCCTTTATAAAATCACATCAGCTGAAAACTTTACTTTGTGCGTCTTTTTTTTTTAAAACAACATGTCACCTTTCTGGAGAGCTGTCTGATGGGCTGCTTGAAGTGTCAAACTTTCAGAACTCGTTATGTAAAGCTGTCTTTGTCTGTCATGTGGGATACTGCTAAGCAAAATAAAAAATTCAAGTTGCATGATAACCATATCCTTCAGTCTTATCAGCTGTAACAGATGCTGTAACTGATATGTTAAGAGAAAATTCACACTAATAACTGCAAGGTCATAAAACAATCTTAAAAGGCAGTGTTAACATTAGCTCACCTGCGAGGCACAGATGATCGGTCTTCTTTCGATGGAGAACTTAGGCCTTGGGTGCGTTCCTTTTAGCAAATCCGGATTTGGATTACAAAAACGAGATTTTAAGGATTCAGGGTACAAAATGAAACACAAAATACGACTTTTCCTACTGATTCCCGCCTCGTCCCTAGTCCTCTTGCCTCGTCTCTAGTCTTCCGCGGATATTGAAAACAAAATGGAGGGCATTCGAAGGCTGGCAATTTTCAATGCTTGATTCAGTCGACGACGATGGATACCACCTCACAGAATCTATCAATGACGGCATTTTTCTGTTAATGTCAGTGTCGAACAAAAACAAAGAAAGGCAACCAGCTGTTAGAATTATTGGCTATGCCGAGCAAGTTGTCCCTAGTTACACAGATTCAGTTTTCCGATGTCATTTTCGCCTGTCAAGACAAAGTGCAGAAACAGTGACCAGGCTTCTTGGAGCTTGCCCTGGAATACCAACAGTGCACAGGAGAGGACGACCACCAGTCATTGTAGAAAAAAAAATTACTTTTAACTCTCGCTGGTCATCAACATTCCTTTTGCGCTCCTTGAACTCTTCTTTGCTCATTTCTTCTATAATAATAATAATAATAATAATTGTTTCATCGTAACATACTCACTTTGGAGGTTGGTTGGCTGCATCTTGATATGCTTTAATGTGACAGCGTGGTGCTGTTAGTGAGTTTTCACATGTGCTAGTCAAAACTTGGCTGTGTCAGTCATGACCCACAAATTGACCCTTGCTCACCATAGAGTCTCCAGTAGCTCAGTGGTTAGAGCATCCGACTAGATCACGGAGGGTCGTGGGTTCAAATCCCATCTGGGACTAGGAATTTTTTTTCTGAGTCTACATTTCTCCTAATATTTAATATCGTCGTTAACAATAATAATAATAATAATAATAATATTTATCCAGGGAACCCACTCGCCCTGGCGGTTTTCAGTGGGGCCCTGCAAATTATAATTTAGAAAAATAAAAATTGATATTACAATAAAAATAGGTCCGCGGTGAATACATGTGTGGCTTACGATTTTTAACAGTATAATTGGAATTCTGTAGTTTTTCCTTTATGTAGATTCGGTTGCAATACAATTGATTCACCTACACGATTGGTAGATGTTTAGGTAACATTGAAGACAATAACACCACAGTATTTCACTGTTTCCAAGCTATTATGTTGTTTTCAGCAACGCAGCTGATGCAGTGCCCCAGTTTTTTTTTAGAAACCTACCCGCCCCCCTCCCCCCCCAATAAGTATAGCTTGTCATCCAAGTACTCGGGTTGTTTTCTTCTTCGGTTCAGCTTTGACGATGTTCTTATTGATAAGAGTGCAAATTAGGTTTGGATAATTACAAACAACTGGAAGACATCTTATTTAACCAGAAGTTTTCCAGTTGAAGAAAAAGCATGGAGAAAATAAACAGGGGTTCTTTGAAATAGAGGAGATAGTAGTGAATAAAATCAGGGCACACTTCATTTGCAGTTTTCAGTTGCTATAGGCCGGGGTCGCACTTACGCTTTTGGTATTTACATTGGACATAAAATCTGCCATCGCTTGCTTACTACAAGTGCGACCCTTTTGTCGCGATCAGATTTTGTTTTTCTTGTGTCGCAACATCAATTACATGTGAAATACTGGCGGAAACTGGATTTCGCAATTCTGCAACGACAACACGTGTGCACTGCTCGGTTTTCTATGCAAACGTTTTATCTTGTCCTTATGGCGAATTTCAACCCACACCAATTTGCATTATTCACCTGATTATTTTCAGTATGGGGATAGTTTGTTGTCACCATTTGGCTCGCAGATTTTTCTCAACACTCGCAGCCTTCGACCACGCAGCCATCCTTTGACCGGGCTTTTGAATATCGCCAGCCAAAACAGCCATCAACAGTCCCTTTAGCTGCCTCAGGAGAAGCATAAACGTGCAACCAAAGGGAGAGATGGAGTTTCGCGCATGAAATATTAAGAGCTGAGAGTTTCAAATATCATTTATGCCTTATGATGCGACATAAAAAAAAATTAGGCCACAGTGGGACCCCTCCCTTATAATGTGCTACTTCAAATTTGATGTCAAAGAAACAATGGTTGTGATTAAACAACAGATGATGGTTTTATCAGTGGCATATCAAATTAGAAAAGTTAGCATTGCCCAATTTGTTATTTTTGAAGATAAGAAGGTGTTAATTTCACAGTGAAACAATGAGAATCCTGTTTGCTATTAAGTTTGTTTATAGGTTTATAGGTTTACGTCAGGGGTCTACGTACTAGAGATGCAAGTTGATTTTCTAGTAATCAAGTTTGTTGAAAGGGTTTACAGTTCTGAATTACGTATACTATTGCACGCTGGAGAAAGAAGAAATTTGTATTTGAAATATTGAAGGTAAAATATCACATACTTGTGTTACATCAAGTATTCTAAGCTGGAAGCACACATATCAGCTAACATCTGTAACATTTGCACTCGCTTGTCGGTTTATTCGTGGTTTATTGTAAACAAACTCCGTGCGACTGGCAATAATTACGCTCTGATGAAGAAAAATAGCCACCATTTTGCTGTTCCTTGGTTCTGGCTTACTCTTACAGCTTTCTGATGACAAAGCTCAGGCAGAGAACCGAAATAACAGAACTGAAGTTGAGCTTCGTCAATGTAGTTGTTTGTTGCTGACGACAGGCGATCTGTTGTTGAAATAATTATCTTCATGTGAACGGCTGAAGTTTTGCAAACAGATATACGCTGTCCCATAAAACTCGACTGAAGTCTGACTGCGTTCTACGAACGCAATGAGTTTCCTCGTCAGCGTAAATTTATGCGGTACTGGATAAACCAAAATGCAACCGTGAAAACTAAAACAGTACAACCCTTACTGAAGATTCAACCAGTGCAGCACGAGCCACCGGGTCTGTGTCTGTTGGCTTGTGCGAGGAAAACTAACTCGTGATACGATCACCTGAAAAAAATTACTCGAACTGCGGCTTGTGCCAGGAGAACTAACTCGTGATACAATCACCTGAAATGCTACAATAGTTCGACGTAGATACTACACCATGTGAAAGGCGCTCGACTCTCGTAGACAAACAAATAAATAAATAAATAAATCAGGTGATACCATAGTGTGGCTATACACTTCGTGTAAGCCACACAAAAACTAATTAAAAAGCTATAACAATAATTAGATAGGTCATTATTTACAAAATTATAAGCTTTTAAGCTTGGCCTTAAAAAAGGACATCGATTTGCTACTTTTAATGTCATTGTCTAGGTTGTTCCAGTCCTTAGAGGCTTGGTAAATGAAAGTTTGTTTGCCCCAGTTGGTACGCACGCGAGGAAGGTGTAAATTATTGCTTCCGCAAGTTTGATAAGAATGAAAACTACTATTGCGTCTGATGTCAAAATTAAAATCAATTTTCCCCGACAGATATTTATGCATCATAACACAGCGATGGAAGTGTCGTCTCTTTGAGAGGGTCTTAAGGTCCAAATGATCTAGTGCCTCAGTAGATGAACTTCTTAGTGGTAAATTAAGCAGGACACACTGTGTCTCCATAGTCAAACAGTGGGATGATTAAGCAATGGTATAGTGTTAGCTTAGCATGTAGAGGCAAAAGATGTCGTATTCTCTTCTCTTCTCTTCATTGTCTTGCGCAATTCTGAATACAACTTCACAAGATCTCCTTCGAAGTCAAGACCTCTACCTTCATATTAGATAGATAGATAGATAGATAGCTAGATAGATAGATAGATAGATAGATAGATAGCTAGCTAGCTAGATAGATAGCTAGATAGATAGATAGATAGATAGATAGATAGATAGTCTTTCTTTAAATTCATCAGCTATACATAAAAAACGTTTAAAATATATCAGTAACAGCATGCATTAAATGGATAAGATACTATTATAAAAACTATACTTAAAAACTAAACCTAACTAAAGCTGCTTTCCACGAATGCCGTGCCTCAACGTACTTCTTTAATTAAACACTTAAGAGTGCGTCCACGAGAAAACCAGGCAGAGCCAGGCAGGAGGTGATACAGCTCAAATCACCGATTTTGCTCAAACTTGGCACAAATGTTAGACTTGTTGAGTAAATACTTGTGACAAAACAGAAGGTCAAAATATTTTATTCTCTTGAAATTATGGGACACTCTTCAAAAATGGCCATTTTACCCCAATTTTTACATATTTAATTAGCTGACTTGGTTAAGCATTTACTCGGGTAAAATAATACATATCAACATTAAATCACCTAGGTGATATTCCTTATTGACCAGACTCTAAGTACCATAATTTAATTCAACCAATGGATTTCACTTCTTTCACGCCGGCGGCCTGAAACAATGGTAACCTTTCACAGTTTTGACACAACCCTCAAATTATGGTATTTTAATGTCTAAAATCTCCATTGGGCAACTACCTAACAACATTACACTTACATAGGCATTCAAAAACTCATTAATAATTCATAAGCACATGAGCCTATCAGAGACGTCAAATTGATCACGTGCATGAACCTTTATACCTGGTAAAAATGAGAATGACTACCATGATCTTTATATAAAGATCACACGTAATCTTTATATAAAGATCTCCGTGTGATCTTTATATAAAGATCTCAATCAATTGTTCTCAATGCACACGTTTTCTCGGGTTTTCGAAGCCGCAGAAGAATTCGCATGCACGTGTTTTCTTGGGTTTTTGAAACAATAGAAAAATTCGCAGGTAGGTGTTATCGCGGATTTTTGAAGCTATTTTTGAAGCTGTTCAAAACACTCACAGCACGTGTTTTATCGGGTTTAAAAACACTCGGCTACGCCTTGTGTTTTTAAACCCGATAAAACACTGCTGCTCGTGTTTTAAACAGTACATTAAAGCCATCACTAGAGTTCATGAAAAAGGAATAAAATCTTTGGGGACTTAAATTTTTTGTATGCACTGGCGTGCTATTCACACATGACTGAACGATTAGTGGCCATTACATGAAAATTCACTGAAACACAAACAGGGTTTATTTGTCTTGGCGTAACGCAAAATTGGCAGGAAACAGCTAACTAAGCATCCATCTACTGATAGTAAGTACCGAATCGATGGAAAAAGGCACTCAAGGTCATTTTTGGTTACATTTTCAATGGGAATTTTGTTTACATCTTCCTGTCCGTTTTTGCGATCAGCAAGAGGAAGATTTACCTTACAAGTTCACAAATCCAGCCTTTAGATTTGAAAACAATACAAACAAATAAAAAAAACAAGCTACATACGGGATTTCATGTTTTCTTTGATTAGTTTTAACCACGTCAAACCATGTAATCAGTTCTGTGCCACCTTACCACGTATCCAAAGTTCGAGGAGCGAGCGTCCATGTTTTTCGCCAGTTCTTTCTTTAAAGATGTAAATAGGTTGTTGCTCTTTTATATATCGTTGACAAAGGTCCAGAAAAAGCTCTCAAATCCACGAAGAAACTTTATAGTAGCCGTAACAGGCAACAGCGAGTCGATAGTCATCATTTAACGCCATGATATTGAGCCTGTCTCAGTCAGCGATTGAGCCGGCAACTTACCCATGGCTATCCCCCGGGCCCCGGGCGTCCACATGGGCCGACACTGGGGCCCGATTTGACTATCTCTGGCTAGGTAAGTCTAGTAAATGTTCACTTGAACACCAAGAAGTTGAAAATAGGTGACAATAAAAGGAAACAAAATTTACTTTGTTT
Organism: Micromussa lordhowensis; assembly: GCA_964020085.1. Lineage (NCBI taxonomy): Eukaryota > Metazoa > Cnidaria > Anthozoa > Scleractinia > Lobophylliidae > Micromussa > Micromussa lordhowensis. The sequence goes on from OZ026597.1 coordinate 28,367,946, forward strand.
ACAAACGCTTGTCTCATTGAACAGAGGTAACTTATAATAAAACGTCACTTAAAATGGCATGGAAAACAAACAATCATTGTTATATGGGAAAAATGAGAATTTTGGATGTATATTGGCGCTCTTTGTTAACACGGAAATTGGTAGCCCTGGTACCCGAGTCTACAAGGGATCCTTTCCGCTGACAAAAAGGATTGACCTGGGTTGTTGACGTTACTAAATATTGACTGAAAACCCTCATAATCTCTCTGAAAAGAGTTAACCGTGTTAACCCGCGTTATAGCCATACTAGAATCGTGTTACGATGCCCATAGTAAATATTTAGAAATTATCTAATATTTTTGTATTTTTCTCTGTTTTTCAATTCGAAAGCCTGGTTCACACTTGTGCGATAAGCATAACACAAGTGAAATAACAGACCTGCCAACTCTCGCGGTTTTGCCTGAGTCTCACGATTTTTTGTCATTTCTGACAGTCTCCCGACAAGGCTCCCAATCTCACGGTTTTTGAGAAAAATCTTTCTGAAAGGAAGTAATTAAGTTTTTGAATACCAATGGAATATTTACAGGGAATGCTAGTGCCATAAAGTGGTAAACTCATAACGAAAAACACTGTACTTTACTACCTTTATATAACGAGCTGTGATTTTTGCTTGTGTTCAATGCTTCAATAACTTATTGTTTTTCCTCCGCCTCTGTCCGCCATTTTGAATGGGGAGTATACGTAGGTCCTGGGAATGAGGTTGGTGTCTAGTTCTTTTTGATAAACAGTAAGCTGATCGTAATCGCAAGGAGTAGAGTAAGAAACAGAATTAAGATATATACATGTACTGGCTAGACGGAAGTCTTCGAAAGTCTTTGGAACATAGATCTTCGGAAGTCTTTGGACGTCTTCGGTTATCATCGGAGCCCTACGAAAAATCCTGGAACTCTCAGGAGAAACTATGTCACGCCTATAAATTAAAAAGAGTTAGCAGGTATATAGCTCTCGCAATGGAAAAGAGATTTGATCAGGGAAAAAATAGAATCTCACTATTTTTTGTAGAATCTCCAGATTTTTATTCATGGGTCTCCAGATTTTCCTTTACCAGGGGATGGCAGGTCTGAAATAAGCATAGGCATAAGCACAAGAAATGTTTCTTTTTTTCTTGTGCTTATGCTTATTTCACTTGTGTTATGCTTATCGCACAAGTGTGTACCAAGCTTAAGCCATTTTTTTTTGTATCAGGTCCATGAAGCCCGAGTGCTTTGGTAATACCACTTGTGCACTGCTTGTTTTTCCAAAGCGCTTCTTAGTTAGCCAGAAAAATAATAATTTGTTTATCGATTGGATTTATTACTGCAGTAACTATTTGCCAAGCAACGAAACAAATGTAATCAATAAGAGAAAATTGGCGAAGAGACCAAATGAGAACTTAACTGCATACTCCATACTGCATACTCCCCAATATGGATACAATGGACACAAACAAACTCGATCTTTTTTTTAACTCTGTACTCTGACAGAGCAGGCAATGTTACACATGTCAAACTAGTTGTTGACTAGGGAGTCCTTCTTTCTCTTTTTGTGTCACAAGGTAGTCAACAAAAAGAAAGGTATTGCCGGATTGAAACTAGCATATCTCGTCTTCAGATCTCGCACGTTCCCCCTCCTAACTTCCTATAACCCCTACCCCCTTTCTTTTCACCGTTATTACATTAAAAGAGAACCAAGTCAACCAAGATACTCTCTGACCATTACTATGGGTAAATGCCAATGAACAAAAGTCGGCCAGGCGTGTTTAAAATACGAAATGGTATAAATATAAGAGCCAAAGTTGTAAGATTACTGTTCCACTGAAATTAAAATTACTGTTCCACTGAAATTAACATTACTGTTCCACTGAAATCTCCATCTGTTTCCAAATATATTCTGTAGATTAATTCCGACAACTCTGGGTAAAATTTGGATTCCAGTCTCACTCTGTTAACAAGACGGAGTTTGAGATGCCTAGGATATTCTTGAACAAAATGGCGACGTTTAGTTTTGACATCGGAAACGATTTGCTTATCTCGTATTTACCATCGAGCAGCGGCTATGACATTATGCTTTGAGCTCCAGCAATCACATGAAATGGGTTATCAATACCGAACCCACTTCCCGATGAAGTTTATACACGATATTTGGCAAACATGTACTTTGCACAGAAACGGGTGATGTTGGATGTCTCAGATGTTTATATCAAATATAAGGTAAGCTTTGTAGTGCAGTGCAGATATACAACTTGGCAAGTACAAATGAAGAAGAATCCTGGTTTGCTGAGACCTTTTATTAATACGTTCAATTATTTTATTGGAGTGGTTAAATATTATAACTTTGGCTCTTATCTTTAGTACCATTTCGCCATTTCACATGATTTAGCATTTTAAACACGCCCAACAAAGTCACATTAACTTGCAAATCTGTGACAAACAACTTCTTGAATCAAGAAGATTACAGGGGTCGAAATGTTGCCTGTCTACCTGTCGATTTCAGGTAATTTAAGGAGGTGACAGGTAAAAACTTTTGATGCCTGTCGCTGGTGACAGGCATGACAATACTTAGTAATTCAGAATTTATCAATTTCAACATACTTTCATCCGTTTTACACCTGTAGTCCTGCTCACTCGTGCAGTTCTATGGACCATTTTCTAACCTGGTGCGTAAACAGTTTGCTAAGGAAACGGAAGTTGAAGAAGTACACATACAAGAGAATTTTGAAACACCGACAAAACGCAGCAATGTACAAGTGTTCAAGTTCAATGAGAAATGGAAAGATGGGTGCCCGCCTTAAAATAAGGGACTGTGCAATAATTACCTAGATGGGGGAGGGAGGGAGGGAGGGAGGGGGGGTTGGAAAATTAGAGAGAGTGCATAGGAGAAAATGATAACAAGAGAGAGGGGGGGGTTGGATGTAAAATTTAATACATACGGGGGGGGCATTACGTTTTCATTCCTCTTTGCAAACTGGAAAAGTAGTGGGAAAGTTATTAGAGTTAAAATATAAGTACTATCACTGGAATAGAACTGACACATTTATCAACTCTAAGGTGTTCTGATCTATGAACTGTTGTTTTCCTATCTGTCATGATGCGTCTGTTATATATGTTAAAACAGTGTTAGTCCTTTTTTGCACTAGGATTTAATAAAACAGGAAACTTTAATTAAAAGTTGCACAAGTAGCAGTGTAATGTTTTTCAATGAAACTGAAAGAAAGATGTCAGTGTTAGCACACATGGCATTGTAATTTAGCAGAATGAAAAACCCAACTGTTGAAATTTTAATAGCAATACAAATTTAAGTATGGTAAATAAAACACAGTATGATTAAATTGAGCTTCAAAATGAAAAGTCTCAGTCAGACAGGAATTCCTTAATAACATTTTCAGTTTCTCCCACAAAGCGTTTGGAATTCAAAAGATCTCATATTAAAGCATGGTAAATACAAACAGTATGAATAAACTGAGCTTCACTGAAACAGTCTAGAATAAGCTCAATCAGACAAAAAGATCTTGATAACATTTTCAGGTTCTCCAACAAAACTTCTGATTTTCAAAAGATATCATTTTAAAGTGTGGAAAATTAAAACAGTATGATTAAATTGAGCTTCAAAACAATCAAGAATAGGCTCAATTAGACAGGATGTCCTCAATAATATCTTCAGCTTCTCCCGACAAAAGCTTCTGGAATTCAAAAGCTCTCGCAAACATGCCACTTCGCCTGGGCAACGTCCACTGGAGACCGTAGTAGATCGACAAGTTTCCTCCAAGTGTCCAAATAAAGAGATTATTCAACGAGGGGAAATTGCTCTCTTCTGAAGAAAGGTCTGTGCAAGAGGTATGTTCCCAGAACAACATGGAGAAGACTACATGTTCTGTACAGCACCTTCATCCCCTCAATGTAAAATCCAGAAAAAGAGTAAGGGAAAGGAACACTCTTTCGCTTATTTCTTGTGCAATCGAAAAAGATGTAAAAGCGCTTACCAATGAGCAGCTGAAAATGTATCTAAAGCGAAAATGTCTTAAGAAAAGTGGCAGCAAGGCTGAGTTGATTCATTGAGTTCTCATCCATGCACGTGGACCCTTAGTGCCAGAGATGCTGTAGAAGATGAGGAATCTCCCAATTCCTGTGAAGACGACACAAGTGATTTTGATGACTCTTCCGATGATTCAGAGTCCAGTGATTCTGATAACTCTTCAAGTGACTCTTTGAGATATGTCGAAGAGTCATTGGAAGTGACTTTTTTTTTACCGGAGGAAGGACTACAACAAGTAAATAGGCATGAAGGGGGAGTTGTTAGCGTTAATATTATCATTATGTGAGGGGGTTTGAAAATAATTTTTTCTTAATGAGAGGGGGGTATGACTTAGTTTTGGCGCACATTTCACCCATTTCCCAACCCCCCCCCCCTCCCCTCCAGGTAATTATTGCACAGTCCCTAATATTGTGCAAGTTGGATGTTGGTGGAGACAGGTGAAAAAATATCCTGCCTGTCACTATGCACAAGTAAACAGTCAGAGAACATTTCGACCCCTGAGCAGATTTCACACCTGTATAGGTTTCTCACACGGCTATGACTATTCTAACTGCGAAGACTTAAGGACGGCCTGACGAGTGACATCTGAGCCTGATTTGACTTCTTTGTGATTGCTAGTTTGTTTTTATTTCCCTCTGCACTCGCACTTCGTCTGTTGATGGCGGATTTTATGTAGGTCATGATGAAAATGTAATATTCATAGGTCTAAATTACTTGCTACGTCGTGGCTCATTTGTTGTCAGTCTAGAGCTTCTTCAAATATAGTGACATCTTCTGCATCATCATCTTCATTTTCCACCATTCTTCCACTATTTTGTAGAACACTTAGGCGGGAAAAGTAGCTTGTTATCTTTTGCACAGTCAACCATTCAGACCGTTTGAAACGTTTTTCTCCATTAGGGGTCCTGATTTTGCGGAGCTGAGAGGACACTTCCGAGGGGTTGGCCTTCTGTCCGGTTTCCTCGCCCTTCAGGAATATTCGATTCAGGAATTCTTTCACGTCTTGAGAGAAGCGAACTCCTGCTTTTGCCCTTTTCATAGCCCAGCCTTTCTCAGGGAGTAGACGAGACACTTGCCCAGGACTTTTGCAAACTTCATCCGTACTCTTACTTGTGGAACCTTTCACCGTGCCAACTGTAGTACATCTCAATGCCCAGTTGCGCTTAATGACATCAAAGGTACTCTCCTTATGTATTCGGTAGAAGTGTTTGCCCGCATCCAAGTGTTTTTCTAGCATTGTGCTTAAAACAAAAACTTTGACACATCCCACCTCAGGGCAAGGAAATCCTCGCTGTGGGTGCAGGCTATCAACATCAGCGATGTTCTCGTTCTTGTCTTCATTACCCGCCGTAGATGGCTCCGCTTTGGCCTTCTTCAAATCACCCTTATCAGCCTGTGGGTTACTGAAATCTTCATGTACAACCAAACCAGTCTTTCCTTGAGGGTTGGCCATCTTTTTCAGTTCTTGGGTACATATTAGCTTTCCCTTGCCAATATTGAAGGCTCGCCATACTCTTACCCCCAACTCTTGAAACTCAAAGTTGTTGAAGGATTGGATTCCCGTCCACTTGTGTTGTGTTATATCTTGTCTGCTTGAGTCAGCACTAATAACGGCTACGTGACATCCTTTCACACCACCGTAGGAGTCCAGAGCCCTCTTCATGTCAGATGCTGAGTTTATATTGTTGCCTTCATTCCGGTAGTGGGGCATGTGAGATTTCATTGTTGCAATTCGACGATCGCAGATATCTTTCCCAGATTGGGGATCACTAAAGTCGTACCTTCTTATTGTGACACCGACTCTCCTAGAAATCCCTGGAATGGCAAGCATCAACGGTCCACAATGATAGCATCCAGCATTGTCAGACCTCAGAAATGCTTCTTTTATTCTTGGGTGTGACTCCTTCAACTGTGTAAAGACATGCTCAATCATGGATGCAACAGAAAACCAGTTTTGCGCACATTGATCAAAGACATGGACGAACGTCCTCACCTAGGAAAAATACTTTGCTCCTTAGCTCAGTTTATTTAAAGAAGATTCTAGGTGTCTAATTTCTTTATTTGTCGCCTCTTGTCTTAACAAATTCATATATAATACCTCAAATTCTCCTTGTTCACTTTTTGTAATTACTGCAGACACGTGCCAAGGTCTTCCCTTTTTGCCAAACCATTCTGATTGGGTTTCGCGAAAACACACAGGCAAAAATTTCATCGCCCAATCCATGACAATTAAAACTTGAGTCAACGTCATTTCATCTACAGTATTGTGCAAAAGAAATGCAAACGAAATGCGTCGAAATTCGCCCTTTGTTCACGCGAATTTACGTTGAAAAATCAACGAACTTTCGAGAGAGATTTCGTTGGATTCTTCCCGAAAAATTAGCGAACTTTGTTGATTTTTCGCAATAACGAAATTCGAAGTAGCGAATTTTCGATGTAGCGAAACGAAAGTTCAAAGTATCGAAGTTCCAAGTATAGTGAATTTTCAAGGATTGCACGAGCTTGGCATGTAAACAAACAACGCGTTGGATTGAGTTTCCATGATAGAAATGATGCGATCGTTAAATGAACTTGTCTCGCCGACAGAACAGTTGTCTGCGACTTGTTTAAGCATTACTTTGGGCACAAATTGAACATTAACGTTATTATTGAAACTCTGCATCGATATTCGCTTCATCGCCGAGATAAAACAAATGGCTGCAATCTTAACTAGCAATGTTTACAGAAGCCTGCTTTCCCATGTAAAAAGACGTTGAAACGAGATATATATTTGTGCAGACAGACTATTTATTTGTAAGTTGACACTGTAATTTCGTATCTAAGTGAACAAACTTAATTTGTTTTGACTTTCACTGAACATTCCCGTTCAAAACAGATAACAACAAGATGCGATGCCAGAGTTGGTTTGCTGAAAACATTCTTTGAACGTCTTACCTTTCAAATATAATTCTTGCTTTGTTTAACAACTCACGAATCCAGATAAATTCCATTTCAGTTTGAAAACTCTTGAATTCAGAAAAATTCCTTCACTCTGTCTCGTGATTTAAACGTTTGGGGCTTGCCATGTGACACGTACGCCATGTCGGCAAATTATTTGCGAGCCCATAGTAACTTGGGCTGTGGCGTTACCATGACGGCGAAAGTTTGAATGTCATATCATGTTGAATAAAGAACAAGGAAAGAATACAAAAAAAAGGAATGGTTAACATTATTTCATTTGAATGTCACACAACACTTTGCCACAATTGCACATTTCATGGCGTGCTAAAATAATGGTTGCGGACAAGAGCGAAAAAGCTCTTTCGTAGAGCACAAACCAGGAGTGAGCAAGACCTTGTGAGTAGGAATAAGATTGTTTTTATTTTTCTGATTCTCTACAGAGGGAAAGAGGGTTGCAGATTATCACAAACTAATCTTCAAACCATACAATACAATAATTTATTAAAACTCTCCCCGGAGAGGCTTTTCAGAGCTTAAGTACAGTGGCAACCCGCTTTAATGAACCCGCTGTAACGAAGACCCCGTTATAACGAACAACATTTAAAAGCCCGGCAGAATTACAGTAAAATATGTGGAAACAAACCCCGCTAAAACGAACCCTGCTATAACGAAATTCCCGCTATAACGCCATCCACCCTTTGAGGAGCTATAATTAGGGCTTGATAAATTGGGATTCAAATGCGACGTAACAAAATCTGGATCTGAGTGCTTGTCATCTCATCATTGCTTCGCATTTGCTGATCTATAAAAGCGTTTGCCTCTACAGATAGTTTCCTGGGTCTTCCAGAACATGGTAGATTAGCTACGGAGCTGGTGAGTTGAAGCTAAGAAAGCTAATTTCACTGAACTGAATGAATTGTTAGGGTACGTTCCATGGAATTGTGCATTCCTGGATGACGATGTGGACGGTTGTGCTGATAAAGTCAAAGACCTTTTGCTTGCTGCTGCAGATATGTGCGTCCCTTTATTTACAGTGAAAAGAAGGACAAATCCTCCATGGATCAATAAGGATCTCCTGCATTTGATTAAAAAGAAGAAAAGATTATGGCGCCAATTGAAAACTCATCCATCTGAAATCTAACGCCAAAAGTTTAAGGACTTGAGAAGTACAATTAAAAAGTCAATAAGATCAGAGTATCATAAATGCTTGCAACACCTTTCTGATGTCCTTAAAGAAAACCCCAAAAGGTTCTGGTCCTATCACTCCATAAAGACTAAGTCCAAAAGACTTTCAGACATCAGTACTTACAATGGAATTTATGCAACCAAGCCACAGGAAGAAGCCAACTTGTTTAATATTCACTTCCACTCTGTCTTCTGTAAGGAAAGCTCAGGTGTGCCTTCTATCTCGGTACAGAATTTACGGGATGATCAGTGTGTGGACCACTATATAGATTCTGTATCTTGCAATATAAATGAAGTCCAAAGAATGTTACAAAAACTTGATGCCAACAAGACCTCTGGGGTGGACAAAATTCCAGCTCGTCTGTTGAAGGAGACAGCCCATATGTTCGCTGTTCCACTAAGTATGCTCTACAACCTGTCTTTCAAGCATGGTCAGGTTCCTAAATTATGGAAACATGCCAATGTTACCCCTATTCATAAGGATGGTGATCGAGAGCCAGTTCAACATTACAGAGGCATATCACTATTAACTATCCAAGGCAAATGTCAAGAAAGAATAGTATATAACGCAGTTTACAGGCAGGTCATCGAGTTTATCCACAGCTCCCACCATGGATTCCTAAACGGTAGATCGTGTACAACACAACTTCTCTTGGTTCATCATGACTGGTGTAAAGCCCTTGATAACAGTGGTCAGGTTGACGTGGTTTTTATTGACTTTGCTAAAGCCTTTGATCTTGTGAATCACACCATTCTCCTGACTAAGCTTCACAGGTATGGAGTTCGTGGTAGCCTATTGGATTGGTGCAGAGACTATCTTACTAACCGTCAACAGAGAGTCGTTGTAAAAGGGGAAGTTTCTGATTGGCTAACAATTACTTCCGGTGTCCCACAAGGTTCTTTGTTGGGACCACTATTTTTTATAGTTTTTATTAATGATTTACCGGGGGTAATTAGTAAGGACAGCTCAATTGCTTTATATGCAGATGATAGTAAATTGTATAGGATCATTAACTCTCCGGAGGATATGTCATCTTTTCAGGGTGACCTGGACAAGATCTCCGACTGGTGTAAGGAGAATAAAATGAAAATTAATACTAAGAAATGTAAGATCATGAGAATCACTAGGAAAAAGAGTCCACTCGTTAGGGATTATCACATAAATGGTCAAAGTTTGGAAAATGTACATATATATAAGGACTTAGGTTTGCTTACTAGCTCTAGCTTATCTTGGAATTCACATATAGGCTCTATAACTGCCAAGGCCAATAAGATTCTTGGACTGGTGAAAAGATCGTGTGTGGATATTAAGGATGTCACTACATTGAGAACACTCTATTGTAGTCTTATTAGACCACTACTCGAATATTCATGTGAGACCTGGAATCCATATACACAACGTAATATTAACAAATTAGAGGCAATTCAGAGGAGGGCAACTAAATTTATCCTAAAGTCTGGTGAAGATTATAATACTAGATTAAGCCAATTAAGCTTACACAGTCTATCTAATAGGAGATTTACAATGGACGTAGTATTTTTATATAATTTAATTAATGGGCATTATAACATAGATATTTCTGATAGGCTTTTATTCTGTAAAGATCGTAATGTAGGTTATGATTTAAGAAAAAATGGCTCTCTCAACCTTGCCAGCATGTACAGTAGAACCAATAGTTTTAAATATAGTTATTTTATACGTATTATTGATGAATGGAACAGTCTACCAAATGATATAAAAGAAACTGTTGGTATTTCTAGTTTTAAGCACAAAGTTATGTCCTTTCTTAGTAATACTTACACGTAGTTCTACATTTAGTACACAAAGTTTGTCATTTTAGAATCATGGATATTTTATATCATTCATTATTTCTTTTATATTTTAGATATTTATACTGTAATTACTGTGGAGCATCCCTCGCATGGTGTCAAGGGAGCTTTTTGGATGTTCCCCTCTCCATACAATATAACTTAATTTACTTGCAATTTAATTTATGGAGTAAACTTTAATAAATAAAAAGCTTTTTGATAATTCGTGTTACACTGGCAAAGCTGACGAGTAAGCCTTCTCCTTTCAACAATTTAAATATCTCAGCTGGATGGAGACCTTGCTTGTTAAGAAGCTCGAATCTTGTTCACATGTAATTGGAAACTTTTGGCATGATTACCACAAGAGAGTTTCAACGGGAATGATTGAGTGCCCGTACGCTAGCAGTATTCAACACAAGCGGTTGCTATGGTAATACAAAAACCAGTTCGCGCGGAGTCTGGGTTACGCAAACATGGCGGTGTCAGAGAGTGGCCCTTGTGTTCAACAAACGCGAGCTAAGAAACCACCAAAGAACAACGGTGCAAGAGCTGCGATGCTTTCAACGTGAAGTAATTAAACAGTAAAAGGAACCTTTGAAGTAATACAGGCGAGTCTTGTATAAACCTGTGGTATAAACGGACACAAGTTTTTTCGTAAAGCTTACACTGTGAAGTGACATCAGAAAAGAATCGTCGCGGCAAATTCGAACTGGGCAGTTTATCGTCCACAAAATGCGTGGGAATGTTTGAACAGGGCAAACAAAGAGCGAAATTGCGCTCAAATGTTCTAAGTCATTTATCCAACACTGCAAATTTTCACTCGAAAATTCGAAGTATATTTTCGTTCCGAATGAATTGTCGTTCGAAAATTCCCGTAGTTGGAAACAATAGGCATCACAAATTATCGTGACTTTTCGTTGAAAATTCGCTTCCATCGAAAATTCGATATTTTTTCGTCGAAAAGCCAGGAAAAGCCGCGAATTTCGGCGAAATACGTTTGCATTACTTTTGCACAATACTGTAGTACAGTAGTCTTTGCCACCTGTTGATGTGCAGTTCTTATAATATGGGCTTTCCAATCTTGTACCTTTTTAACTGCTGTCTCCACGTCATGAGCTATTTCTTCTAGTTGATCTTTTCTGGTATGTGGAAGAACACAGAAGAAACAGTTACTACAATGATTTTATTTTTTTTTCTAACAAGAAACAACAAAAGCAACGAGAACGCTGACGATAAATATATGAACTTTGGTATGGATAATGAAATGATGACGAGAGAAATTAGGCAATAGTTTCATGCGCGTTTTGTGAAAATTCTTGTAATTTCTTTTAGGATTTTAACAAAACACGAGTAGAATTATTTCTTATATTCACGAGTACAGCATCTGATTACCTTTTAATAGCATGGTTGACAAATGACGCTTACATCATGGCTTTTTGACTCGTTTATTGTATCCAGAAATTTCGCGGCAAAAGTTGCCATCGCATTCTGTAATTTCACATGTGAAATTTTAAATTAAAGGCGTAATTTGACACCCACGATATTAACGATAAAATGCACTAATTATACCACAGCTATGTGTCTCTGTTACTGAAGAAAACCCTCTGAAAATTTAAGCTGTGTCCACACGTATACGTCTGTAAAGTTATAAAAAAGTTTCCGTTGTCGAGCCTTAGTAGTTGACTGACAAATCGTTTCTCTGTCCAAGGATCTCCAAGGGAGATTAACATGGGAGTGCATTTACGAAAATGTCTGCAGAGGAAGCGAAGCAGCGAAGTCTTACAGGTTTTCAAAGATAGACGGCATTTTTGGTTCCCCGTTTGTACCAGAAGAAAAATTGTACCTCAGATGTCCTTTTTCTGAAGAAACAGCGACTTCAATTGCGGTGAGAGTGCTTTCCAGTGCCTCACAACGATCACATGTTACATCATGTTCGTGAAGACACTTCTCTTGAAATTCTGTTTCACTACCGGACAGCGCGTGCATTCAACAATGATCTCCACAACGACTCTCACTGCTAATGTGAAGTTTGTAGTCCGTTTTTAGGTAAGTTTTGCCACTTTTCAGCCTTTCCTGGAGTTCTTTTGCCCTCGAATTAGGTAAACCTATTGACAAATGCAAACGACAAAAAAGAAGCCAAAACCTCACATTTGTAGTAAGGATAAACCTGAAATATTTACACCTTTTGAAATAGAATGACAAACAAGAGAATCATTCACTTTAAACACCTCGTCATGTCACATTAAACTACAGTCCGTATATTGAAATATTTTAATGAAACGTATGGGCGCTAAAGTGATTTTTGTTCAATCTTAATATTGCTTCTTTTTATTAGTGTTTTGTTTGTCTTGCCAGTAGTTTAACTGTTGAGTTTATTCACATGCTTGATGTCTTCTCTTGTCTCCTCAAATGTGGAAAATGCAACATTCGATGATGAACCAATGAAATTTAAACAGGTGAAATAAAATTACAATTCTAGTTGAACGTTTGCTTTGTTGAACGTTTGCTGCTTGTTTCGAGTTGGGTGTTGAGTGTGCATTGTAACTTCTTCCAGAACAAAGCTTTATATCTTACCTGCTTCGGCTAGTTTTTCAACAACTTGGTGTAAGGTATGGATTGACGATGTTCCGTCAGTAGCAATGTTATCAAGTCCAGCAAGAGATTTCTTCTGGGAAGCCGCGCAAACCTTCAAGCAATAAACGCACTCAGTCAATAGAAGGGAGGTCATCAGCTCGTAGTCTGCCCGTTTCTAAGGGCGCGTTCGTTTGGGATCAATCCGGAATAAGAATAAATTGGAATAATGCGAGTAAGCGTTTGTTTGGGAGCTATTCTCATTCCAGAATACCTGGATTTCTATTCCGACTATTCTGCTCCCAGGAGCAGAATAGCCGGAATATATTCCGGAATATATTCTTATTCCGGAATATCCCAAACGAACGCGCCCTAAGTCAGTGTAACCTTGGTATACGAAAAGCAGTCATATATTTACTAGTTATCCTCAGTGTTTTTGGCCTTTTTCTTTACCACAAGCGATATGGTAGGTTTTGTCAAAACATGCATTTCTTTTTTTTTTATTTTCACTGATCTAATTATCATTTTTTGTCACCGTTGAATGCACGCATTTCCTTTATGAAATTGAACAACAGTTTTTAAGGCTCTGCCCTGGCGCACGTACCTGTAGTATGGAAAACAGTGTTGACCGTCCCAATGCCACAAATTTCTCCTCTTTACAAAGTGAGAGGTAGAGATCCACCAGCCTAGAAGCCATAACTGTCCTCACAACGTTAGGAATTTCCACTGTTTCCCTATTTGATAACTTCAAACGTTTTGAACTAAACGCAACATCTTGCAAGTAGTTTGGGCTAGCTATAAAATCGACAAAATGATCCACCTTTACAGGGTCCAAACGTGTGCGACAAATGCAGTCTGCCATTTCTTTCGGTCGTCCTGGTCCAAGAAGCGCAGCGTGCTTTCGGGCTTCGTCAATGCGCCACTTTGTCAATCCTGGTATCATGTCCTTAAGCTGAGACTTGGAAAAAATCTTGAACAAACATTGAGAGAATTTCCTGCTTGGTTAACCAAGAAGTTGTTTCTTCATACAGACTAACGAGTCTTGTTACAATCTCACCCCCAACTGGTTTTGGTGTAATGACATTTTGGAATTCATCGCAACTCATGAGTTGAAAAAGAGCTTGAGACTGACCCGGTGCAATACACTCCAAAACAGCGTCACAGACCTGCCGTGATTTTCTCTTGTAAAAGCGAGATGTACCGGGTGAAATTTCACTTACAGGGAATTGTAACTGACTTCTCACAGGGCTTATATCGCGGCCACAGACGCGTCTTATAAGTTGGTTTAATGACAACAGGTTTGTCTTGATCTGTGGTGTAGGCATCCATTCTTGCTCGCTTGCAGGGGTGCCAGGACTGCACATTACAGAGTCTTGGTCTGATTCAACATTTTCAAAGGTTTGACTAAGAATCATCCTGTAAGGACCATATCCACCAGCTGTTGGCGTGGCGGTATCCATAATCTGGAAACAATCAAATGCTACTCTTTGATAAAAGTTTTAACTTTAGTTTCCCTTATCTCCATAATGCAACAAAGCACTTCATTACACATGCTAACTTTACAGGCGATTGAAATTTCAAAGTTAAACATAAAAGTACTACCGTTTCTGCATGCTCTGGACTTTCGTTGTACGCCAGTTTTCTTTCACATTCCTCTTCAGGGCTAACCACTTCCTGTGATTTTAGAATTTGGAAACAAGATCAAATGAGATTAGTTTGCCTTGATTTTTGTAATCACGCATCAGAAGCAAATGAATGTTAACTTAAACGAGTTCCTTAGCTAAAGAAATGAAGTTAAAATGCAAACTTCTAATGGGGTGTTGCTGGGGGTGGGGGAGGGGGGGGTTTGAATGTCATTTTCAGACCAAAATTGTGCCATCATTTCTCCTCCCACTCTTTTTATTTTCCAAATCCCTGTCCAAGGCCAAATTTGTGTTGGCGATTACCAATCCCAGTAACCCAAATCCCAATTTTCCTGTGAAAAAAAAGAGGCAAATCCTTCTCTTGTGATGGTAATATGAGTGCACTAGTGCCCTCACTTGATATGCTTGCGATCTTGATGAAAACTAGGTCTATCCTTGCTTTAAAATCATTCGTAATATTGCAGGGTGCGAAGATATTTTGTGGCTTTAAACTTACAAGCTTTGATGCAGCGCGTGTAGAGAAAGTAGTATCTTCTTTCCCCTCTTTCATTATTTCTCTGTGCTCTTGCCGGCAATCTCTGCATATCCCTAACGAAAATAACAAAGACATGTGAAAAGAGAAATTTTGTTTTGTAACTATAACAAACCGAGCTAAAAACGCTGGCTTTCCTAATTGTATTGAGTGTTTCACTACATGTAGTTTGTGTCGATCCTTATACATTTTCTGCTTAAAATGCCCGAAAAGTTTTTTCTGTGATTCCCGAGACCCAATAAATTATAATTTCTCTCTTCTGGACTCTAAATGCCAAAACAATCATAAAGCACCTTCAACCAGTGATAATATAGACCTTTTTACCGATACGGCGGCCATCTTGAATTCCGAGGAAATTATGGGATGCCCAGGGGGCAGATGAGAAATAATTAAAAAGAATACTGTGGCGTGATAACATTTAACAATAATTTTTCGATAACCATAGGAACAACTGCCAAATATCGTGACGGAAAGATGTAATGCTTGTAATGTTTGTTATGGAATATGAGAAACAAGCAGTAAAAATTTATCCTAAAAGCTGTGTATACGATAAATTTTCCAGCGATTGCCCCCTCGGCAGCCCACAATTTCTCAGTCAAAACAATAGAATTCAAGATGGCCACCGTATCGGTAAAAAGGTCTATTGAATTTTCAGATCGTTTGGATTCATAAACAAAATAATTCAATTAACTTTATTTCCTTTGCTTGTGTATGCAAGATAATTCTCAAGAGCAGGAAAACAAATAATTACACTGTACACCATTTTTTGTGTCCATAGTCCTTTACGTTAAACAAATGGAAGTAAAAAAGAACTCAGTTTTAATTGAACTTCTTCCTCATGAGTTAAATTGAGTTGCGCTGGAATAAAAGTAGGAGGCGTAACAAATTACTCACAAGTTCTGAATAAATAAAAACCGCCGATGTCTGGCTAAAAATATTTTCAGTATTTTCAAATGTTAACTGTTTTTTGATGCTCAGAAGTTGGTTTTAACTAAAATGCAACTGAGGTCATTCAGGAATTGGCAGATGGTATAGCAAGTTTTCTGGTGTTTATTCCATAACAATGTGCAAGCTTCCATCTTATCGCATCCATCAGTTTCTTCAACAATACGGTATGTTTCACGACACTAGCGTACTTAAAGATAACAGATAATCTACAGTATTCGATGAACGAACATTAAAAAATGCAAGTCTTCGCGTGCGGTACGACGGTCTGCTGACGATGTCGATATTAGTTTATATACGTTTGGTCAAACAACGTAACGTCACTACATGTATGGCATGTACAAAACAGAGCTCAATGCTGTAAGTAATTTATTATAGCTTACCTGAACCACTGGGAACAAAAGTTTTCCACCTCTCGTAAATTTCCAGCGACATTTGTTTAGAGACGCCCCGGCCACATTTTTTAGCTTTTCTCTTTTCGTGAAGGGGATGGTGACATACGCGCGAAGGTCGCCAGGAAAGTCCAAGAAGATCCCGATGCTTCGGGCAAACTGTCTTAGCCTGGGCATCAACGTTGAAAAACCCTGCTCTCAAAAGAATGAGCTCGCTTTCGGACGATACTGAGGAGCTTGCCAATTTAACACGTTTTAAGTGTAGAGTGATGTCCCTGTTACAGGAGGCGATTGGGATGAATTCTTTTAGTAGTGGATATCTAGCCGACCAACCACAATCAGTGTTAAGTTTACTGCCAACAGAGCATTTTAAAACTCTCGGTGACCTCGGAGTTCCCGGAAGCATAATCCTCCAAAAGACCAAAATCTGACGAACTCTTCAAAGGTCGTCAACACTGAAACTTCAAGAAACTTGACAATATCCGGTATAGTACCGAATACAAACTAACAATGATTCCGTGACCAATTAATTCACTCTGATTGACATTTGAAAAATAAGCCTGGAATGCTTACTAAACATTTATCCAGTTGAAATACGGCATAAGTTAGTACAATTTTAAATGTTGCAATGTATCTGTGGCATTTAGTGCGACGTTTCAGAATAAACTTTTGTGAAAACTAGAGCAGTTTATCATCTATCCTCAAGGTCTTTTACCGACGCTAAATTTATACTATATATTTCTTTTAAATGATTTAGTTGGCCTTTTTGCGATCCGGATTCTTTTTAATAATTCTATTTTGAAGGTGGCAGTCTTCCCTTGTTTCGTTGTTGCCATTGTACGAAGCCAACCAGTGCGTGACAAAAAATTAGCACATTTGCATGATTGATTGTAACTAAATTTGACTTTAGAGGGCTGTGGATGATTTTAAAAATATATATCCTGCAAGCATAAATATATAGGCGTACTTGTGCCACTACCGAAAAACAAGAAGCACTTTTAGTGAGCCGAAAAAAGGATGTTA
Source organism: Micromussa lordhowensis (assembly GCA_964020085.1). Lineage (NCBI taxonomy): Eukaryota > Metazoa > Cnidaria > Anthozoa > Scleractinia > Lobophylliidae > Micromussa > Micromussa lordhowensis. The sequence goes on from OZ026597.1 coordinate 28,385,036, forward strand.
CATGGAGAAAAAAAAAATATCATGAATACACATGTCCCAAGAAAAAAATGTACACCAAATAAAGGGTAGATCATCGCTAAATTTGAAAAACGTCAATAGTTTAATCGCACATCCAAAGCTTTTGGACGAACGTCGAATGCACTGTTTGCTTTCGGTTAGTTTCACTTATATTTGCCTGCACCTTTTATAACACAAATCGCCTTTATCGGTGAAATCGGTCACAAGGGTCGTAATTACTCGTAATCGATGGGAAAATGATAAGCTAGGTACTTCTTGCTGATTTTGAGTTACCTTAAGACAAAAAAAATGGCTTTTCTGTTTCAGGGGATGTTTATAAAATGGCCAGATATCGTTAAGTTCTATGTAAACAGTACGCCAGCACTGAACAAATATTAATTGCCCCAAAAATTTTATGATTTTTTTAAACCTTTAGTGATAGCTTTCACCAGCGATGTTAGAATAATGTGTATTTGCTGTTGCCCATTGCAGATAATTGCCATTAATTGAAGGCTATGCA
>OZ026597.1:28408052-28410552 GCA_964020085.1 Micromussa lordhowensis
CCACCTTTTTACACACATAGTCCGCGTGAGCTTTCCAAGTCATAAAGTTATCGAACACTACGCCTAAGTATTTAAAAGTAGTTTCACAAGATATGGACTTTCCAAGAAGATTAAGATTTAAAATACAATCGCGCTCTATATGCCTTTGAGATGTAAATAGCACACACTTAGTTTTTGAACATTGAGAACAAGATTGTTTTCTAGCCATTCAGATAAACATTGAAGATCATCGTTAATGTAATAAATTAAATTGTCTACAGTTGGGCCAGCGAGATATAAAACTGTGTCGTCAGCGTACATATTTACAGAACAGTGTCTGACACAACGTGGTAGGTCATTTATGTAGACAATGAATAACAGGGGTCCAAGGATAGACCCCTGCGGCACTCCAGAAGTTATGGCAAGCTCTTCAGATGACTGAGAATCAATTTGCACGAATTGCTTTCTTCCCGTGAAGTAGTTCTTAAACCATGGAAGGCTTTCATCACACACACCATAATACTCTAATTTGCTAAGCAAAATGTCATGGTCAACGGTGTCGAAAGCCTTTGCCAGGTCAATAAACACAGAACCAGTGACTAAGCCCTCATCCATATTCATTAGGATCTCATCGGCGAAATAGGTTACAGCCGTCTCAGTTAAGTGCATTCTTCTAAAACCGGATTGTGATTTACAAAGCAAGTTATGACCGTCAAAATAACCTGCAAGTTGCTTGTGGATTAAACGTTCTAGGACTTTAGATACCACTGGTAATACGGATATGGGGCAGTAATTTCTTGGGTCATCTTTTGGACCTGATTTATGCAGAGGGGTCACCTTCGCTTTTTTGGTCAATATGTATTCGAGACCAACGCTTTTCCGGCCACTCCCAAGGATGAAGGGGGGCTGTCGTGGGTGCCGCACCCTGTAACTGACATACTTGACAAGATTTAACCTTTTCCTCGATATCTCCATCTAGCCCAGGCCACCAGAGATAACTGTGTGCCAGGTTTTTCATCCTTACGATTCCAGGATGGGCGGTGTGTAGATCCTCTAAAAGTCGTTGCTGCCCCTGAGCTGGTTCGACCACACGGTTCCCCCACAAAATACATCCGTTATGGGTGCTTAGTTCATCTCTTCTTATGTAGAAAGGCTGCAGGCCTGCGTCAGGACATTTCTCACCCTAGCCTTGCTGAACTTTCTTGAGGACTTGCTGTAGCACTGGACCTGAGGCTGTCCAATCAGCAATATCGTCCGCACACACAGGCAGAGCCTCAAACCGATCCATCAAGAGAATGGTTTCACCAGGTACTGGAACCTCAACTATGACTAAGACCATCAGCATTTCCATGTTTAGATCCTTCACGGTAAGCCAATTCGTAGTCATAGGCTGCCAGAAGTAAAGCCCACCGTTGAATTCTCGGGGACGCTATCACTGGTACAGCTTTGTCTGCCTTAAACAAACCCAAAAGGGGCTTGTGATCTGTGAAAATCTTGAACGTCTGTCCATACAAATACTGGTGGAATTTCTTGATTCCAAATATCACTGCAGCTCCTTCCTTATCCAACTGAGCATAATTTCGCTCGGCAGATGATAGTGCCCCTGAGGTATACGAGATTGGTTTTTCTTTTCCATCAACGATATGGGAGAGAACAGCTCCCAGTCCATAAGGCCAGGCATCACAAGAGAGCACAAGTTCCTTACAAGGGTCGTAATGAACTAAGAGATCTGAGGAGTTTTACATGCCCTTAGCTTGGTTAAAAGCTTGGAGCTCCTTGACATTAGTGGGTGCAGGAGCTTCATGGATGGCTATTCCACTTCGGTTTATGCGATGTCCCAGATAAACCACTTCTCCTTGTAGGAAAACACACTTCTTCAGCTTTAGGTGGATGCCAGCCTTGTCTAATCGTGCCAATACTTGCTTCAAATGTCTCAAGTGGTCGTGTCTTGTCTTGCCCGTCACCAGGATGTCATCAATCCGGACTACTACTTGCGGTATTCCTTGGAGGAGACCATAGTGCACTGGAAAATGCCTGGAGCTGATGAGATACCAAATGGGAGACGCTTGTATCGGAGCAGGCCCTTATGAGTGTTAATAGTTGTATATTTTTGGGACTCCTCATCTAACTCCAATTGTTGGTAAGCTTGGCTTAGATCCAGCTTTGTAAATTCTGTACCTCCCCCTAAGGTTGCATACAAATCTTCGATCTTGGGAATGGGGTAGTTGTCTAACTTGGCTGCTTGATTAATTGCTTGCTTGTAATCCCCACAAATTCTGATAGTGCCGTCCTCCTTAACAATGGGAACAATTGGTGTAGCGGTAAGTGACTCTCAAGGGTTTCAAGAGGTGTCACGGCCGGTTTCTTGGGAAAGGACTATCTTACGGGCTCGTGATTAACTCAGGCAGATGTAGAATAAACTTCTTTATTCCCTTGACATCAATTGAAGAATAATCGTTGAAAGCCGTAAACTGAAATTCGATTAACATTAGGTATAAGCTAAGACTAAAAAACTGAAAAC
>OZ026597.1:28415552-28428052 GCA_964020085.1 Micromussa lordhowensis
CATTCAGGGGCCCGGTTGTTCAAAACCGTGATTAGCGCTTATCCATGATTAAATAGGCTAATCGCCAATTAAATTTAAATCGCCGATTAGTTTCTGTTGTTGCAAATGTATCCCTGGCACTTGTCGCTAGACAACGAGAGTATGTCAAGTGGCCAAGACGACAGCAAGAGCTGGGCAGTTTAAAAACTGCCTTTTATCAGCGAGGAGGATTTCCCTGCGTGATCGGATGCGTCGATGGCATGCATATCCGAATCCAAGCACCCAACAGGAACGAGAATAGCTACGTGAACCGCAAAGGTTTCCAGTGTTAAATGGTGTTTTAGTAGTGGTACAATTCCGTTTGTTGTTCTTTGTATTCTAAGTTGGCAGAATATATTTATAGCAGTCTCATAAAGCACAAAAAGTATAGCACCGACCAAGCAAAAACGGTACAGTTCCCATACCGAAGCTTTTCAGAAGTTTCATTAAAACACACAAAGGGCACACGAATAAGGGGAAAATGATAAACACCGGAAATACAAGAAAAGTTTTACATAAACTGGTATGGCTGTTATAACTTGGTATCGCCGAAACAAGTTCTCCAGAGCATAAGTGACTAACATTCATGGACGCTTATTTGGACTTGAACACATATTGTAGCACTGTTCTAGTTCAATTTTATACAAATATACCCAGTGCATAATTTTCATTTCTTTTGTTTTCCTCTGGGAAATGACAGAAATCTCATTTCGCTGCCAATTGACAGCAGGATAGGTAAACCTTAAAGTGCATGGTTATCAATCGCACGCGACCTTCCGGCACAAAACCGGAGTTTTGGTGGACGTCAATCATCTTCATTCGCATGCGAATGGCCAAAAAAAAACCGACAAACGTTTTCATTCATAGATTTCAGGGATGTAGTTAGTGAGCTGCTAGCCGTAAATGCCGAAAGAAAAACTATTGAATAAAAACAGTCAAGAACTGGCAATATTATAGGAGATTAATGGCTTATCTACTCTGCCGAGTCTCAGGTCTTTGCGACTTTTTGTACTCAAGTTAGCCGTCAAAATGTTCTGCACAAATATTCATGTTCGATTCTGGAGATCGAGAGGGACACAGTAATGCCCAGTAATGGCGGCCGGAAATCAATGAAAACATCTGGAATTCACTTCAGCTATAAAAATCGATCCGTTCCCCCTTTTGAACTAGCAGATATTCACATTAACACTTTTCACAATACCTCAATAGTTTAGATTGCTAAAATCGCTGAATGAGTATTTTTTTTCACACATACGTGACACATTCTGTATTGCCATCTTGATGTCCTGTGGTGTGAAAGTTCAAAATGCCCTACTATGAAAACGAATGTTGCTATCGAACTGAAAACCTCTGAAAGAAAATGTATTTAGGATGTTCAATAACCAAAGAAAACTTAAAACCCAGGGGCTCTGCGATTATTGATGACGTCACGTGAAAACAAAGGATATCAGGAGAAGTCGACGTTGTCTATTTCTCTCTTCCAATGTTCACTGAAGGCGTGAACATTTGCTGCCATGATGTGGTGACATCGTCCGCTTTCCTGAGTTACCCGTCGGTTACTAAGCTAAACCAAAATGTGCAAGTTCAATATATTCTTCAATGCTGTTTGTGTCTTAATATTTTTTGATAAAACATGCCTGATGAGGCATTGCACTTTCAAGAAAAGGTCGCACTTGGGACAAAAAGACAAGTTTGTTTTGATAACCAAAAAATCTGTCAAATTCCTGCCATCAGTTGACCACGCTAAGTACGGCCTACTTGTCTCAACGCGGACAAAACCTTGTCCACAGAGGCAAATCTTCAAAAGTGCCCTCGTCGTGCCTCGGAGCACAATGTTTTGCGAACAGCAAACAGAAATTGTTTTTCTTTTGATAAACCTGCCAGTCAATTCAGTGAAAATTATTTTTTTTATTTAGCTTTACATTTCGACTTGTCAATTGTGGGCGAAGATAGCACTGAGAACACATTAGTGTACTGTCTTTTAAGCAGAGCTGACGCCTGAAATCCTGGAATTGTACGATCAAAATAATGTATGTCAAACCACGACTGCTGTGGTCTTGGCAAAACAAAAACAAAAAAGCAAAAGTGACGTCCTCGACGTCTACGCTCAATAAATTCACGTTTCTGTAGACAAACTGTCGCTTTTATAAATTGACCTAATTGACGTTGTCAAGTTTTGACAGCTCTGCTAGAATGCCGTTTTTCGGCATTTCCGCATGTTAAATTAAAAAATGCGGCGGTTGGTCTAGCCAAACTTGAATGTTTTAAATTCCCGAGCCCCGACATTAAACGTTGCACATTATCAGCATCATGCAGGATTTTAGTCATATTCTGCACATATAATGTAGGCTTTTTCGCTGTTCACAACCTTGCGGAAGCATGAATTGAACTGGAATTGCAATACAGTCAAATTTGGCTCCTCTGTGCCCTCTAGTTATTGTGGTCGACACAAAGTGTACCGAGTCACTTTATACTCTATACGTATTTTGTCAGATTCCTATTGCTTTATTCTGAAATGTCAGCCGATTGCTTGTTATCTCTGATAGCCTGTCCCGGTGCGTTCGAGCAGCCAAACCAAATAAAACAGTCAAAACACGCCAACTAATTTACGCGACAGACACTCTCGCCTGCTCTAGTGTCCAGCAGTCTCTCTAAGGAAGTACAAAAAGCAGCAAACCGGCTCGAGATTTACTGGTCTGGAAAAACAGACATGCATTTCTTGAAAATAATCCAATGCCTTTTTCTCGGATTTACGTGGTTATGGCAGTGAAAATACAAATGTTGTGAGAATTCATCATGAAAATGAAAATTCAGTTTCACAATCCATGGGCTTACATCTAGCAGATAAGCCTTTTATTCTGTTCACAGCCAATAAGTCATACTGAAACGCTTACTTTAACTGCTTTGTGAAAAGTACATATCTATGTACGTTAATTTATCAGAGCTGAAATCTTCTTCCAAACTGATTCATCTCCTTCGGACGCCCTGGGTCTATTTTGCTACTGTGCGTTTTATTTTACTATTCGGGTCACCAAAAGAAAGGTACTTTCGACTAGCTGCACGAGAAATTATACATGAGAAATGATACACCAAGACTATTCTGCGCCTACGAGCTTTCACTCCACATGCAGTCACAAGAAGACACCATCTGTCTTCACGCGTGGTTTTCGAATCGCGATTGCTGATATACGAGGGATAAGGGAACTCTGGTAGGATAGCCAGTCTATCCATCGTCTATCATTTTTGAGTTGCCCACTGGAAATCGGGAAGCGTGGCAAGGTCTCAAATATAATAAGTGCATGGCAGTCAGAAACTGAATTTCCACACAACATTAAGCATTTAGTTCCTGGCTGCCGGGAACACATCACGTTTGCAAAAACCATTATGCTAAAACAGGAAGTTTCAACTAACCTTGTAAAACAATGAAAGAGAATGTATGCAAAAACGACACACCACAAAATCCTTCGGATAACCTGCAAGAAGACTGAAGCTGGAAGAACAAATCGGTCCAGAAAAGAAACCAACTGCTTGCTAGACCCAAGGGCTAGACGTATCTTTTCAACTTGTCAACCGCGTTTCCGATGGTAGTTTCACCGGAAGTTTCACACCAATCTTTTGTTAGGGAACCAGAAAGGTGTCATACTTAGCACAAGGCTTAAAACATATTCTGTGGAAATTATTTGCATGTAATGAAGATGAAAGATAGCAAACCCAAGAGATCTCTTTTTGGCCATGAGTACCTCTTTGACTTTCCTCGGTGCATGAAAAAGTGATTACGCACGGGACAGTGTCTATTATTTATTTTGTTATTAAAAGGGGCAATTACAAGTTAGAGAAAATTAGTGGCTACACTTTGGTCAACATATACATTATTAAGTTTCCCATAATTCAACAAAACATGATCGTCACACTTTCATTGTTCATTCGTCATTCATTGCTTTTTCATGCTTCACTTTGACGGCAATGTCATTTTCCTCCGCAACTGATAAATCCTCCCCAACGCACTGGTATTCTGCTCCCTTCTCTCCTATATTATCCTCTTGGAATTTGAGTAATCGTATTTCTTGGTTACAAAGGGCTTTGAAGAGAGCATCGCTAGCGCGTTTTAATTCAAACAAGTACTTGTGCAAGCATTCCTCGACTTGCACTTTGTCAGATTTAGACATTTTGTTTAAAAGACAGCGATTTTCGTTCTGAATAAAAAACAGTGTCTTCGAAATTACCTCAGTGTTGTCCAAAAATTTTGTTGATTCAGTCAGCATGTGATTACTTTTTTTGTTAAGACTTTGATACTCGTTTTTATAAACAGGTTTAAGTCTGTCGTGCATAACTTGAAGCTGGGAAGCCTTTATCTGAAGAAGTTCGGCCTTCTTTAAGGTCCAAGCAGTATCAATCACGCCAATCAGTTCTGTTTTGCCATAGTTGGCAACTTCTTTTGAGGCACGTAGTTCCGTGACTTTGCAATTCCAATGTTTCCATCTCTCCCTCTCGAGCCAACAAGACTGGCCAAAAATTTCTTCGTCTGTGAATATGTCCACTTTGGAATAGCACATTTGCATGATGACGTCATGCGCGCACTGCATTCTGGTAGTTGTAGTCAAACTCCCGGGAAGTTCGAATGATGGCGGCAAACGAAGTGTGCGAAGCGGATGTCAATAATTCGAACAACAAGCGTTTTCGAACAATCTTAACAGAGGACGATGTTCCTGGGGCATATTTAAAGGGAAGGAAAGCTGAACAGTTAAAAAACGATGAGTTGAAGCGTTGGTTGAAATGTAGAGGGGCGAGTGTATCTGGAACTCGTATGCAACTACTTCAAAGGTAAACTTCAAAAGTGTGCAGTGTTTTTCCATTCCTGCTTCTCCGTCATTGAATTTTCTATTCATATTTTATTTCTAGGGTTAAAGATTATATTTCTAGCGGACTACATAACAAGGTAATTGATCCTGATGGGGGAATTCACTCCAATAAAAAGCAATTCGAGAATAATGGCAATGATGGTGTTAACAAAGCAGTTGAGTGGCCCAACGGGAAGGCTGGACCTTAAGCCTAGACAACGCTCCGGAGTTTCAACATTGTTTTATCTTTTCTTACCTCTCTGGAGGGAGAAACAGCGAAGAAAAAAGACGAGGGGCGTTTAAAAGTAAACGAGAGGGATACGCTTTGTTTAAGGCTTCCCATGTCGTCGATGTTAAATTTAATAGCTCACATGATGATTTCTGTTTTTTTGAAGCAAGGGTTAAGGCTTCTATGACCAGGAATAAGGTATATAGAACAAAAGTTCGACAGAATAAGACGGGCGAAGCGATGTCAGCTCAATGCACCTGTAAAGCTGGTGCTAACGGATATTGTAAACATGTTGGAGCATTATTATATACCATACTTGACTTCTCTGAAAGTGACCTCAAGCAAATTCCTACAAATACTTCCTGCACAGAGAAGCCTCAGCAATGGCATAAACCCACCCAACGAACTTCCAACGTTCCGATTCTTTTCAAGGATATACTGATGCATGATTATGATGCAGACAAACGACAGAAGACTGATAAAATAATTCAAAGAAAAAATAATAAAGAAGCATATTCATCGTGTCCATCCTTTGCTCAACGTGTTACAAGGGAGCAGGTAATGGACCTGTGTAAAGAATTAAAAAAGTTGCCAAAGGAATCAAATGCAGTGATTATCAATTTGTTAGAAGGCAATGATTGCGAACCTGTAACTGTGAAAAAGGTAGAAGATAACTTTGCCAAACATGCTGTCGATGCTGATCATGACTATGTTCCTGGAAAACATAAGAGAGATGCAACTCAGACGGAAACAGAAGCTTCTGAATGTGAATTAAATCACCTGTTCATGAAAGATTCAATTCACTGTTCTGAGGGAAATGAGTGTGAGCTACTAGATATAAACTTTTCATCTCACTTAGTCATTTCCCATTCTGTAATAATTTCCAACTTACCTGAACCAGCTATGGAAACGTGCATGGCTGTACAAACTGGCATTGCTATGATTAATGAAGAAAACTTGGAGGTTGCTAGTGTTCAAAGTAATGATGACTTTACAATACCCAATCCCTCACAGAGTTACCCCGATGACTTGGATTTAACTGAGGAAAACTTTACAATGGTCTGTAAAGAGTGCATGAAATCCATCAAAATAAACGAAGATGGTATCAGCACTGTCGAGGAGAAAACAAGGGGGCAATCTAGCAACTCAGAGTGGTTCAAATACAGAAATGGGAGACTGACTGCATCAAAATTTGGTGAAATCAGTAATAGAAGAGTAACTACACCACCTGATAGGCTTGTAAGGGATCTGTTTCAGTACAAAGTTAGGCCAAGTGTACCATATCAGTGTAAAGTTGGGTTGGAAATGGAACCAGTCATTATAAGTAAGTATATTGAATATCAAAACATCAATGGCCATGGTGGTATCACTGTGAAAGAGAAAGGCCTTGTTATTGATAAGGAAAATCCTGTTCTGGTCGCAAGTGTTGATGGTGAAGTAACTGATCCAACAAATAAATATCCAGTGGGAAATATTGAAGCAAAATACAAGTTATTCCCATCAAAGTTAAAGGAACAGGTGGATGAAAGAGTTCCATTATTAAAAACTCTTGCACAGCACAACAGGAATTTCTGCTTGGAGATTACAGACTCGAAACTCAAACTAAAAAAAAAAACATTCATACTATATACAAGTTCAGGGGGGTATGGCAATAACTAGGCAGTCCTGGTGTGATTTTGTGGTGTATACTACTTTCATGAACCATGAGGACATACACATTGAAAGAATTTACTTTGACCCAACATTCTGGGAAGGACTCAAGAAGAAGCTTCTTGACTTTTATCTCTATGCCATGGTTCCTGAACTACTTACTGGCCGGGTGAAGAGAGGAATCCCTATGTACCCAAAGATCTTTTCCTATAAATGACTGAATTTTTTGGAAAAGAAATTGTGTCTACAAGATATAGAGTTACACTAGTATGAGTACAGTTAATTCAGTGCCAACAGATATACATATAACCACTGAACCGTTGTTTGGTTGAGTTCATGATATTCATATATTAAGCCTGTTGTATTTAAGCATTTCCACAGAAAATTGATTTTCATGATTTCTGTCAAAGTCCCCTCTACTACCAATAATAACAAATCAAAGTAGCTTGTTATAATAAAAATCAAGTGTATATAAGGGTTTCCAACATAAAAAAAATGAGAAGGGGTTGGACGCAAAAGAAAATTATGTAGCTAGTATTTAGAGAGGGAATCATATCAGCTTTAAGTTAACTGGTTTTCATGTAGGTCTCTATCCAGGTAGAACATTGCAATTTGAAGTGTTAGTTTTTGAGGAGGGAAGAAAACTAGAGAACCCTGCGAAAACCCATGGAGCAAGTAAGAGAGTGCAAACTTGACCCACATATGGCAGAGGGCTGTAAATCAAGCCACATCACATTGCTAGAAATAGAGCACTCTCATCACTGCATCATCCCTACTACCCAAAATTACAAATAATTGCTATACAACTAGTGGCCCCTTAAAATTGGCCAGTAAACAGCAGACTTTCCAGATTTTGCCAATATCTTTGGTAATATCTGTTTGAGAATGTTACAGTTTTTAACTCTTTCAATAGCCCTTTCAACATGTATGCGTACAGATGCAATCTCTCTTGTTTCATCCTCTTCGTCAGGATTTAGCTGGTCTTTACTTCTCATAAATGGTGGGATATTAAGGTAAACTTTCCTTGGGGCTAATAGGTCTTGGATTTCAAAACCATGATCTGCCATTACTGAATCCCCCTCTTCAAGAAGCTGTAGAATACCACAATCTTCAACAATAATTTTGTCACTGCAATGGCCTCCATACAGATCAGAAATAAAAGTTAAGGCACCATTAGGTGCTATTGCAACAAGGCCCTTGGCTGTATTGTGGGATTTATATGTAGAGTAAGTAGCAGATTGTGCACGGAAACATGAGGGCTTTTCAATAAATAATTCAGTGCAGTCGAGGATAACTCTTGTGAGTGGGTATTTTTGCTGAAAGACTTCAGGCATTGATTCTTCAATGGTCTTTTTGGTAGCCCAGACAGGAAGTTGAATTAACCTTGACTAAAGTAAATCAAGCCAGGTAGCAAAAATCCTTGAAACCTCCGAGACACTCATATTATAGTTATCAGCCAATACTTTCTCCGGGATATTAACCCTCAATCGACACAATGTTAGAAAAAGCTCATCTTCGGGTTCTAAGGAGTGCTTTTGTCCCCTCTTTTCACTTTCAGGTAATTGTATCTTAGCATAATCAGAGCCCCAATAATTCAGTCGATGGCAAATATCATAGGCATTTAGGAATTTGAATAACGCCACAAACTGACCATAGGTCAAGCCAGTGTAATAAGACATATCTTTGTCTGAATCTTTAAACCGCCTCAAACCAAATTTGACGTTGGCCAGATCATGTTCCAATGATTCTTTTAAGCGCAGGACGTTTTGCAGTTCATCTCTCAGTCGTTCAATCTGTTGTTGTGTACCATCACGCTCCGACTCGTCATTTTCTGTTGTGCTTGAAGCTGCTGAACTGAATGTAGCCGGTGTCTCTTGACTAGATGTTGAAGGCCCGTGTAAAATGGCCTTTCTCCTTGGTTTGGGTGACGGTCTTGGATGGGACTTTGCCAAAGGAAAAATAACAGGAACATTGTTCATGTAGTTTTTTTGGCCTCCTTCGAAATGCAAGCTACATACCCGGTGTCCAGTGCTCGGGGAGAAATTATTCCTCGATATTTTGTGCAACCAGCGTTTCCGCAAATTCTTTTCTTTTGGGAAACCATAGAACGAGAGATTCACGTCTCTTTTACTGTTGCTAAAACACCCTGGAACACAGCAAGGAAACCCGCCTCCGCTATGAGACGCCATTTTGTTTTTGCTGACTACAACTACCAGAATGCAGTGCACGCATGACGTCATCGTGCAAATGTGCTATTGTTCAGGCATTTGTGTCAGTGTTCTCTTTCTTCTCTTGAGCGGGATTTGAGGATATTTTGGTTGATTGTTCAGGCATTGAAAAGTTAAGAACATACATTTCTTTTGCTGCATCAGGTTGCTCCACGCAGAGACCTAGAGTCAAAAGAGATTCTTGCTTTTCGCTTAGCGGGATGTTTCTATAAAGAATCTGATATGATGTAGGCATCAGTTCTTGGGTCTAAGCATTAAGTCTTGCTCTCACTTCTGCAAGCTGCATATCAAGATGCAAGTCGCCCGCCAAAAAGGCAAAACATTTTCCTTCTGAAACAAGCTACAACTTCATTTCCTGTTTGAACTGGTAGCCCCTGTTGCATAGAAGAAGATAATCTGTGAACTAGCCTGTGTTGCAGAAAAAGTAAACTCCAGTATAGTCTGTCTGTGATTCAGCGACCAAAAAGCATGTTCTGCCCCCCGCATGTTACCAGGGTTTTCTATAATAGGTTCTCATTGGCTTTTGCATGTGGCTGTTCTTTAGTGCACCGTGATTTGACGGGTGGATCTCGAGGAGCCACAGTTACGCCCTCGATGAATACCAGATATACACAAAATAAACCCGGCGGCGATCACGGAATTACCTCGAGAGGCATATTTAAATGTGTTAAATGCCAAAGTTTTACTGAAATGTTATGCGGAGTTGCTAACTCAATGGTATGTTTATTTTCTTTGCGGCTTTGAACGTTCGGTTAGCATTCTCAGCCCCACAGGATTTACATTTTAGGCACTTGTCATGTATTCATGTTTTGGTGAACAATATCCGTGACAATCAGCCGGCATCGAAAGATGAAAGATTTTCCGAAACTGGTAGGGAGATTAACAAAGACATCGTTGCCCCCAAGATGAAAACTTTCACAGATTTCCGTTGTTCGGTAAGATTGTCAGAAATTTCCAACTGCTTTTCACCGCTTCAAACGCAACCTGCGATCAGGCTTTTTTTATAAGGGAGGGAGGGTATGATCGCAGGTTACTTCAAACGCACCAAAACCCACCGCCGGAAAACCCTGGTAACACGCGAGGGGCAGAACAAGCTTTTGGTCATTGAATGAGCATTTCTTTTTTCAAACATACTTGACACATTTTGTCGGACATCTTGATGTCCTGTGGCGTGAAAACACCAAATTTCAAAATGCCCTATTATAAACTAATAAAGAAGCATCGAAACCTGTGTTGTGTTTTGTGTGCGCTTTCCGTATTCATTAGCCACTAGATACGGACTGAAACGGTCATAACAAAATATTTGAAAAGAGTAGGGTACTGAGCGAAAAATAAAATTAGTAGAACTTGTCAGTTTGGCCTATCGAAACCAAAACCATCTACTATTTTATAGTTCTAAGAAGTATGACGAGACCAGTTAAAGTGATCGCTTTTTATTCAGCCGGTGTTCACATTAATATTTTTAGGGCCCTGTTGGGATCTCGTTTTTTTTCAAGCTCAGTGTCATAATGGTGCATCATTTACACTTGCCAAGAAACTGTACAGAGTGCCGTTTTGGTCAAAGGCTAAATAAGTCGAAATTTCACTAAGTAACTTATATGAATATTTAGGCTATCATAATGAAAAGGTTACTGATGTTTGAATGGTTTGGGGATTAGGTGAGTTTGGTGGATTTGTGAAATTATTTTGAAATCTGATCGCATCCTTGTGTTATCAGTTACGATAACATTTTTATTAGCTTTCAATAGAATACAAACATTTTTCATTTATATGCGCGGTTTCCATATGATCGCTGTGATTCATATTATTCAACAATCGCCTGCGATAAATTCGAGTTTCTCATTGTCAATAAAAGCGTACAGTATAAGCAAGCCTGTTAGCTTTGGGTTGGCATGAACAATCCAAGAAATCTCTTCCCCAACAAACAAGTAGCCTTCCTGACAGTCAAAAGTCCTTAGAGTCGGACATCTCTCCACAATTTCTAAGGCAGCCGTTTTCCCAAACCCATGAGCATCCTCTGGAGGAAGAGATATGTATTTCAGATTCTCGAGGGCAATTATATAAGGCAGACATTGTCCCGATATATGGGTACCAGCAAGATAAAGCTCCAGCAGCACATTACTGCATGCCTGTAGAATTCTTATCAAGATGTGGTCACTGATAGCAGTGCCAGTTAATGTCAAGTGTCTGAGGCTGCTTAGTCCTGCATGCAGCAATTGGAAACTGTTGAAGAAGTCGACCACAACAACTCGCTTTGCAGCAGTGAATAAAGTTTTCAGTTGGTGATCTTCACAGCTTGATTTTCTGATACACACTTTCTGAAGCAACGTGTCATCATAGAGTAATTGACTCCATCTCAATGACACAGTCCTCAACACGATTCGTTGTTTGAAATGAATAAACAAAAAGATTCGGAGGAGAATTTCATCTGGCAGTATATCCATAGTGAAGCAAAAAGCAAGTAGGTCGTCAGTATAATAATCAAGTGAATTTTAAAATTGCATCATGGCACTTGCTGACAAACGTCTATATTTTGCGGTGTCAGAGTCCCCCAAAATTGTCAGTAATATTACCATAAAAGGCGACCTGACCGCTAAATAGAGGCTTTGCTGTATTACGTCAAAACCAGGGCGAAAATTTTCTCAGGAAGTATAGGTGCTGTTGCGGTCCAGTGTTAAATGGTGTTTTAGTAGTGGTACAATTCCGTTTGTTGTTCTTTGTATTCTAAGTTGGCAGAATATATTTATAGCAGTCTCATAAAGCACAAAAAGTATAGCACCGGCCAAGCAAAAACGGTACAGTTCCCATAGCGAAGCTTTTCAGAAGTTTCATTAAAACACACAAAGGGCACACGAATAAGGGGAAAATGATAAACACCGGAAATACAAGAAAAGTTTTGGTGGATGTCAATCATCTTCATTCGCATGCGAATGGCCGAAAAAAAAAACGACAAACGTTTTCATTCATAGATTTCAGGGATGTAGTTAGTGAGCTGCTAGCCGTAAATGCCGAAAGAAAAATGATAATTTCTACGTTTGGACTGCTGCAAGATTTCACTTTTCAGGTAAATTTTACGTACAATCGGCAAGAGGCGGAGGTGATTGACTTCCACCAAAACTTAGGTATTGTCTAGACTTTGTTTGCGTTGAAGGTGGCGTTTGATAAAAAAAGTCAAGATTGTAAAAGAATTAGTTTTCGCTTTACCCCTCACTGGGAAATTATGTTTCTGTATCTTACACGTTGAGGGTGTTCAGTGCCAGGTTGAGTGTAGCGGTCATTTTCATCAAAAATATTGTGACTGCTATGCTGTCGGATGTGCAAAAGAAAATCCGAGAAGAAGTCGAAGAGCTGGTTCCAGAAGAATTTCACTTTCTCTCGAACTGGGGACCACCAATTGGCCGTTTGCAGGAAACAAAGATGGCTTTAACAGAAGCCCTCCACAAAGGGAATATTTTGATGTTGCGTGAGACTTCCAGATATCGAAAGAGCAAATTTGTGTATTTTGTACTGAATTGTGCTTAAGTCGTAACAAACAGA
>OZ026597.1:28433052-28445552 GCA_964020085.1 Micromussa lordhowensis
TGAAATACGAAAGATCCTTTCGATTGTGATTTCCATTACTACAGCAGGCAACTGAACAATAAACCATATTATGAATAAAACATTAGATTCATTAGATTAGGGATAGAAAAACCATCGATCTCTTTTAATTTTCGCGCCGCCAAGCCTGACTTCGCACGAAGCCTCGCTTTCGCGTCCAAATTCGGGACCAGTCTCCAGGAACGTGAGAACTCGAAAATGGGCTATTACTAAATTATAGGATCGATTGACATTGCAAGAGATCACAGAAAGGAAAGATATGATCTGCTTCGGGGCAGGACATCGGTGTCTCTGATCTAAAGGTGTCGCGTAGTCGCGGACATGTCTGATCGCGACATAAAAGCCTGGTTTTCATATGTCTGGAAACTTCCAGATGATCGGGGATTTTACTTTGTGCCGACCATCCCAGGTTTTGCCGATATATGGAATATTCGCAAGAGGTCGGTCCCAGATTTCTTAGATTACGAAAGCAATTTAGGGCATTGGTAATGAGCGAAATCCATCGCGGACGTCGACGTCCCTGCAAAAATCTGGGACGCGTCGGGAAAAAAGAAAAGCTCCAGATTTTTCCCCATTCATCCCAGACGATTTCCAGTTTCCATTGGTCGGCAAAATCTGGGCGGGAAATTGTAAAATCCCAGACCGTCTGGCATTTTCCCATCATAGGAAAACCAGTTTGGAATATCCCGTGAGCTGGAGAGGATCTTTTCTCCCTTTCGTAATTGTTCCCATGTTGGAATTTCATTTTATTTTTGGTTTTCACGTGACGACAGAAAAAACTAAAAGTAAAAAATTTAAGTTTTTACCTTCACATTTAAACAAATATTTGTGGCCTGTCTTCAGCCCGGTAGACCGCTTTGTTTTGAAAAAAGAACACAGCTGTTTTACAATGCGTGACATCTGTGTTGTTTCTTGGTAACATGTTACGTGCATGAAAATATCGTATCGCCATATGTTTTCGAGTTCTGAGTAACCAATATGTTGAGAGAAGTGCCTATGCGAATGTTTTTAAGTTTAACAGAGAAACTAAACGTTTTGAGAGAGTCAAAGTAAACTCCAGATGTTTCGACTGGTTTCCGGCCGCCATGTTGGAGTCCCTCAGACGGGCTCCAACGTGGCGTCTTCAGTGATACCCTTTGCCGAATTACTCGAGTTCAGAATTTCGCACGTCCCAGAAACTTTGGCACGTTGTTTATATATTACTCTTCTACGATGTTCAATTTCTTGACTCAATTTATTTTTCACCTGCGTGATAATACCACTAATACCACCTGTGTGATAAAACCACTAATAGCTACCAATTGCTCTTAGTTACTTTTCAGTAACTAAGCAACTTTTCGATCAGAAAAGCTTGTGAGGCATTCCTCATACACAGAGGAAAAACACTAGAGCCTGCAGGCCTTAACAGAAGAGATGAAATTTAATTTAGCTACCTTTTAGTTTCTTTTGTTTATTTTACCTTGTTATCAAGTATTATTATCTTTCCTCTTTTTTATGCAATTCATTTTTCATTCATTTTACACATCACGTAGCCTATTTAGGCCATTTCCGGTAAATATAAAGATCTTGTAACAAGCATTTATCCATTCAATAAACCTGAAGAAGGCTGGTGTTGGACAGCCGAAATATTGTAACAACTCCTATGTTCATGTTGTTTTGACCAGCCTTTGCAGTATATTTTCTACTTTTCAGTGGCAATGTTATCCTCAAGGGTCGATCCTAAATAGCCATTCTGATTGGTATTAGCTCAGCGAATCCGTTTTTGGGGGTCACTATTTTGATAACTAGTTTGTCCCGCATCATACCAAACAGGACAAAGGATTTTTTCAGGTAAATAGCGAACTTCGAGCAGACACCATTTAAATCAAAGCCCGGGATCAACTGTTTTGTTTCCTTGTGGATAAACATATAAAACAGTTGGATATCACGACGTGAAAACAGAGATCGACGGCGTTTGTCACGTATGCTTTGAGAACTTTTAAGGATCGCCTCACGGTCAAAATTGGGCTCCTCTTGTTGTTTATTACGATATGTAGAGTCAAGTAGTTGATGGAACTTGTCTAAATGCTATTTTGAGGACTTTTAGTTTCTGTGTTATACCTGCAAAATAGCTGATGAACTTGAAACTTATGGTCGGTTATAATATATTACTTTAACTGAATTGCTTATTATCCCATCTGCGGAGATTTCCCTAAAACCCCCTAAGAGAAAAAAAAGGCTTTGTCAATACCCCCCTCCCCCCCAGAAAAAGTACTCCTTCAATAGGGGGGGGCACGGATAAAAAATGGAATGGCCCTGACAGCAACAGAATTAGGGGTCTCATTGGCAGAGACCTCGCTCGACGCCACCTCGACGACAAGAGTTTCCGGACCTACGAACCAGCCAGTCTTATCAGATAATAAAGCACCACAATCTGTTGGAATGCAGTGTTTTGAACTGCACTTGACCGCCTTTCTAAAAAGCAGCCATATTTAATTGCTTAGAGTTGGCCGCTGGCCGAAGAGTTTATCTGAAGCCGAGAAGAGAAGAGTGGGCCGAGGCAGACTTTTCGGCGCCATTTGTTTCTTGTTTACATGGGATGTCATTCTTTTATTGCGTCCAGATATGGTTTTCTAAGAAACAAAAGTCTCAAGTCCGTTAATTTTCACTTTGCTCTGTGTTTGTTAGCGAAGTATACATTCTATGCAAGGTATGGACATTGAGAGGTATTACAATAATGTTTCCATTTACCTTTCCTGTTTCAAACCCCTGCAGCTCAGTAAATGACGGAGTGTCACTGAACATGTTTAATATTTTTAAACTGGCTTCTGATGGGTTCGGAGGAGCAGGGCCACCACCTGTCTTCCTCTGTTCACTTTTAAAGGAACTGAATTCTCTTTTTGCGTGACTCTGGAGGTTTTTCCACTTGTCCCGTACTTCCTGCGTTGATCTTGCTGTCACACCGACGACGTTTACCGCCTCTGAGATTTCTTCCCAAATCTTGTTTTTTTGGCATTTGTTACACTGTTGGTAAATTTACTTTGAAGAATGTCCATACTTTCTTCAAATTTTTCCATTAAAACGGAAATTTCAGCGGGTGAAAAGTTTGCTTTCCGAACTTTCTTCGCTGGGAACGCCATATTGACAAAAACAAATTTCCAGCTATTTTATGACGTAAACTGACACAAAATAAATTGTAATTAATCAATATAATTCATTTTACTCTTAATCGTGGATTAGTAAATCGACCGAGTAATCTCCCTTTGAGCAACCGTTTTTTAACCAACAATTAACTAACCCACGATTAAGAAATTTAATCGGCGATTAGTTTAATCGCGGTTTTGAACAACGGGCCCTGAATAATATGGATAATCTCCTGTATCATACAAACCTTGGAGAGGACCAAAAAGCGAAGCAGTACATGCAGTTGCAAAACAAGTTTTTAAACTATAAACACCAGCTCAAATTGTTAATACCTGCAACAATACCCACTCAACTCCAAGAGCCAAATCAAATTTCTATGAATGTACTGACAGGCGAGTTACCAACTGCGCCAAACCCCGTTCAAGAACCACCAGAAATCATACCAGCGACTCCAGTTCAAGTACCAACCCAAGTGACAGCCCCACAAGCCTTATCTACCATGGCAACCTCTTCCTCTATCTCATCTCCCTGCCTCCCTCCCTCCCTCCCTCCCTCCTTTTTGACTCCCCCTCCCACAGTCAAAACCCTGTCACCAGTTAGAAAGTCTGTCAAATTTGTAAATTACCTCGACTATGAACCGAAGAAAGCCTCTAGACGATCTCGACGTTTACACAGGACTTCGCCTTACAAGTACTCTCAATACAATGAAGACGATTGATTGCATCCTAATTTTCTGATACCTTACTCATAAACATTTTGGAGTTGTTGTAATTTTGGTGTATTCATTTCAAATCTGTGTGTATTATTTTTTTGTATTCGCTAATAACAAGCAATTAAGTCTGTTAAGAAAACGCGTTGTCCAAAAAATAGTTATTGTCGCGTGTTGACAATTAATTAGCGCTCTGAACTTTTTATTGTTGTCATTTCAATGGTAAAGCTGTCCCATGGGCTTTTCCGTTGGAGTTTGTATACAAATTTAGGGTTGAAAGTAGAGTTCAGTGCGTGACTAACGGAGCGGAAAACTCGAGCAGTTAGCTAAGCCGAATAATATATTCACTCTGTCTCTCTGTCTCTCTGTCTCTCTCTCTCTCTCTCCTCGCCAAAGCTGAGGCACGGAGCTGATACGCTTGAACAAACTATTTGAATAGAACAATGAACTCCTTCAAGTAATGAACTTTATTGAAAAACGATTAGTTTTACACAAACAGTGCTGAGAACTTTATTTCACTTGTATTCATACCAATCAAACTTCAAACATTCGTCTTGAGTTTCATTTTGCTCTCGTCCAAAGTTTTTATACATTTCATATGCTCTTGTTTCATCTACTTTATCAAGGTGAGGTAAATACTACACTCATTTTTTTGTTCTCAATACTGTACAGGTCTAATACGTTAAACAGCAAAAAGTAATTGAATAGAACAATGGTCATACATCATTTCACATCATGAACTTTATTAAAAACACTTAGTTTTTTTTAACTTCATTTCACTCGTTTTCATAGCATCCAAGTCTCAAGCATTCATCTTCATTTTCGTTTTGCTTTCTTTCAAAGTTTTTATACATTAAATATGCACTTGTCTTGTCTACTTTGACCAGGTGAAATAAATACTTCAACCATGAGTCCTCCAGATAAACATCTAATTTTTTATGTATTTGTTCTTCAATCGCTGACCACACTTTACAAAGTTTTAAATGCTTTTTAGCTTCGTAGTGACAGATCCATATTTCTTCCTCCTCCTTCATCATGCAATCGTGATGCGTCTGACTTGGGTCGTCGATTTGGCATCCCTCACAACAACGCCACGCTTCTTCATACACCAGGTAATTCATTAGCAGCAGTGCTTGTATTTCAATTTCATCCACCAGTAGATTTCTTCTTTGATATTTATCAATCATGATTTCCAGCTGTGTATTCAGCTTCTTTTGCTAATTGTTCAAGATAAGGGGCCGACCATTTAACTCTTGAGGGGGGGGGGGGGGGGGTGGGTGGGTGATTTTGAAAAAAAAATTCCTGCAAGCACTTGTTGGGAGAAATAAATTGCATGCAGCACAAAGGAAAGAGAAAAAAAAATCTTGCACTGCTACAAGCAAGGAAAAATGTTGCAAAGCTATTTCATCATTCCTGGGGGGCTTTACAAAATCCCAGCAAAACTGCAACCATTCCGGATAATCTGCAAGCCAGCAAGCCACTTTGGTTAGCCTATTAGAATGACACATTTATTGGCTTAAATAACACTCTGGTTAGCCTAAACAACACACCGGTTGCAATGTCATATAATATAATAACAATATAACAATATAATATAACATTTTTGCGATGTTGAAATAATGCACCTATCACCTATCAATGCCTACCCCCAAAGAGGGGAGTGCAGGCATACCCATGGGCTATAATGATTGACATTTTCAAATATTTTGGGTCACTAAATTTCAAATTCCCCACCCTCTGCCATTTCAAATCTTGTTTAAATCCATAATTCTTGTTTTGAAACTATTGTACGATTGTCCCATGCAAGGCAATTGTGACATTTAGACATTTATTTTTGTTAAATAATATATTCAGTATAAAAAGAAACAGATCCAAACTTGTCTTGTTGTCAACCATAAATATATAAATAATTAACAGTAACATGTTTCTATATTTTTCTGTTTTTATATTTTTAAACGAGATACATCTTTATTATAATAATTGATAGATAAATAATAATACTTAAAATAATTTATAGATGAATTCTTCATTAGTAAACTTATACAAAAAATAGTGTATAAGTGATTTTCATAATCTCATGAAGCAACCTCAAACCCATGCATTTCACTTATGATTTATTTATTTGTCGTCTTGGATATATCATGTTTTTTTGCCCCATGAGTTTTGGTACAGTGAATCTGAAGCTTTAAAGTGCACCTAATCCCAAAATTGTTTTGGCTGAGATGAAACTTAGCCTTCACATAAAGAAATTGTAGTTTTGTTGCTCAAAGAAAATTCATATGATGCGAAAAAGTGTTAAGTTGCTTTTGGAAAAGCTTCAATTTTATATTTTTGCAGAAATAGTGTTTGAGGTTTGGTGCACTTTAATCTGCATTTAGCTACATCAAACCAGTACAGATTTACACTATTTAATTTACTTCCACAGTTTCTTCCAATTTCTGCTTCTTGTTGCCTTTTTTCTTGTTCTGTTCTTTCTTTTTTTTCTGTACTTTTATTTGTGTGCATTCACCGTATTTGGTACTGCACACCTCCACCACCTTTCCTACATGGGCAAGTTGACTCTGAATCATTTCCTTTGTCTCCATAAGAGCTTTCTTAAGAGGATAATAAAATTCATAGGCCTCAGATTTATCTGTTAAAAAATAAAGGTGTTTTTTTTGAGTGATCATGGAGTTTGTCGTGCGGTTTTAACTGGTAAGCTGTAGGAAATATTAATTAAAAAAGAAACATTTGGAACTTCCACAACGATTTTATACAGTGGAGACTGTGAGCACTGTGTATGCCTCAAGACTGTGTATATAAAAATATCTGCATCCTCCCCAGCAACCAGAATTGCCAAAATGTGTATATCCCCCTCACCCTGCCCCCCTCTCCCCCCCCCCCCACACACACACCCAAAAAAATCCAGATATTAACTGCACAGTTCACCAATACAAGCCAAGCTAGATGCCCTACCTGTTTTGACATTTCCTGTAGGGCCTATAGCATCTTGAATGGTCATCTCTATAGTTTCTTCATGTCCATTGATAGTATGGCATAGGCTCTCTAGGGAGTCCTTAAACTCAACACAACTTTCATAGTCAGCCTTTTTCACCGTTTCGTCTGTTAAAACTGGTACAGCTGGGAACCTTTCTTGTAAATTGGAAACAGTACCATAAATACTCTTTCTTTTGTAATATGGTGTCCATCCTTTAGTGTTCTTTTTTAAAGCTAAGAGCAAGGCGATTCGCTTCTCGCGTTCTTTTGTTGCCCATGTCTCGCATTCTCTTTGAGACTTGAATTTGTACTGTTGTGA
Source organism: Micromussa lordhowensis (assembly GCA_964020085.1). Lineage (NCBI taxonomy): Eukaryota > Metazoa > Cnidaria > Anthozoa > Scleractinia > Lobophylliidae > Micromussa > Micromussa lordhowensis. Next base: position 28,440,198 of record OZ026597.1, read on the forward strand.
TTCACACATTCTAAGCATAAAATTGTTGCTTAGTATTTGAACAGGATTTTGAGGATTTATATAGTACAAGTTTGCCCACTTTTTAGCTAAGTGACTTGTGGGAACAATAACACTTTTTCCGCCATCACATGTTCCTAGGAATCCTTGGAATGCTGGAGGAAGACTCACCACAACAGCGTTATTGTTGGTCTTAAGTCCTGGGACACTCGACAGTGGCTGTTGTCCCTTCCCTGTCTTTGATGCTTGAAGTTTTTTCGTCTTCCACTCGTTGAACTCTCTAAGCAGTCGTCTTGCTTGGAATGTCGTCATTCCAAAGTTCTGCACGGCGTCATCTTGTGTGTGGATATCTTCCAGGTGTGAAACTGACGTCAACCCACACTCCTTCATTTTGTTGAAATATCCTTTGAGGGAAATCTTTCGCAGCCATGATTGCAGTTTTTCTTCGCATTCTGTTTCTGGTTCTATGTCTTCTTGCTGAATGGATTCGTCACTTATTGTATCGACCAAGAGACCGTCCTCTCTGTCCGCCATCTTGTCAACATCAATGCGCTCACTGCATTATGGGGCGATTTTTTTTAAAGGATTCCTGCTGGTCGTCAACAGACAAGTGTTTTTTTGTAGAATCGCAGGCTCAGTTTTCTTTAGCGCTAAAACACAAAATATCAAAAATGGTGTCCATCGCTCATGCTAGCAGAACAAACAAAAGAAATTCGCACCTTTCAAAAGGTTTAGCGCGCCTCCGTATCTCTGAATGTAACAGGACAATTTCAGAAGCAAGGGAAAATCTACAAGAAAGGATTTCGCGTTCATCTTCGGCATCAAATGTGAGTTCTTATTCGTCCCTTGTGTGTTTACTTGATGAGCTCAAGCTGAAACAGTGTATGCCTTTCCATGTTGCGTTTGACGAGTATGTTGCCAAGCGAGAAAAAAGGAATAATAATCACATTTCTAGAGTGCAATTCAGAGACCTCCTCCTTCAAAAGAATGGACTGCCTGTGGTAATAGTATCGGTGAAGAATGAAGTATATGTCCTTCTAATAGAGAGAGCAGTAGACAATATTGACTTGTGTAAAGGCATTGATTTTCTGCTGGAAGAGAGCATTACTGAAACTCGCAATGCTGGTGTACAGAAGCACTCTCTTTTACTTCTCACTTCATTCTTCCCAATGCTGAGGAAACTTCTCTCATCTTCGATGGACTTTGCAGTAGTTTATTGCCTTTTAAGTTTGCTGTTGTCCAAAACTACGATCAAGATGTTTATGGGCGTGAATGAGGTCTTTGCAGGTTGCATATATGATGAAACGGTAAAGTTAGCCCAAGAAGTAGAGCAGAAAGACCAGGAAGCTACTGTGCAAGCAGAGAAGAACCTTCATGATTTGATCTCTAAGATTTCCAAGGAGATAGAAAAGGATACAGATAAACTTGAACGGAAAAGAAAAAGGTGTGACCCAGATGAAATAAATGATCTAGAGTTTGAGCTTCAGAACAAACGCCAACGCCTTGAGAATTTGAAATCAAACACAGGCAGGCAGGCCAAAAGATTCAAACAGCAAATATTCTATTCATGGAAAACAGCATTGAGACGGCAACTGGGTAAGAATAAAGGTTTCACAAAGATTGACAGGGGTGCAGAAAAAGCTGTGTACAATGTTTTGTACGAACAACTGAAGGCCCACGAGAGGAGATGGGGAGATGAAGGTACCGGGTACCTTGAAGAAGGAAGAATTCAAGGAAGAGAGCTGCATCGCATAGCAAATAAGTACCTGCAATCCAAAGGCCTCCCTCTTATTAAAAGCAGGGAAACTGTAAGATCTTGGGGTAAACCCAGAAACAAGAGTTCAAGACAAGCAATGCAGCATAGAGGTCAAGGTTTATGGAAAACAAGACGGTCTGAAAAGAAATTGTCAGATGTGCATGTGAACATCCACTACAACAGGGCTCACATTAAGAATTACACCAGGCTGATATTTAAGAATGATTCCCCATACCGCAAGTTTGCTGCTAGAAGAGCCATGGATGACAAAGCCTATTTGCGTTGCGGGACCTCTGAAGGCTTCAATAGGCCAATACATACACCTTTCCAGATTTCATCAAAAAGTCTTCAATTCAAATTACCGTAATCAGATTACCCACAAGACTCTGGATATGTTTCTCCAGGAGTCATTTTGCTTGTAAATAATATGAAGGAGGTTGCCTATAATGGTACAGATAAGTTTGTGAGGGAGGATGTTACAGTAACTGTTACATGTAAACCAAAGAAACTGTATCCCAGCTCTGCCACAAACTGGTTCAATGACCTCTACAGTGTGAGATATTTGTTTCCTGAGGAACATGAATTAGAACTTGATACTGACCCTGTACCAGACCATCAAGACCCTTCACCAGACCTTTAAGACCCTAAAACAGACCTTCAAGACCTTACACGAGACCATCAAGACCATACTCCAGACCATCAAGACCTTACACCAGGCCATCAAGACCATACTCCAGACCATCAAGACCTTACACCAGACCATCAAGATCCCACAGCAGACCATAAAGACTCTACACCAGACCAAGACGACTCTACACCAGACCATCAACACTCCAGTGAACATCACAAGATTACATTTAACAGGGAGCAACTGACATGGATGCTGGTGGTCAGGGACGCTCTGTTTCAGTTTGAGATGATGAATTTGAAGGATGACTACATGCAATGTGTGGAAGGAGGTGACCACTATGAACGGGAGTTGCTACGAACTAATGTTCTGCTGGATCGTATAGGAATAGCTTTGCCAGTACTTAGGGATTGCACTGTCCAGACATTCAGGGTATCAGAGCTAAATGATGCAGTTCTGTCCTTGCATAGATTGAAGGGTAAGTCAATTCTTTAAAACTTATCAGGTCTCAAAGCTGTATCATGAAGTTTTAATTTTGTGACTATAAATTTTGTTCAGACCAGCTTGTATTGCTGCAAGCAATTTAATGTATTGAATAAAATGTATTAAACTAGCAAGTTGATGTACTTGCTTCTGACAAAAAATGTAAAAAATGTTACGAAAGTTTTACAGGATCAGAGATGACATTTTCAAGATATCACGTGTTTCAATAAGTTGTTATTAACTCTCTTGCAGCAGTCTCCAGAAAAATGCAATTTTGTTTATAACATATGAAAGTACATCATAAAACACAATGAAGATTGCTCTGAAAAACATCTTGATATTCATATTTAAGACAAGTAATATTGGATGTTAACATTTCGGTTATAATCTAGACCATTTTAAAAACAAGTGAATTATGCTTACAAGTTGTAGGTGTATAAATAGTCGAGTAACAAAGAAAGTTCCTTGCTTGTTTTTATGCTATTGTCAAGTTCTGGCTTAATGATCTTTATGAAAAGTGATTCTAGAAAACAAAGTTTGTTCTAATTAGAGTTCACAGATAGTACATGTATTAATGTATTATTTGTTATTAAAAGACAGCCATCTTTAACTGCTTTTTATGAATTATGAATCAACACCTGTCAGCTAGAAATAATAATAATTTTCTTCAAAATATCTTTACAAAAACATCTAATTGGAGAAGTAGTGGAGTGCTGCTCGAGGGAATGCCTGGAAGAAGTTTCAGCTGCATATTCAAATACAGAGCAAGTTGTGAAGAAATGTCGTTTGTATCTTGAGTCTCAAAAGCTTCCTCAACACAGGTAAAATGTCTTCTATGTTAAGTGTTGATTTTCATTTTCTTGCTCTTGGGGCATCATCAGTGAATCCAACACAGCCTATTATAACATTTTTAGAAGCTGAAAGATTATAAAATTGAAATAATACATTTATACAAAATCTCCCAAGTATGTTAGTCTTCTTGTGACTATAAGTAGTAGATAAGATATGAGCGGGAGATCTGTATGGGTGTTTATAATGGCTCGCGTATTGGCTCCCCATTGTAAACACCCATACAGATTTCCCGCAAAGTATTGTTTAATATATGATTTGGTAGAGATCTGTATCAAAAGTTAATGAGTACCAATTAGCTGAGCAGGACTTTTTATGAAAAGTTTAATATTAAACTTATTGTTTGACTGGTATTGGGGCTTACAATTGTGTACATGTGATCTGAACACAGTGCTGGGATTGGTTCGCACCCTCATGAGTAATTAATGAATTTTACATTTATATTGTTTATGTATCCTAGACCTTTAGATATCCAGACAAGTGATGCTGGCCCAGGTGTGTCATCTCATGAGAAGCTGGTTCAAATTAGAATGGCCGAGTATTTCCAAGTTTGTAATCTAGATTTACAGGCTCGCATTCATTATGCACCTAATGACTCACGGTCACACATTGCAGAACAGGTGATGAGAAGCTTGAATGAAGCAACAGGTGATGGCCATTCCATTCCTGTTCCAAAAGTGCCTCTGTTTGGGGGCCTTAATCAAGATGAAGTTTTATCACTTACTCAAGATGAGTTTAATGCCCTTGAATCCAAGTGCCAAGAGGAAATATCCAAGCTTTGTGCCAAGGAAATAAAAAGGCGGTATAGAGGGAAGAGGTGCTTGGGAACCTCTATACACTCTCGGACCCCAAGCTATTCTCCGTCTGCCAATTTCTTCTTTGATGATGTATACATGAAGAAAGTACACGATTCCTCACAAGCTAAACAGAGCTCCTGTGCAGGTAGCACCTATTACTTTAAGCAGCTGCAGTTTGTCAAGACCAGTATATTGTACATGATGGTGCTATTGAAGGAATCCGTAATGGCTGCTTTGATGGAAAAAAGATGTGTGATGTTCATCAGTCTACCCTTGGATGCAACTGGAGAGGACCACCCATAAAGAGAGTGCCTGCACCTGTTCCATGTTATAAAGGTGACAGGCCTGGGTTTCATTACACAAACCCAGATCTGTTTTCAGATGCTCCAGAAAAGGAAAGAAAGATTGATGACTTTTGCCTTAGGGCAAAATTTGAAGTGGCTGTAAAAAAGGTTGGCCCCATTCAAGTAAAGGAGAAGGAAGTATGTGGAGACGATGGATGTGTCAAGAAGTCGGTGTTTGATGATAACGATACCCTCAACAAGCTTCTGGCTAATGTAGATGAAATAGTAGAACGTTACACAGGGGAAGACCTCAGAAGGGCAGTGGAAACTGAATTTCAAAGGAAGTATTCCATGTTACTAAAGGCACATTTAGCTAAAGGGTCACGTGCTGCCAATCAAGCAGATGAGCTTTCAAAATCTGTTCATGAAATAGACTGGAAGGATGCTATACAGACAGGAAAAATAGACAAAATGTATGTGAGCCAGCTCGATCTTTACTTGGAGAAAGTTGCTGGATTCCAGAACAAAGCCCTCCATGCAAAAGGGTTTACAAAGTCATCA
>OZ026597.1:28450552-28493052 GCA_964020085.1 Micromussa lordhowensis
TAGGTCTGACAGTGTTCTGGTTTACTTGTTGTTGAACGACATTTTTGTCACAAAGCGGCGAGATTATGACGCCTTGCGGTCAGCATAATGAGCAATCTGGACCGCTACCACATTCCTTCTGATTAAAGCCCATACAACTGCCTTAGGAAAGTTTCCTAAGGCTTTCTATGGGACAACGGGAGATACTTACAGTGCACGCGATTTCCGTCCTGTCATGTTGCATGTACATGTTTAGGAACTTCGAGCTGCCATTTTGTTTTCAACTTCTTTCGCCACTCGGTTTTCTTCGTTTTAGATCATGCAAAATACATTGTTTTTTTAATCACAAAAAAAAGGCATTTGGATCCATAAAAGGTAGGAAATTCTTACTAAAAGTGTCAAACGTGAGCTGGTTTCATTAAGCGGCCAAAAAAACCTTCCCTTAAGTCACTTACCGCTGGAGCGCCTTCTTCCCTTCGAAACCAGAACTGCAACCTGCAAACGTGACGGCAAAGCGCTGACCTCCTCAGGTTCGCCCTTTGCTGTAAACGTGATGCTAAAACCCCCTAATGAAAATTATGGTATACCGACAAAACATTCCGGGCGAAAAGAGAGCATATGCGAGGTATCTCTCGTGATAAAGAGAAAGAGATCGCCCAGGTTTGTGACCATAGCCAGAAATTCCGAACCATGAATGGCGTTACATAGGTCGCCACATTCAATGTTGTGATTGGCGTACGGCTTTCTTGTAAACAAGTCACGCCAGCGCCGTTGCCGGCAAGCAAACTTTGAGCCCAAAACATAGAGATTATTTCGACATTATTACTTTATGTTTAAGATAATTTCACTAAAATAAACTTTTTAAAAACTTTACCGATACTCTCCTCTTTTTTCCCTTTCACTTTCGTACGACGAGAGGCCTTTTCAAGCGCTTTTGAGTTGCCGTAAATCAGATCGAGAATCAGTTTCGATCGGTGACTGTTATGTCAAGCAGTACGAAAACCCTCAAGGGAATCCAAGTCCCAGGCTCCTTCAAAAAATTGCCAAAAGAAGCCTGGAGGATAGCTTCAAGCTTAGTCAAAATGGCGGTTGAGTTTAGTTATGAAAAGTACACTTGTGGTGGAGAAAACAGTTCGCGTAGAGTGAGTGTTCGGTGCGAGCGATTATGAAAGCCGTGCACACTAAGATGAACAATTTTCGGGAAATTCAAGCATCTTTAAATGAAAAAACCGCAAGATATCCAAATCGAAGAGAGCCTAATAATATGGAAATTGAAAGCACTTCATGTGGTCTTAAAGTTCCACATTGGGATGCTGATTCCACTCATTAGCAAGTTGAAGAAACTTTTAAAAAAAGAGTCAATGGTTTGCATGAAATTAAAAGGTTAGTATGGCGTATTCTTGTAAGTTTATATGCGATTCTTCAAAAGCTAAAACCGCAAGAATTATATTATGTTCAACAACAAAACCACTTCCAAATTAAAGGTATTGCCACAACGAAAGAACTTTGGATTGGGACTGTGAAATTCAACCACCTTAATCTCTTCAGCGATCAACTGAACGATAATTTCCATACATTTTCCTATAAATAAGAAGAGAGCACATGGCAGTGTTTCGTCACGCTTCGCGGGGGGTTACGACTCGGAATTTCTGGCTATGATTTCCACTTCGTCAGAGAATAAAATTACCTCCCAAACATTACCTGATGTTTGGAAAAAAGAAGTGAGCATCCCGTGGTCGTAAGAGGAAACTGTTGTTAAGGGAAGAGAGATTAATTTTACGCAGTATTCCAGTGCTAAGGGAAAGAGAAGGCTCATTCACTTCCAAACGACTTATGCAACACAACAGAATTCATGGTGTCAGTGATCATATCATTCGCAGGCTTTTAAACAGGAATGGCTATCACTACCTTCAAGCTCTTAAGAAGGGTCTAATGAGTGCAAGTGACAGAATGAAATGGGTTGCATTTGTGAGACGTATCATAAACAATTACCTTCCCGATGTTAGGACAAACAAGATTGCATTTTACTTAGATGGCGTATCGTTCATATGCAAATCTAATCCAATGGATCAGGCCCGCGCTCCTCACGGCAAGATTTGGCATAAAGCATGTGAAGGACTTGAGCAAGGCTGCGTAGCCAAAGGGAACAAAGCAGGAATACGACAGAATGTTTGGCTCTTTCTTTGAGACTTTCATCGAGTCCATGTTTCAAGCGGCATAAAAAGGAGAAAGTAGAATGTTCTTGATGGATTGAGACCCATCCCAAAACAGTGCACAAGCTAGAGGAGCCATGAGAAGAGTAGGATGTGACCTGATTCCCGCAAGATCTCCAGAATTAAACGGCTGCGAAAATGTGTTTAACATTGCTGCAAGGAAATTGAGGAAAGATGCATTGGAGAGAGCCATTACACGTGAATCGTATGGACAATTTTGCAATCGAGTGCAGCAAACTATTGAAGCAGTACCCGTAGAGACATTAGATGATCACTACCCAATGTAGTTTCATAAAAATCCCATGAAATACTCGTGAAAGACCCATGAATTGTTTTTCAGGGGCCATGAATATTGCAATTTCCTATTTTCATGGCCTCACTGAGACCCATTAATTTTTCATGAAAATCCTTTCATGGCTCATGAAAATCTTTTTCATGGCCATGAAAAGTCGTCGCTCATCCAGAACTGAAATTAATGGGTCATTAAAATATGTTTTCATGGTCATGAAAATTCATGAAAAAATAAAAGTTAAATTTAATGGGTCATGAAACATACACCACTAGATTTCAGGGCCCTTGAAATTGAAATGGTAGTCAGAAACTGGCCAGAGAGGAATTTAATGGGTCATGAATGTATGTGTTCATGGCCATGAAAAGTCAGAAATATGAACCAAAATATAATTTAATGGGTCATAAAATATACACCAATACATTTCACAACACACAAAAAGTCTACAAATGAACATATGAAAGGTTGTATATTTGAGCTGCAGAGATAGCACTACTTTAATAGCCCTTAAAGTAACTGAGAATATCACACTCCAGAAAAAGAGGGCAGAGTACAATATTTTGCAAGTGTTGAAACATCAAGATTTCATAGTGTGCCCAAGCTCGAAAATTTCCTCAACTACAATGCCAAAATAATACTTGAAATCGCTTGACAATTCTAAACAAACCATCTGCTATTTTAAGAAGAATGGAATGAGTTATTTCCTAGAAATTCTGGGTATCTAGTCATATGGAAAACAATTCCCGGCTGCCAGATATCTTGAAAATATTGTCTATTCACTGATTCCTATTAAAAACCTGATTGTACAATTATAAATACCGGAATTGTGGACATGATAGGGCCACAACGTTTATCCCCAGACTTCAGTTTCGTTTCTTGACCATGACTACTGCATACTTACCCCTTCTCACAAAAAAGGTCAAATATTTTCCACCTCCGTAAGAAGAAAATTCTTTGGGACAACTATGCCCTCCTACAAATGATTTCTAAGTACTTTCCAGCCTGTGGCAGGTCTCTAAATTGTGTAAAGATCTGTAAAAAAGGCCGATTCCTGTTGTCCCTAATGGCTTCTTGGAATTCGAACATGCCAGACACGAGCCGCCATCTTGGATTTAAATGTTGATAGAACCCTGGGACCCAGTTTGCTATAACCCATGATGCAATGCTCTGAGCAACGCGCGGTTGCTTTCAACGGTCAAAAACGAAGTGTGATCATGGCGGGACATGACGATATTCTGAGATATTTTACTACGAAATGCCTGTGGAATGATGTTTAAAAGCGACAAAATCTGGATCTTGTGGCTCTAGGAACAATTGTAAGTATAAAAAATCGCAAGTCTTCTGGACTTAGACTTTATACAGTGTTTTTGATGATCAGTACTGTAACGATATAATTTTATCGCCAATAAAATCGATCTCGCAAATACTAGATAGAAACACAGAACTAGCATGAGTTGTTGACATAATGATGGCATGAACAAAGAGAATTTACATTTTGATGATCAAAGTAAACAAGTTGTTTTTCTTTTTCTTCGTCGCGGTATTTTCTAAACGAAATAGAAAACATGTTCTCCATGTTCCTATCGAGTTTTAGAAACACCCGTGAAAGTCTGGGAGAACTCGAAAAAGCTGTGGAAACACTCACCTGCAGCTCGTTTTCCCACAGCATTTCTCGTTCTCCCAAATTTCACTCATGTTTCTATTACCCAATAGAAACACAGCACATGTTTTCTATTTCTTAATTATAAGCGTAATAGAAGGTTAATGTTGACAAGTCCAGTGTTGGAAATTTGCACTCGCCTGCTCGTCAATACGAGTGTGAAAAGTGTCAAGTGAGTACAAATCATTGATCACTCCCCCGTTTGGCGAGTATGATTTTCTGTTTGGGGAATTTAAGCTTAAATATTGAGAACACTCCTTTTTATTTTCCATTTTGGCAAGAATATCTCTAAATGAAAACTTACCATTGCTTTTATTTTACTTTTTTAACTTTCAAGATGCCCAAATAATTTCAAAATAATACTCAACACAGTGTTTCATAAACAGACAAAATGAACTATGGCTTCCTCCAGTGATAATTTACATAATGGTTGCACATCAATGAAGGGATACTGCTAGTCTAACAAGTACTACTAATGCAATATTCTTATAGATTTTTGTTAGCAATAAGAGAAGTTCAATTAATGACAATATTTTTTGATCAGTAGTAAGTTTGATTTTGGTCTTTGTAAGCTGTATATATATAGTGATTTACACAGTAGAAAAAATGTTCATGTTTAGAATTCACTACATACAGCATATAAAGTTATTATTACAACTAATATATATGTCAAAATCGGTCAGAATCCTAGAAGGTTATTTTCAGATAGAATTTTATGATCATGGCAAAATTTATTTAATTATATGACTGAAAAAGAAATCAGTGATAGAATAATATTTAACAATTTGTTAATATTCAAAAGTTCTTTATTTAAAAAGAAAATGATATAAAGATATCCAGTATTCATGCTGGAAATAAGATGCAAGAATTTTCTGGTCATATGACACCAAAATGGTTACAATAAAAATATTTGAACAGTACATGCAGCAGATTGATGTTTACGTTAGTCATACATGACATCAATATCTTTGCCTGGACAGATGGGTGACAAATGACTATAGGATTTGGGTAAGTTTTTCCTATAATATTGTTCAGTGTCTTATGGTACATGCACAGGTAAAAATGTGGACTGCACTTATAGCTTACAGTTTTTGGGACTCATCAAAGATCCTGTTGCCAAGGTGTCATTATATGAACATGACAGTCATTTACAAAGTGTTTTAGTGAGTATAAAGCTTTTTAAAAAACACTAGGCTTACATTTAACTGACAGCAATTTACAGAATTCAATACAAGTTACATTGCTTTTGCTAAAATGAAATTCAACGAAGCAAGTGTCATGTGTGTTGTTAGAAGTCACTGAACCAGCAGCTAAGTCTGTTTACCGCTGTCTGTCATTACTTATCAACAAGTCAGACTTTTTATGTCCAGGCCATACAAACCTATCATTTCTTTTGCAATTTTTTGCAAATAAGATTGATGAAACAAATTGTAATGATATCAAAATGGCTGGAATAAAAGTATTTAGTTGTTTTGTAGTTAATGGACTATTAATGGGATTTTCATGGGTTGCAGGAGTAATCATTTGCCCCATGAAATTAACAGGGAGTCAAATTTCATGGACCATAAAAATTCTGTGAAAAGGTAATTAAAGTAGTGTGAAAATTTTAAAAATTAAAATTTTAAAATTAAAATTTCCCCATTCAGGGGTTTTTCAGGAGCCATGAATTTTTCATGTCATTAAAAGAAATTGGTGAAAACAAAGAACTGCCTATAAATGATTGCTGTAAATGATTTTAATTCTCTTAGCGAGATGATGCGAGACTCTACACATGTAAATATTTTTAAACGACAGGTTTATAATTTTTTAATTTAGGTGTTTTATAAATTTTATATTTTTAGTCCTGCTAGTTATATAAGTTTTTAATTTTAATCTCTGAGGTCCTTTTCAAAAAGCACATACGTGAAAAGTTTTCCTTAATAGAGATGTTTTTCTTTTATATTCGTGAACGAGTTTAAATGTATGTATAACAACATCGAGAAATGGTTACACTGAAGAAAAAACATTCATGCCTCTAACATTTAGCAGCAATTAAAGGCACAGCTTATATCAAAAGTGAAATAACACGCACCTTTCTTCAGGAGAACTGCATGTATGGACTGGTGTGATGACACAATCTGAATCACTGCGGAGAAAATAGCTTTAAGTCAAAACTTGGCTGTATAGCATAGCTGACATGAAAGCAAAGTAGTGGAGTGGGGGGGGGGGGGGGGGGTGGGGCTTTGATAATCCAACAACACTGAAAGGGAAAAATGCCCACCTTACGCTTCTTTAAATCGTCCCCCTTATGGCTCGATCAATTCCAAGCCCTCTCGTCACCTTTGTCGGGCATTTTTTCACTTCTTCCCCACGGGTGGGACATTTTTCGAAGGTCAGCCCGGGGGTGGGGCATTGCCAAAAACAACTCGGTCTTACGGACCTAAAAAGTAGCATATGGCTCCACTCCAACATGCACAATTGTTTCCACTTGCAAACAAGAGATGACAAAAAGAAGAATGTGCACGGTACGAGAAAAAGTTGTGGTTTTAGCTATTAAAAAGCGATTTGAACTATTACAGATCCCATAAAAATACATTTGTGAGCGGTTATTGCATTCTTGTTCTGCAGGTTGGTCATTTAAACTCTTTTCGAAGCCCCGCCGTGGGGCATTTGCCACAATTTTGAAGTCAAAAGAGAAATTCCCGACAAATGCCCGGGGGGGGGGGGGGAGGGAGGGATGATCGCGTTTGGAATTGATCGAGCCATTAACATGATTAAAACTTGGGAGACCCCTTCTAACAGTTAGCACACACATCCATTAGCTCCACAGCTGATGTTTTATAATAGTTTATATAATATTTTCGCAAGGTAACCGATGAAATTTGCTCTCAAAAAATTTGAATAAAAAATAATTTGTGCATAATGTAAATATAAATATTTATTATTACATGACAAGATCAGCATGAGCAAGAAGTTGCCAAACAACTGGGGCTTCAAAAATCATGCAACCGTTTTGTGTCATGGATGTTAAAATAATTAAATAGATAAATAAATAAATAAATAAATAAAATGAGATCTTCACACTTCAATGAAATAAAATTTGAACAGACATCAGTGACTGCATTACTTGTGACTTCAGTAATGAAAGTATTAAATCTCGCAATCTTTCTAAACCCGTAACTTGTTTAGCACATTCCGAAAGTGAAAGCAGTACATGGATGTCCAGCACGTGTATACACCGATCGTGGAACTGAAAACGGACTGATTGCTGCAATGCAGTGCTACTTATGCGCAGAAGGAGTTGACGAATATGCAGGTTTCAGAGCTCACAAATACGTGAAAAGCATCAGAAACCAAGAATTGAAGGTTACTGGTCACACTGCAGAAGTATAGCAGGCAAGTTGGTGGATTGATTCTTCAACAACTTGCATGAATCTGACATTCTCGACCTAACTAGTGAGATACACAGAGAAGCACTTTGGGAAGTTCTCCTTTGCAGATGTCTTGCTGGATGATCTTGATAAAGTAAAGGATTTCTGGAATTCTCATCGTATCAGGAAGTCGAAGCATGCTACTGTGCCAGGTGTGCCTGATATGAAGTACATTCCTCCAGAAGAATTTGGGCGAATTGATTGCTTGTTTCCTTTTTCAGGCAAGATAAGGGAAATGGGGGATAAATTGCAAGAATTGGGTGCAGAGGATGACATTGAGCCAATCAGGGAGGAGTACTTTCAGTCTGTGATTGAAAGAAATGGTTTGTCACACCCCACATCTGTTCTGGAGGCAGGAAATCTATTTCAGAAACTTGTCCAGTTTGCAAAAGGTTGAATAACTTTTCGGGAAGCATGTGTATTCATGATGAAAGGAGTTCAATGTTAAAACCAAACGTAAATATTACAGTTATTACAACCTCTGGCTCTTTTGAGGACACCAGTTTGCGCAAAATGTAATTAAGATAAATGCATCCTTACTAAACCACTAACTGTTGGTATTTCCTCATTTCAAAACAGCCTTTGACACTTACAACTCCCATGACCATGCGTGTTTCTTCCAAGTATCTCAGAGTTAGTGACATACATAAAAGTCTTCTCCATAACATGTCAATACAAAGTCAAGCATTTGGCCCCTGAGATCAAGTATTGATCTCTTACATAGTATGGATGTAAGTAGGTGTGTGAAGATTGGAAAGGACAGTTGATAGAGTTAAGGGTTAATCGTTCTTGTTATAGTCAATAGATAGTGTTAGTAATCAACCAACTTGACACAAAGTTTCAGATAAACGGCAAAAAATGCCAATTAAAATTGTTAGGGATATCAATTGTTGTGCGAATAAACCATGTTATATCTATCAAGATTAACAGTTTTTCAATCAGTTTTTAAATCAGCTTCCAGGTTGTGTAGAAAGGTGATATGAGGATAAGTGCCCCTAACCAGTATACTATATACACCAAACCCACGAAAAAGTTCCGAAAAGAATTTCCTTGTTACCCCTCCTGAATCAATTGCATCTTCCCCGATAAACTTAACTAAAACCCTTGCTTTAAGATCTTCATCTTCAGTGCATTCAAATGTCCTAGTTACTATATTATTCTTTTGAATTATTTCAATCAAAGTGAACTGTTCATTTGGAGAACCATTCAAGGTTTGTTCAAATGCTTCTTCCAAGGACTTGGGTGGTGTAGCGACATGCGGATAGACAACAAAGTCCACGAAACAAAACTTATTTATTGCAATTAGCAGCAACAACAAAACTACAAGATGGTTGACCACACTAGAAGTCGCGTGGCACCCAAGGCGGGAACTAGACAAGTGCTTCATGTAACCATACTCATTACATCTCCCTTCCTAAGTCTAATAGTTTAGTAAAGTGCAGACAGAACGTTGACGATAATAAAAAACGAAAACAAGAGAATAATTTTCAAGTCTGCCTCAGACAATCTCGTACATTAAACGCCCCTGCACAAGTACATAACAAAAGCAAATTAAAAAAGGCACAAGGGAGAGTCAGTGTCTTATTTCAGCACTCGTAATCTTTTAACCACAATGGGGGGGCGGCGGTCCCGTACTAGACAACCTTCAGTATGAGGTCCAGAAACCACTGGTGATGATGGTATCATTGGCTGTGGCAGCTCAGCTGGGCTTGACTCAACCAGTTCAGTAGGATCGGTCATGTCCAAGTCCAAGTCCAAGATAAAAAATTTATAAATCAGGCTGATATACCCGTTTTTTATAAACAATTATTGCTCTATTTTTTAGAACTCAAAAACCTGTATGGTTACTGTAATGGTCAAGAATTGATCCTGTTTAACAACAAAGAGATCCGTATTGAAAACAAAATCATATTCCTGAAATCCTGGTTTGAAAACGAAATACTGACTATTCAAGACATCCTCAATGAGAATGGAAAGTTTCTGCCTTTCAAAGAATTTAAACAAATCTACAACGTAAACTGCAACTTCTTAAATTACTATCAAGTCATTAATGCAATTCCGAAACACTTATTAGAAAAGGCCAGAAATACCCAATTAAATAAAAACCACTTTCTGAACCATGGTTCTAACTTTCAATTGTCCCCTTCAATATCGATCGATCTAATGAAAATGAAAAATAAAGATTACTACTGGCTTTTCATGAAAAAAAGTATTTCAAAGATAACTGCTACCAGTAGATGGGAGCGAGAACTTTCATTAAACGATATTCATTGGAAAGACCACTTCAAACAGCTCAAATGTATATGTAAAGAGAACAAACTTAAAGAATTTTATTTTAATCTTGTGCATAGGATACTTGTTTCCAAGAAAGAACTTCACCTGTATGGTATAACAGATAACCCAAATTGTACTTTTTGCGGTCAGCCTGATTCGATGAGCCATACTTTCATCGAGTGCCCAAATTCTAAACAATTTTTCAATGAAGTGCTGCAATACTTCAATCAAGTTAACGTCACCTCCTTCTCGCTAAGTGTCGAAGAACTACTATTTGGAAAATCGGCAGATAATGGGCAGCCTCTTTACAAGAAATTAAATTACTCTATGCTTTTTTCTAAATACTATCTGTACCACCAGAAACTAAATCAAATGAACCCTGACCTTAATGAATTTGTAAACAGACTTAATGTTAAATACTGTATAGAGAAATTCATGTAAATATGCTTTATGTTAATTATAGCCCAAGTAAATCTTTCAAGCCGTTATTTATAATATATATTTATAGTATTTATATTTATACCACTCATATTTACATTATTTATATTAACTGATTCGATGTTTTTATTTATTTACTTATTTATTTTATTTTATTTATTTTTTCTTTTCTTCCTTAAACTTGTAAGTGTATTTGAATAAACCATAAACAGTGAAATAAAATAAAAAAAATGTCCAGGTCTGTCTCCACTGACTCCGGTAACTCCTTGGGTGTTGCTCTAAGCCATTTGCGGTTCCGACGATAATGCTTTCCGTTCACCTCAACCAAGTAGGAACGGGTCCCCTCCTCTCCAATGACATGACCCAGTGATCATTCCTTCTCGCGTGGCAATCGCATTCTAATGGCATCACCATCAAGCAATTTTGGCAGTTCATGTGAGTGACAATCATAAAAGTGTTTCTGCTTCCTAATGTTGATCTTTTCAGGGACATCAGTAATCAGCTGTGGAGTTAACAATTGCTTGGCTACTGGAAGACGGGTGCGTGTTCGCCTACCATATAGTAGCTGAATAGGAGAAGCATTCATACCCTCAGTTGATGTATTGCGCTACTCAAGTAACGCCAGCAGAGGATCACGCTTATCAGCTCGGGCCTTGGTCAGCAATGACTTGCAAGTCTTAACTGCATTTTCGACACGACCATTACTTTGTGCGTGATACGGGCTTGATGTGACATGGTGAAAATCCCATTCCTTACTGAAGGTCTTGAAATCTTCACTGTTGAAGGGGATAGGATAGGATAGGAGAACTTTATTTAGAAACGGTAAACTCATCAGTCACAACTAAAGCAAAGGTAAAAGAAGCGCTACATGAAAAACTAAATTTGAGCTTTGAACCGGCGATTGAGCGAGCGCATCGTGTTGGAATGAGACCAAGATCAAGTGCTGCTGATGGTATCAACAGACGTCCAAGAACCATAGTGTGCCGTTTACGTGATTGGAAGCAAAAGGATGAGATTCTTAGAGCCGCCCGAAGGATCAAGCCGCCCGGTATATTTGTTAATGAAGACCTCGCAAACGAGACTTTGGAAAAGCGGAAAGAGCAGCTTGATAAATTCAAGGAGGCCAAGAGAGCTGGAAAGACGGCATATTTCGTGTTGGACAGACTTGTTATAAAGGACAGACGCAGGGTAGAGTCCAGCTAAGTTATTTTAAGTCCTACTATTCATTTATCATTTCCTTATTATTATCTCCTTAGTAACGATAATATGCCCCTAAATGCTTTACCGTTTAGTCATTTAGATGATGATGAATTTACTGCGGTGATTTACGAATTTAGAAACGGACCTGTTCACTTTGATCCTGAGAGACTATCTAGCTTATCTTTAAATCCTTTAACTTCTGATTTTGAGCGGTTTTTAGTTCGGTCTGATGATCTGGACCCTGACATACATTTCAATATTGATGGTCGATGCTCCTATTTTGTAGAAAATAAATTTAACGATGTCCTTCAAAACGAATCTGCGATTAGTCGTGAACAATTGAACCATCTTTCATTTTTCCATCTAAATATTCGAAGCCTCCAAAATAAGGTTGATGAATTATCAACACTTTTATCCACCTTGAATATAAAATTTTCCGTTGTTGGGATAACCGAAACCTGGCTACAGGATTCACCACTTGGAGTCAACATTGATGGTTATAATTTTGTTTACAAAAACCGTCGTGCCAGATCGGGTGGAGGTGTTGGTTTGTATCTATCGGACAACCTTGATTACAGAATTCGCACAGACATCTATGCTGATGAAGATGAGGTGATGGAATCATTGTTCATAGAAATCATTCGTCCCCATGAGAGAAACGTTATTGTTGGGTTAATTTATCGCCCTCCAAATCAAAATGTAAATGATTTCGTGACAAGGATGAACGACGTATTAGAAAAAATATCTCGGGAAAACAAAACGTGCTATTTAATGGGAGACTTCAATTTGAATCTGCTGAACAATGAAAATCACAACGCCACTGGGGAATTCTTAGATGGTCTGTATTCACATTTGTTTTTTCCTTTAATCACGTTACCTTCCAGAATTACTTCTCACACTGCTACTCTGATTGATAACATTTTTTCCAATCATGTCGAACACAGTTACTTGAGGTCTGGACTCTTAATAACTGACATTTCAGATCACCTACCAATATTTTCCATCTCTTCTGATTATACTCGTACTAATCAACGCCAAGAAATTTTATTTGTTCGTGACAAATGCGAGCAAAATATCCTTAATTTCCTGGACGAAGTAGATTGTATAAACTGGTCTAATTTAGATGGGTATAATGATCCTAAAATCTGTTACAATAAATTTCTCGAGCGATACACTCAAGCTTACGAAAAACATTTTCCCCTAAAGAAACTAAAACGTCACCCTCAACTGAGGAAGCCGTGGATATCCCAAGGCCTACTCAAATCTATTAAGAAGAAAAACAAACTGTACAAGCAGTATCTTTCAAATCTCTCATCTCAGAAGGAAGAGAAATATAAAGCATACAAGAATAAATTGAACCACTCTTTGAGAATCGCGAAACGTTTATATTATGATAAGAAGCTAAACGAATCAAAATTTAATATGAGAGCCACTTGGCGCCTTCTTAATGAAGTATTAAACAACAAGAAATTAAGACCTAAACCTAATTCAGTTTTCAAGGCTGGTGACCAAGAAATATCTGACCCAATGGAGATCGCAAATCGATTTTGTCATTATTTCAGTAATATTGGACCGAATCTTGCCAAACGGATTCAATCTGCCACCTCCCATAAGGATTTTCTTTCAGGTGATTTTTCTCAGTCTATGTTCCTAGGCTTAGCAACTCAGGAGGAGATTATAGACACCACATGTAAGTTCCCGGCGGGAAAATCAGCTGGGTATGACAACATTCCCATGTCTATTATAAAACGATCAATTAACAGTATTTCCACTCCATTAACACATATTGTAAATCTCTCTATCATTCACGGTATCGTCCCAAATGAATTGAAAATTGCTCGTGTGGTTCCTATTTTTAAATCAGGCGACAAAGCTCTCTTCAGCAACTACAGACCTATTTCAGTTCTACCTTGCTTTTCGAAGATTTTGGAACGAATAATTTATAACCGTATTATAAATTATCTTAATGACTTCAATGTTCTCTGTGACAATCAATATGGTTTCAGGAAAAATCGTTCTCCTAGCCTCGCGCTTATCGACTTATGTGACAGAATTTCTTCTGCTTTCGATAGAAGAGAATATGCCATTGGAGTGTTCTTAGATCTCTCGAAAGCATTTGATACGGTAAATCATGCCAGTCTCTTTGACAAACTCGAACATTATGGGATCTGTGGTCTAGCACTAGAATGGGTAAAAAGACCTAATTCAGTTTTCAAGGCTGGTGACCAAGAAATATCTGACCCAATGGAGATCGCAAATCGATTTTGTCATTATTTCAGTAATATTGGACCGAATCTTGCCAAACGGATTCAATCTGCCACCTCCCATAAGGATTTTCTTTCAGGTGATTTTTCTCAGTCTATGTTCCTAGGCTTAGCAACTCAGGAGGAGATTATAGACACCACATGTAAGTTCCCGGCGGGAAAATCAGCTGGGTATGACAACATTCCCATGTCTATTATAAAACGATCAATTAACAGTATTTCCACTCCATTAACACATATTGTAAATCTCTCTATCATTCACGGTATCGTCCCAAATGAATTGAAAATTGCTCGTGTGGTTCCTATTTTTAAATCAGGCGACAAAGCTCTCTTCAGCAACTACAGACCTATTTCAGTTCTACCTTGCTTTTCGAAGATTTTGGAACGAATAATTTATAACCGTATTATAAATTATCTTAATGACTTCAATGTTCTCTGTGACAATCAATATGGTTTCAGGAAAAATCGTTCTCCTAGCCTCGCGCTTATCGACTTATGTGACAGAATTTCTTCTGCTTTCGATAGAAGAGAATATGCCATTGGAGTGTTCTTAGATCTCTCGAAAGCATTTGATACGGTAAATCATGCCATTCTCTTTGACAAACTCGAACATTATGGGATCCGTGGTCTAGCACTAGAATGGGTAAAAAGTTATTTCTCTGAGAGGGCACAATTTGTCGAATTTAACAATGTTCGGTCTTCTCCACAGGGAATTTCATGTGGGGTGCCTCAAGGCTCAATTCTTGGTCCCTTATTCTTCATCCTTTACGTTAATGATTTGAACAATGCTTCCTTGCCGAGTGCCGTGTATTAAAAAAAAAAAATTCTAAATTTAACTTGATGAAAAGAGACGCTCGCAGCCAGCCCAGAACGCGTTAAGGGAGTCGGCCTGCCGCAACTCGATTGGTAAGCTATTCCAAAGAACTGCTCCAGAGTAACTGAAGCTATTCTTCATATATTTTGTGTGTGGCTGTGGGATGGCTAGTTTGCCCTCTGTGTCCCTTAAGGAGTAATTGGAGATGCTACTACGGTCAACAAATTTGGAACTAAGGTAATCTGGAGCAAGACCATTAAGCGACTTGTAAACCATCACAGCCTTATGGATTGTTCGTTTGGATTGTTCGTTGAGAATCAAGTTTTATCCATCCAAGTTTTTTAATGAGGTTATCAGCGTTGGCATCATAGTTCGAGTAAGTGAGTATACGCGCAGCGTGATTTTGAAGTTTTTGAAGTTTTTGAAGTTTACTGGCTAGGGTTTTGCCGCAACATCCCCAGACAGAGTTACAGTAATCAAAGTGAGGCTGTACTAAAGACATGAAAATTGATTGGAGAGTCTCGTGTGGAACGAAAGGCCTCACTCTCTTCAACGCTCCGATACCAGACGCGATTTTCTTACATAAATTCTCAACATGAACATTCCAAGATAGTGTCTGGTCAATATGAACACCAAGAGATTTCATAGAGGTAACATGAGTTATAGGTGCACCGTCAATCATAAGTGACGAACGATTGTGAAATGTGCTTAGCCTCTGCCTCGATCCGATCAACATAAATTCAGTTTTAGATGCGTTAAGAGTAAGCTTGTTAGCAGTTAACCATTTTTCAACTCTAGCAAGATCCACATTTAAAACGGTATTAATATTATCGATGTTATGGCTTGCAAAGGATATGTGTGTGTCATCGACATACATTCGAGGTTCAGCATTTGATAGACAGTTAGGTAAGTCGTTGATATATATTATAAAAAGAAGTGGACCCAGAATTGTACCTTGAGGTATACCACAAGTAAGGAAATGGTCCCCAGAGAGAGAACCATTTATAAAACACCGCTGTTTACGGCAGTCCAAGTATGATCTGAACCAATCGTATGAAGTACCATGGACACCATATTTCATAAGTTTAGACAAAAGAATATCGTGATCGATGGTGTCAAAGGCTTTCTTCAAATCCAAGAAAACGACTGCGTTTACATTACCCTGGTCAATGTTGTAAGCCCAGCTATCAGTAGCTTCAAGTAATGCAGTGATAGTGGAATGAAGAGGTCGAAATCCCGATTGGTGTCTTGAAATGAGTTTGTGTATAGCAAGGTGATTATAAAGTTGATCATAAATGATTCTCTCAAAGACTTTAGCTACAACTGGAATAACTGAAATTAGGCGGTAATTATTTAAATCCGAACGATGACCCTGTTTGAACAAGGGGACGACTTTCGAAAGTTTCCATTCATCAAGGAAAATTCCAGAAACAATAGATTGATTAAAGATAGTACAGAGTGATTCGGCTATTAAATCAGCACATTCGCGCAAGAGTTTTGCAGATATTTTGTCCAAACCAGTAGATTTTGATTTACATAATCTAGACAAAAGCAGAAGAACCTTGGGGACGCTGGTTGGTTTTAGTTCGAATGTGCAGTGACCAGTCTCAGCTAAATAATCCAAATGTGAAGAATTGTCTTCATTGGCATGAATATTATTTGCTAACTTAAGCCCAATGGAAGAAAAATGATCATTAAAGGCGTAAGACAGCTCATGAGAATCATAACTAGAATTGCCACAGGGGAGCTTAATTTCGTTTATGACAGAATTGTGTGAATTCCTAGACATAAGCTCGTTAACAATTCGCCTGGTGTTACGTGGATCACCTTGGTACTCATTGAGGGCATGCTTATAGTGACATTCTTTCGCACGTTTAATTTTACTGTTTACCGTATTGCGAAGTTTTTTGAAATTACGCCAGTCGTCCGCATCACCAGAACGAGTGGCTTTTAACTTGAGAATATCTCTTGCATGCAAACACTTTTTAAGTTCTGGAGTAATCCAAGGTGATTTGCAAGGGCGAAAATGTTTATTACGTAAGGGGGCATGCTTGTCAACACAAAAAAGGAACAGTTTTTGCCAGACTTCCCACATATCATTTGTGTCATAATTATGTATGATCTGCCAATTTTGATGTTCTATATCGCTACGAAAATTGGATGAATTAAAGTTCTTAAATTTTCTATAGGTAACTGTAGTATGGCCCCTCAAGGGTGAATCTATAGAAAGCTTACAATAAGCATAAATTAGGCTGTAATCGCTTATGCCTATATGAGACACTCCAGAACATATAATCCTATCAGGACGATTAGTAAAAATGAGATCAATTAAAGTTAAAGATGATTCAGTGCAACGAGTAGGATCAGTAATGAGCTGCTGCAGGCTGTAAACATCAGCGATGCTAGAGAGTAAATTTGCATTATGGTCCAACTGAGGAGTAGCAAAGTTGCAGTTCAGATCGCCCATAAGATAAAACTCAGCATACTCCGCATCAATTTTACCAATAAGCGATTCAAAATAAGTAAAGATCTCAACTGAAGAGTCAGGCGGCCTATACCAGGTTACTACGAGAAAAGGCTTTGATCTCGGTTTTTGGATTTCTATACAAAGATTTTCAAGTTGAAGAACACTCAAATCAGGTCGCAAAGAATAACTAATGTTCAAGCGGACAAAGAAACAAACACCCCCGCCTAAGCGGCCATATCTCCCTGTCCCGGCGAATAATTTCATAGCCAGGGGGGCCCATTGTCGCTGATGGTGGTCACAGGGATACCATGCCTTGAAAACCACGCCTTTAGAACGATGATAACACGTGTGCTGGTGGTGCTACTCGCTACCCATATCTTGCACTTCAAAATAACCAGAGTAGTAATCAACAGCTATCAAAAATGATTGCCCGTCCAGCACAATTAAGGGCTCTTTACATTGCTCGGGCTGATAACGGTTACAGATTCCACACCTTGACAAGTGACCTTTGAGCTGGGCTGTGGGTCCAGGCCAGTAAGCAATGTCGCGGGCACGACGTAATGTTCCTTCTATTCCAATATGTGATTCATGCAGGCTCTTTACAACGCCAGAACGCTCCTTGAATGGTATCACAAGGCGATGAGTAGTATAGTAGTTGGGGGTCCAAGCACATTTTTCCATTTGTTGCCCCTGATTTTATTATTTGCGCTGGATTTTCTATACTCTTTCTCCAACGCAGAACCAAATACAGAATCCGATATAGAAACCAAGCCTAGGACCTTGGTATGGAAATATAGAATCAAAACCTTGGATCATGATTGGGACCAATACTGGGACTAATACTGAGATCAATATGAGAATTAAGGAAGATTGCTAATGATTGATATCATAATGTCCATATGCATAGCTTGTTATTCCATCTTCATGTATATATCTTTTATCATCAAAGCAACTGAGTGATACTTTATTAATTTCATAACTGCCGAGTTCATGACTTTTACTTCTGATTGATTTCATCTTATGAATCATCTGCTTGATATTGAATAGTGTATCTTTATAGTCTTCATGCATTATACTCTTTTTGATTACGTTCTTCTTGATTCCTTTGGCAGTCTTTCTTCCTTTTTAGGCGTCTTTCATATAGCTGTACATCTTTGATCGTGGACCAACGAATTCACAAATAGGGACTCCCACGGCTTCATCTTTGAATTTGCCGATGACCTTTTTATTAGTCTCATCGAAATATTGTGAGCTCTTTGGGTAGTCGCTGTTATCAAATTTATCTTTATCATTCCAAAAGTCTTGGTATACATCTTCAGCTTCGATTTCATATGTCAAGCTATCTGTGTCTGTGAATAGTAGCTTGGCTTGGTCTCCATATTTCTTTTTAATGTAGTTATAATGGAAATCATACATCAACGTCTAACTGAGATCCAAGATGCACATACCCACATATGCCGGCTTGTTGAGAGTAATTGTCTCTTTGATCTTGTGCACAGCCACTAGATTTTCATTGAAGATCTTACTACTGACATACGTTGGCTTGCTGACCAACTTCAAATATTTCTTCTCATCGGTTACCAATCTTACATTACCCGCTTTCTGATATTCTCCATCGTCTTCCCAAATACACTATTATTCATGAGCTTGAAGAAGTCTTTCTCAAAGGCATTCTTGGCATTCTTACGCCTTTCAGTATTGAAATCAATGTATTGCTTCAACCAAGGGGATTGATTGAGCTCAAGTACTCGATGAACTTTAGTCACTTTCAAACCGAGATCAATCTATAATTGGAGGTTCCTTAAATGCAGTACATACTTTTCTTTCTTCCCCAAAGTTGGTATCAATTTACTCACTAAACCGGTTGATATATTTCTCAGATATGTTTTTGCAGTATTCAGACAACATATCATTGGATACCCTCACCTTTTCCGGTTCTAGTGGGTAGTCATTATGCAGGTCATGTAGTTCTTCAGGGTATTCCAAGTCGACTTCCAGTATCAAACCCTTCTCACTATCTTCTTTATACTTGGCTAGGTCTATCTTATCGATCTGCTTTTCTGTCATCCATCTGTATACTCCTTTTCTGGCCATCAGATCAAGCTTTTTATCTTTGAATTTTTGAGAGGTATATTTTAATGATTTTCTTGGTAGATTACTCACTAGTTTTTCCAAACCAGAGCTCATGAATTGGAAACTGTCAAGAAACACTAAGTTATTGCCGAGCATGAAAGCCATATACTTTACCGTGTTGTTGGGTATAGCATTAATATTCATCTGTTTCTCTTCTCCTTTCTTATTTTTATGTGTATTTTTCTCAACAATGGCTCCAATCTCTTGCATTATGAAATAACTATCATAACCTCTTAGATTATGGAATATAACAGGTATTTTTATTTTTTCTGTGTTTACTTTGAGTTTTAGATTACAATTTTGATGGGCGGAGCCTCTGTATTTACCAGTAATATGACAGTGATCTCGTATTGGTATATTTTTTATTGCAAATATGACATTCTTGGGCTTTTTGAAATTCCTCCTCATCATCTTTCGTCATTCTCAATGGTTTATTGAATTCTTTTTTCATTACCTTCTTACAATATTTACAGTGTAACTTCCTCTAAAATGGCTTCCATGAATTTATACACAGCCTTTTCACCTCTGTATATTGTTGTGGGTTTACTGTATTTGTCATCATAGCAACAGACAATCTTATAACCGTATATCCACAGTCTGTATGCTTCTGGTATGCCTCTGTATATGATTTGTAATTATTAGGTTGACAACCAGATATCTTTTCTGTTATGGCCTCAAAGTCTGCATAGATCACAAACGGCACAGGCAGTTGTTTATGAAAGTTGTTGAATTTTAATATATTGTTATCCTTATCAAGCATTTGTACTGCTTGTGTTCCATTTACTTGAATACAATTATCTTTATGATTGGTCAAGACTCTTTCAGAGCTGAAACACTGAAGGCAATGCATGCAGAAGTGCTTTCTTTCCTTGTGTTTTGTTTTGTTGAACATAAACGTATAAAAATCTTTGATTAGCACGTAATGTTTATTTTCATCTTCAGTTATCAATAATAAATTCATATGGTCTTCGTACTTTTCTTTTGAAACATAAATTGGGTATGGTTGTTTGTCTTCATAACTGAAAACATTAATATTAATCTCATTTTGCTTCTCAATTTTATTGTACTGCTTTGTGGTTACTGGGAATTCAATTCCAGAGTAATTCAATTTATTGGTGTATTCCTTATCAGATTTTTTAATTCGTTGTTGGTTTTTATCTTGTGGGTTTAAGTGCCTGATGTGACACCAACGAAAGCATTCATTATCCCCATTTTTCATGTTAATCAATCCCTTAGCACTGTTTCTGAGTTCTTGTGGAAGTTTAATATATGAGGAGCCTTTCATTGGTTGATATTTCACGACATTAAGATAATGACTATCAACAGATTTGATTGTCCAACCAGACCCTTCAGATATCCAAACTGCCATCTTATTCAATATTTGCTGTTTTGATAATTCTAGTGATTTAGTGATCTCAAGATTATTTATGATTGTTTGAGCTACACTGTTGAAATATGCAGTCTTATATACTATTTCTCTGTCTGACATTTTTTTGTATGTCACTTTGAGAGTTTCAACGAATTTCAGTCCTTTCATGGATGTTAATACACTTATGATATGGTATGTAACAGCCTTTCTGGTGTTTTGTAGTTGCACTAATGGGTCTTTGTTATTTTTTATACTAATTTCATAAGACTTTGTGTAGCCTTTCAGAGCTTTGTCTGTCTGTTTGATCTTAGTTCTTAGCAGTGGAACTGTTTTTTTTAGTTCTTGGTAATGGGATAGGTTTGTAATCATCCCTAAATTCCAATGGTGAAAGAATTACATGTATGTTGTCTTCATACTCCTGCGCCATCAGCTTTACACTCTTCCTAGGAGTTGGGATTGGCTTCCTTGGTTTGTAGGCATTGTCATTTTTAAAATGCTGTTTCACATTTTGCTGCGACAAAAGTTTTATTTTCTGAAACAAAATTTTCATTTGCTTCTTTTGCTGCAACAAAAGGTTGATTAACTTGGATTTGCTTTGTTTTTTCAGAGTGCTCTTATCCATGTTATTAGTTGAAATAATTTTTTCCATTTTCTATTATATATATAGATATAATTTACCAAATCCTTAAGTCAATAATGATGTATAAATGATATAAAAAGATATTAATAATGTAAACTATATATATGAGTGCCATTTCAGTGAACAAGTGCGTTTATTCTGTTCATCCAATTTATGATTTATATGCTTCAGATGAAAATGGAAATGTGATTCACATCATCAAGAAGGTACCAATCAAAGGTGCAAAAAATCATAATGGTTATATGTATTGTAGTGTAAGAAAATATGCTGGTCAACAAAAAGTGTATCAAGTCCATCGTTTTGTTTGGGAATGTTTTAACGGCGTCGTACCAGAAGGAAAAGTAATTGATCATATTAATAATAACAGGGAAGATAATCGCTTATGCAATTTACAGCTTATGACACATCAAGAAAACAACAAGAAATCGGCAAAGGACAAGGATTATACATTCGTTGCTAATTAAATAATCATAAAAGCGACCGATGTTGCAACTAAGGAAGTATCGTATTTTAACAGTATGAGTGCCGTCCAACAACATCTTCAAATAAATGTGGGTATCGTTAAAATGGTATGTGAGGGTCTCGATAGCTGTAAATCAGGAGTATCGAAGAAGGATGGGCATTCTTATAGATTTGAGTATATCAAACAAGATGACTTGCCAGATAACTACAATAAATCTTCCAATATAAGACCACAAAGAATCTCAAATGAAGACAAAAAGAAACACAACATCGACTACATAAAAAAATGGCAAAAAAGGAATATAAATGCTCAAAATGTGACAAAACTTTCAAAAATAGCTACAAGTATGTTCACAGTAAAAAATGTAAATAGCCAGAAACAATAATATTTTTGGCTACCGATAGATAGTGGATAAACAGCATATACTGTATTGATTTATACCATATATGTTTATACAATATTTCCTTCTGACATTTTATAGTGCGTTTAAATCCTTCATTGGAATCCAACTGTTAAAATCATCACTGTATCCCTTCCATTTGACTAAAGCTTGTTTCTTCTTATAGTTCCTCCGAATGACTTTATCAATACGAAAAACATCCTGCTTGGCTTTTAATAATTCGGGTTCATAGAAACTCCCTTGAATATCTTCACCTCTGAGATCTTTTACTTTGTATGTTATTGGATTGGTGTATTGCATCTTATCAACTGTGAACACTTCTTCTGTCCAATTTGGTGTATAACCCTTATCGAACACATTCCGTTTGTACTTGGATATTCGGACCTTATCACCTATTTTAAATTTTCGTTTCTGTTTTGATGTTTCCATATCATCATATAGATTGAAGTAAACAGTTCCTTCATTCTTCTTATTGGATGCTTCAACGGGCGTCATCTTTATGCTTGAGTGTTTTGTGTTGTTGTACTGATTTACTAGTTTGGGGAGCATATCAAGATGCATTGTATTACCTTGAACAGTGAACTGTTTCCACATTTTGGATTTAATTGTCCTATTAAGTAAGTAAAAACAGGGTAGCCCATTCAGCTCTAAGGCTGGTCTCCATAGGGGCCCTGTATCTTAAAAATAGTTTACACTTAGAACTATTAAAATACCTAATAAAAATACTGCCAGAATTTTAAAAACTACATTACAAAGCAAAATAAAATAAAAAATCACCAAAGTTAAGATAAAAAGAAATGCCTTGCTCGGCGGCAGAACATTTGAATGTTATTCCATCTTTCAACTACTGATGACTTCTCTTCATTCTCAGTTGAGTACATATGTATCCCATTTTTCTCTAATAGGTCTTTCACATGTTTGTTATAGAATTCTTTTCCCTTGTCAACCCATAAATACTGTGGTCTTCTACCTTCCTTGAATATTGATTTAAATGCTATTGTAACACTTTCACCTTTCTTATCCTTCAATGGGACAATCCAACCATATTTGCTGAAGACATCAATAACCATAAGAAGATATTGATAACCTTTATTCCATTTACTGAACTGTTGCATTTCAACTAGATCACTTGCCCATATTTCATCGATATGATTTGTGATTACACGCCGCCGAGTGAAGTTGTGTTTTATGGGCACATGTAACTCATCAGCTAATTTTTCTTGCCATTTTTCTTCACTCAACGACTTTTCCCGTTTTTTGGCTCAACGCCCATACCCAATTTGGACTTAGCTGCCATAGCGTTGCGAGCTATTGCATTGCCCCATTGTCTTTCTTTCCAAGGAATAGAATCAAGAGCCTTAATGATCTGCATCATTCTTGCATTTCACTTGGTCACGTTTTGGTTTGTTGCCACAAACTGAATAATCAACATCGTGTTGCATGCTTACAGCATCTGTTCTGCCTGTTGGCTGTTGATATATCTCGAGTATCTGACCAGTTTTGGGATCATACCTCAGTTGCTGTTCAAGAGGATTACCAGAGCCTGTATATCTATGCCCAGGCATCACAAAACCATTTTTGGGTGCAACCTTGAGAATGGCATTATGGATATCAATACCACCACCTTTATGAAACGGATCAAGTTTTTGGATAAATCTGATGTGAAACTATCCAAAGCTTGATCGAGATATTTGTCAGCCATACCTTTTATTTTTTGTTTGGCGAGATTTGATTTGATGGCCTTTGAAGCACCAATTCTACCAAGATTATATAAACCTTTGGCAGCACCTTTAAGCAACTCCTTACCAAGTAGATTGCCCCCAGCTTGTGAGGGCTCCATTAGTTTCCCTTTTCTTGACAAATTTAGTCTTTTTTATCCCATATTCAGCACATGTACAAAAAAACATTAACCTTCCATTCTTCGTTTGTTTATAACCAGATGGCTCGATGCATTCAGTTTGTTTCTTCTGTTTTACACAATATGATTTTACCATTATATATATAAGTTAGATATTTTTGAAATAATGTTTAATGAATCTCTCATTTTTTTATTGTGTCATGTATGTTGAATACTTTTAATAAATCAAAATATGAATTTCCCTTATTCATTTCATTTAAAAAGTATAAACAGAAGTAGCCGCATGTGGTCGTTTTTATATTCTGAATCTGATTGTTTTGGTGAAGAAGAGTCAAATTCTTTCTTTTGCTATGATTTACCAATTCTTGAAACGGAGGCATACCGAAACTATCAAAATAATTGACAATGTTGTCTTTCACATAAGTTGTTACCCAATGGCTTCCATTCATATATGATGGTTCAAGATTGTAAATAAATAATGCTTGGCTATGATTATGTGGAACTTTTTCATCCCTTGATAAAACATCATTGATTGGAATGTTTAAATACTTACACCATTCTATTAGATCATGACTGCTTAACGGGATTTCTTCATGGAATTTTGGTTTCACAGTATTGCCCCTATAAGCAGAATTTGATTGAATGGGCTGTTTGGTCCTAACAGTAGACCTTTTCCTTTTCTCTTTTTTTTGGTTGGCTTTTTTTTTCCCGTACCGATTTGGTTGTCCCATGTGCCAAGAAAAGGTGGCGGCCTGTGAGGGTATATACCCATTCTCGGGGCCCCCCTTCCCCCTTGTGGAGGTTCGGGGGATATTCCAATCTTGGGGGCGCCCTTTCCAGTCAAAACTTTCAATGCCAGAGGAATCCCGATGCTGGCGAGTTAAGTGCCAAGGAAACCACCTGATTGTGTTTTATACGGACACCTGAACCTGATTGAAGGGCATCCAATATATCTTTCTTTTGTTTCGTGGATAGAAGATGCTTGTTTGCGATGAGTTTGTCAATCTTGTTTTGTGGTATAAGGAAACCTCCTGTCTTCACTCCTTTTCCAGATATTTTTTTGACAAGTTGGCTTGCGCCTTCACTGGCCAACCCTCCCAAAGCTGACAATCCTATGGTTTTCCAAATGGTTGGTCCGAATGCACTTCCGAGGGCTAGAATAGAAGTCAATAAATTACCTCCAACTTGTTTTCTGATATTGGTTTTTGCAAGCTTAACATCCATACCTTTATTCAATTTCCGATTCTTCTCCAATCTCTTCTGGGACATATAGAGTGTCATTTCCACGAAGAGAGTCATTCTTGAGCCTTATGACAATCATTTCCGTTTTATGGTGAGTGTCACTGCGATTCTTCTTCTGCTTTTTCGATAGTTTTACATTTATTTCAAAAAGCTGAGTCATTTTTCGTATATAATATATGTTATATAATTTTCTGATTACATGACATATATGAAATAAGGGGTATATTATCATTATTAATACTTTTTATACTATGACCAATTCATTTCCCACCTTGTCGATGACGACTTCCTCTTCATATAGGACGATGGCATGAACATTAAAGTTGGCTGCACTATTGGCGCTCAGTTTATACCTGAAGATCAACTGCTTTGGATCTCTTGTTACTTTCTCTGCTTGATACGATAAATCAAAATATATGACAGAATAAAGAGAGTTGTAATTCGATATGTCGAGCTGTGTTCCGGTGTTGTAATCATTCCTTCTTTTAGGATAAGACATCAAATCATTGAAGATCCTTGCTTTTGATTCTGAATCATATTCAGTTTCTGGGTAGAATACTCCATTCCCGTATTCTAATCTGCATGTTGCAAGACTGCTATTATCATTGTCCGCATTTAATTTAAAAGTGTCAAAAATGTATGGATTGGCCTCTGCATTGTTTGTTTTAGCTCGTTGTAGATATACAAAGATAGCCTTAACATTATCAATACTGGAGGAGATCTGGAAGAATCCACTGCTATTTGTTGGTCCGGAAACCTGATATATTTCTCTGCTGTACTTCCATTTGCTCGGCTGAAAATATTTATTGACAAACTTAACATATAGGCTGTCATTTGGTGTCAATTTTGGGACCCATAGTAGGAATCTATTGATGACCACTCGACCGGCATCAACTCCAGCATTCATATAGGTTAATTCAGTGTCATTTTGCAAAAGTTATATCAAACTGGAGTTGCATAGGGGGTGACATTCGATCCTCCAGCTCTTCGAAGAAATTGTAACGATTACATTTGCATCTGTCATCAAACTTTTTCTTGCTGCAAAACCTGCATTATCGGCAACCACACTCGTATCGGTGGTATCTAGATACCAAAGAGAGTTTTTGGCAACACTACGAGAAAAATCATCACTATATTCGAGGAGGTTCTTGACAAAAGTAACTTTATGAAGATTATCAGTATCATACACAATCTTACCTTAACTCTTTATCATCATGTGGATAATCAATGAATGAGCTCCATTGATAACTGCTATACGATCTGCAACGACATAGTGTGTTCCATCAGCTTTTTTTTCAGGGCCTGGACAATCGATAACAATCGATGACAATCAATACCAATTAATCGATTGATATTGATAATCGATGAACAATCGATCACGAAAAATTTTGTGATTATTGATTGTCATCGATTATCAATATCAATCGATAATCGATGGGAATCAATCAATTAACATAATAGATTGTTAGAAATGTGCAATATCAATCGATTACCTATCAGTGACCTACTCAGTCAAACGTTTCAATCGTCAATTTCATCGAGTACTATTAAAGTTACACTATCAATACTTTTTATCTGAGTAAAAACTAGCGAGTAACAATGCGTAAACTTGTTTATTCGACCACACGTTTTGTGCAACTTTAAAATTCATAGAAACGTACAAAGAACTTGTGTGTAAGAAAAACAAATCCCTGACTGTTATGCTTCAACAAAACAGGTGGCAAATTAGGCAAGGTGTGAAATATTTCATGCGTGATGTAATGTTTAGAGCCAACAGTTTACATGTAGCTAAGTACTCGTAAAATATGTTCAATTAATGCACACATTTTCTTTTATACGTGACATTTTGTTTCTAACAACAACGATAATGTTAAAACTTAACTTATTAAAACGTCTATAGAGAAGAAAGAACTAAAATTTAAAATTATCCCCCTGATCTCCCACCCACTCACCCAGAAACATCAACCACAAGTGAATCCGTTTGGGCCTGTTTATTGAACGAGTGAGAGGACCTGAGGCCTCGAGAGGAGACCCCCGGGAGGGAGGGAGGGTGCTGAAATAGACGGGAGAGCGAACAAGCGAACTGACGAAGATATCAAGTGACAACTAGTGCTGTAAAGAAAACCAGCTGACGAGCTGCGAGGGCCTGGGTCTAATTAAGTTATTCGAAGAATACTAACAATTATCCCTTTGATCTCCCTCCCACTCACCCAGAGACATCAACCACAAGTGAATCCATTTGGGGCTGTTTATTGAACGAGTGAGAGGACCTGAGGCCTCGAGAGGAGACCCCAAACCAAAAAGAGGCCCAAACGAGATTCACAAAGGGGAGGAGGAAATCTGTGGGGAAGAAGAGGGGAAGGGAAGAGGAGTGAAAAAATTACAAATATGACTAAGGAACGTGGCAAGATACGAATATGAAAACGCACGAAAGGTATAGAAGAAAATATGCAAAACGAATTGTGAACTAAACTAGAACAAGGGAAATGGGGAGGCACAAGTGCCAAAGTAAATAAAATGAATTGGGGGGAATAACAATACGTTAACTGAACTGTAACAACTGAATGTGCTGAGTCACAACGTGAGACAATACGAGTCTGTCCACCAAATAGGCAGTGTCAAAGCCAATAACTATGCAGGCTACTAAAATTAAACTAAACTATAACAGCTGAATGTGCTGAGACATAACGTGAGACAGCACAAGTCTGTCAGTCAAAGGCAGTGTCAAATAGAGCATGTAGGCGTCAGATCTCCAATCACCCTGGACTTTGATGAGCTCAGAGGGAACCCCACACTGAAAGGCAAAGGTGGCACCTCCGCGACGCAGGCTGTGACCAGAGAAATCTTGAGGATTGAGAGAAACCAGAGAAGCCAAATGCTTGATACTATTGTTTAAGGATGAGGCTGTGATACAGTCATGCTGATGAGAGGCGGTGGTGTATGTGAAGAGAGGGAATCTAGCCGGGGCTGCAACCGAGTCAAGTAACAAGCGCAGAGCAGCTGTGGGGCAAAGGGGAGATCCTGGAATACTAGGAACTGGTACCATGAGTGCTGTGTCCCCGGCCTGCCGTGTTTTGGTGCGGGTGACTGTGACGAGAGCACCTGAGTTGGCAAAAGTGATGCTGCCCCTGGACAATGTATGATGAGATGAGAACTTGTCAAAGGAGTGCGGCATGAGGTTGGCAGTTCTGAAGAATGAGAAGAATCCAACGAGCAAGGCACACCACAAGGCTAGATGGGCGGAGTCGCAAATATTAAGATGGCGATAAAATTGTAGCAAAATGGCTGGCGTCAGAGGGGCTTTACGATGAGGAAGGTGAACCATGGACTTCTCCAAGCCTTTTTGGGTAAGCTTGACATGGATGTCGTCGAAGGCTGAAGTGTCCAAATGGCAAAACACATGTAAACGTCGAAGGGCGCTCAAATAATTGTTGACTGTATGATGTGACTTCACGGAGAAACCAAGCAGGGTGATGAAGGCAGCGATGGTTGATGAGGAGGCTGGGAATGGAGTGATTGTGTAAAAGTGGCAGAATTTTAAGTAAGTGTTCCATGCAGAATGATAATTGTGCTTGGTAGAATCGGACAGAGTGAAAGCTTGAATCTTGGTGACGTAGGAATTAAGGGCATCAAGGTGAAAACTTGCAACCAAATAGAGAGGAGATTACCATTGACAGTCAAAAGTGAAAAGGTCTGAATGACAAATGTACTCTGAAAGGGTGTCATAGTGAAGAGAAGCGGCCTCATAAAAGATGTCTCGAAACTCAGGATGAGTGTCCCAACGACTGAGGGCGTCGGCAATGATGTTGGCATAGCCAGGAATGTGAAGTGCCCGCAGCTCAAAATCGTAAAGTGAGGCATAGAACCATAAGTCGCGCAGACAGGACTGAATAAAAGGCACGCGGGAATGGCCAGTGTTGATAGCCAGCTCGGTGTTAAGGTTGTCAATGCGGACCAAGATGCGTAGACCGCGCAATTCCTCAGACCACAACTTGATGCTGACGGTGACGGCCAACATTTCTAGCGAAGCGATTGAAAGAGAGGCGGGAACAATGCATGCCGGGAACGAGGAGTGGAAGAAACGGCCACTGAAGAAACCACCAATACCGGTAAGGCAAGCGTCGGTACAGAAGAAATGATCGCTGACTGGCCAAGGGGAAGAATGCAAAAGTGAAACACCATTGTGGACGGAGAGGAACTCGTCCCACCAACGTAAGTCGGACAACATGTCTGAACTGGGCACAAAAGGGGCACGTTTAGTGGGAAGCTCGGCGGAGTTCGTTAAGCAGGTGCTGCATGAAAATCCGTCCAGGGCTAATACAAGCGCAAATGTAGGAGAGCTTGCCAATGAGAGACTGAAGATCTGACTTAGTGGACCGTGGAGCTGCTAGCCCGGCACGTATGAGATCAGAGGTGTCTTGAAGTTTATCGGGTGGGACTTCGATGGTCAGTTTGACTGTGTCGTAAGTGAGGCCGAGAAAAACCATTCTCGTGGAAGGTGAACAGTCCTTGGATGGAGAGGACTGAAGGCCTAAGTCGTTGAACAGATACTCCAGGTCAGAGAAGGCAAGCGAAGCTTCCTTAAAGGTGGTTTCCGCCCCGCCAAAGTCATCAATGTAATTGATGCAGTCATGGCCAAAGAAGGAGTGAAAGATGTGAGCGATCGCATTGGTAGTCCGCTGACAGGCGAGAGTTGCAGAACGAAGACCAAATGGTAGGACAAGGTCGAAATAAAAGGAGTCACTCCAGTGTTCAGCTTCGACGGAACAGGATTTCGAGTGCCAAAGGCGTTCGGGAGCGGAGACTCGGCGCAAAGAATGTGACGGATAACTGCGGTGTGCGAGTGTTCACAAGAGAGTAACAGTTGGCCAGAAAATGCGATAGAGGAAGCGGAGACAAGTTTAGGCTGCGAAGGAGACCACGGAAAGGCGGTTGAGGTGGGGGCAGGCGAAGAAACGGTGGGCGAAGATGTGCTGGTTGACGGGAGAGATGTAGGAGCTGTGTAAGATAGTCAATCGGCTGTAGTGGGCGGAGGGCGAGTCGGGGAAGAACCAATGGTGTGGTCTTTGAGCTTACAATATGCACAAATGTGCTCTACACCTTCTTGGTGCGAAGGGTTGGTGCACGTACCGGTACGGTTCCACTCGCGGCAATGGTTTCGAGGTCGGCCATTGTTGTTTCGTACGCCAGCCGCGTTAAAAGCAGGCAGAGTAGCTGGTTTAGCATGCAAGCGATTCGATTCTGTGATGTTAAAGCGTTCGATTTCGCTGAAATCGTTGCCCCAGCTTGCGAGACCCGATTCGGTCCAAAACGGCAGCTTGAAAGGAGAGCACAGCATCCCAGTCGTATTTCGACGCCAAGCGCATCAAAGACATGAGGTGTTGCGTCATGAGAGCTTGCTGTGGGGAAGGCTGAGCGGACAAGATGTTGAGATAGCCGTACACGAATTCTGCTGTCGATATATCCTTAAACTTCTTTCGGGAAAGCCCGAAAGGAACGTGGAGATGAGGCCATTCTTGGGGGTTAACGATGCGGGTATTGTGGTCGAGTTGACCTTGCGACTTACCGGAGTTAACTCCTCCACGAACGTTCTCCAACGAAGGAATGTTTGGAGGCTTGTTGGCGGCCGGACTGGAGGAAACCAAATCCCGAGCTCTCGATTGAGCTTCAAGCTCAAGGAGGTGAAGCTCTAGCTGTTGTTTTTCGATCTGTAGGTTCAGCAACTGTAAATCTGGGGGATTGCCAGGCGAAGAAGTCGAAGAACTCGTAGCTGTATTCTCAACACGTGGCGTTGTGTGAACCTCGTGCAATGGCGATTGCTCTGGCGATGTAGTGCTAGGCAAAGCGCTGTTTTGCTGTCTTGTGAGGGAAGGCAAGTCGTAAACAAACCCTGAAGGCAGCAGAGGAACTCGAGTTCGGCATTTTCCGGCGGCTTGAGCCATAGTTTCAAAAGGCAAGAGGCTTAAAGACTGAAATAAACTAGAGATGCTGAAATAGACGGGAGAGCGAACGAGCGAACTGACGAAGATATCAAGTGACAACTAGTGCTGTAAAGAAAACCAGCTGATGAGCTGCGAGGGCCTGGGTCTAATTAAGTTATTCGAAGAATACTAACAAAGAATCCCTAACTTTTCTCGGCATTTCTTTCTTTTCCAAGATATCCTTTTTTATGTTTGTCATCCTACTCGCGTCTCTATTTGCTACACGCAATTTTTTTTCCTCAATCTTCATCAAACATATGTTAAAATAAACTTCTATTCTCTGCTATATTATACAAGGCAACAAAACCCACACTTTGCAAACGAAGAGAACCATTGGACAGAAAGGAACAGGTAAAGTAGGTTCTAGTCTATCGAAGTTCACACATTAAGCTTCACCGCACTGTCATGGGTAGGAGGTCATTAACCGCATGCCGAAAATTAACATCTTTACAAACTGTGATAACGTTTGCTCGAGCGAACATGTAACAGATTAATAGTAACATCATTAATCCAAGTAGGGATGAATACAAAAAACCTACGCAATTAATTAAAAGAAAAGCATTAATTGACGTAAGTGCAGTAATCACAAAAGTTATGTTGTTGTCCATACTAATGCTGATCAGGTCAAATATAAAAAGTATGTGCAACAGCAAATGAATGATTCATTCCTTCTCCTCATCATAATAGTAAAGAACAGTTACCGATCCTGCGATTGAACCGTTAGTCGCTGAAACCTGCTCCTTTGAAGAAGAGAAGATTGTCAGTTTCACATTTGTAAACTCGCTTCTGGGACCTGAGCTCAGGTGACCTGCAGAATTCCTAAAAACGTTTCCACTGGGTCCTGTGCTTGGTTGACTAGCAGTACTTGCCATGGTGGTTGCCAAGGAAATAAGACCTGCTGTAGAATTGTGCTTTTCCCTTGCTCTAATCCTTTGTATCAATTGTGTTTTTTCCAGCTTTTGCTGTAAGGTTCGCCCATTTCTTCTAGCACCTCTCTCAACAATTGAACAGTCATACATTCTGGGTTGCCTTCCTTCATCCTTTTCCTTTCTTCTCTTTTTTTGATCTCTTCCTTCCTCTCTCTTTCTTTGTCCATCAGCTGCAAACGTGGCAAATCCTTTAAAACATCCCTCAGGTCCACATCGACTGGCCATACTGGTCGTGTTACACTTACTCTTCCGACCACTTTTAAAATTGAACGAACATGACACCAACGAAAGTTGTCAGTGGCTTCTAACTTCCAAAGAACAGAATCTTCCTTCCGAAAGTTAAGTACTTGAAAACAAATAGTAACCTTTTCCGATTTCTGAGAATCGGAGTGCCATTCAAAAACAGGAAAGTTCGATTTCAAGGAAGGTGATCGAACAATTCTGATGACAAGGCTAACATGCAGTCCCTCAGACGGTAACCACAAAGCAACAATATCACTGAGGTAAGTCCCAGTGTCAACCCTTTGAGGTGCAAAAAGTTTTTCCACTTGTTCGTAAAAATCATTTCTGGCAGATTCCATCCAACGTGCTAATCGTGAAGTGGCTGGACGGTATACTTTGCCCTCCTGTAAGGACAGAAATTCTGCAATGTGATAGAATTGACCCTCATACTCCACGTAATTTGGACGGATAGAATAATCAATTGTCCGTAGCAGATTATTTTTCTTGGTTAGACGTAACCGTTTCAGCATAGGCTGTAGGCTTATGTTTTCGTCTGACAGCGAATTTGTGTCAGTTGACAAAGCTGTTACTTTGTTACGAAAGTGCTCTTTGATATCCTTGTGCTTCGGACAGATGAGGGTGTAATCTTCTCTTTCCTTATCTCCTGCAAACTGAAGGGATAGGCACTGTTCGTGATACCATGCATTACAGCAAGGATAATTGCAACCTATCCACAATGTGTTTTTTGGAGGTTTGAATGTTGAATTATTATACTTGCATTTATTTTCCTTGTACAACACGCAATGAGTAGGGCTATCTTCGTCTTCCTCTTCCGACTCTACCTGTTCAGACTGGTGTAAACAAGTTGCTGCAGCCAAATCAATTAAGGCATTGGAGGAAGAAGTACAATGTTCTTCGATTGCTGTTAGAAGAACGTCGCTATCCAAGTCAAGGAGCTCGTCGCTGGCAATTACCTCGTTCTCATCAGGAGATTCCCATACTGCAAAGGTTCCTAAGCCTGGTGTATTAAGAGAAATTATGTCGTCACCATCTTCTTTAAGGATGTTACCCTTTGCCAAAGCTGGTAGCATTCCGATTGGTTGCAGTGTTTTTAGAACCTCTCGCTCTGCCATCATCATTCCTTCTTTGAGTTCCACGTCAATGTCCTGAGGCCAGTTCGGTGGTTGAATGTCTGGATTGACGCCGCGCGATTTAAGTTCTTCTAACTTTTGAACTCTACTAGAAAGGTCAATCATATCCAGCAGTGTAAGGTTTGGCTTTCCTCTGCAGAAGCAGCGCAATTTCGCAAAGAAATGCTCGCAACGTTGTGATCCGAATGTCCAGGGATGAAATGCGTGGTTTGGGTAGTACACGGAAAACATTTTCGTTGCGAGTATAAGGCCATGTCCGGCGAGGATTGTGTCTTCAAAGGTTTGTTGAGATATGAAATGCTTTTCGACATCGTAGTTCGAAATCCGCAGCCACACTCTCCAATATCGCAAGAAAGCTACGGGTGCCCATGCAAGCTTCGCGCGCTCGCGCACAGTCAAGTCTTTTTCAGTGAATGACTGTAACATGGAGTGTCCCATTTTTAAATAGGCTCTAGTTGCAATAGTTTCCAAGTCACTCCAGTCCTTCATGCAAACTCTTACTTCTGTTTTCATTATTCTCATGGTAGCGTCAACATTCTGTTTATCTTTGACAAAAACGTCGCTTTTCCATAAACCTGTCCGAATTCTGTCGTTCTCAAAGACCTTCATCAAATGTTCTATTTGAGCGACACCGCTGCCAATAATGAGAATGTGCTTGACGTTAAGTAACTGATTTCTCCATTTCTTAACAAGATGTCTCCAGTCTGGAAACATAACAGTTGGGACAGGATAATCGACGCCCAAGCTGTGAAAATTTTCCACTACAATGTTGAAATCAAATGAGTCATACCGATGATATCATTTCTTTCTTCTAGGTTTTTTTTGAAGCGTTCAACATAGTATTTCCTGAATTTAGAGTTGCCGTCCGCACCAAGTGCAACGATTGTTGTTTTATTACAGGTACCCCCTAGAATAGCTTGGTTATACCAAAGTCTGATAAGTGTATAATCTTGACCTTTAAAAACTGGACCAACAGCCAATACGAACGAAGGAAGGTGATCCTGCAGTGGGGCCAAGATAAATGCGTTTGCTTGTTTGGCCAACTCGTATTCCCTATTTTTCACAACATTTAGAATGTCTTGAACAGAGCTAACTATAACATCGCGTTCTGTTGCCAATCCAATTATTTTATTCCCCTTAACTCTCATTGTGGGAACGACTGCAGTTGCGTCAACAGCTAGTGCAAAAACTCCATTATAACCAATGGTATCGTAGAACAACCTCGCGTGTCGCAGAGCTTCCTCCTCTAATTTGCACAGAATGGCGTAATTAAATCTGGCAGTGTGGTACATGGTGTGAAGGCTTGGGCCGTCGATTTTTTCATGAACAATTCTAGCAAGACCCGGACCTCCATAATCAAGAATGATGGCGAACAGAGATTTTGTTGCATCTGACCATCTCTTAACTGGTGTTCCTCGATTTTGAATTAAATCTTTGAGTAAAGAAGCCAGTACCACAGAGTCTTCATCTTCACTTCCTACGATGGCTGCAATTTTCAAAGCTATATCAGGAACGGCACAATTTACATTATTTTGCTCCATAGTTAGTTTGATTTCCTGTATAACTTTATCTTTGCCTTTTCGTTCGAATTTCAATTCTTGTACCTTAGAACGATAGAGATCTAGGAGAGCACACTGTTCAACCATATCTTGCAATAAGCTTTGGATATTCATTGTACCCATTTCTTTCCTCGTAACGTCCGCCATTTCCAGAACGATCTTGTAAGGGCGCAAAGCTTTCTCTTCGAGGTTTTGAACATCACTTCTTATCGAAGCTAAAATTTGAGTAGCAATGCTTTCTCCATATGTGGCCAATGAAACCATACATGAAAAAACTGCATTTTGTGCAACCTTTACCATAGCCATCTCCTCTCGCTCACACCTGCGAATGTTTTCCCTGACAATTTTCTCAATGGGAAGGTCGTGTGTGGTGTTAGTAATACCGGGTGCGGGTTGTTTTCGCTATAGACTTTCCAAGTCTTGCCCCAAACTCTTTTTCCGCTTGACTCTTAACATTAGAAGTGATCTAAAAGAAAAACCGAAGCAGTTAGGACCACTTATGATAATGCTGCTGCTTTACGCAGAATCTGAACTAATCAGGCAAAAAATGTAAAACATGTTTTTTAAGTTAATATCACCGAGGTGAAGGTTCACGAAATGTGGGAGGGGAGGGGGGTATCAGTCTTCATCTTTAGATCAATAATAATTTACATACCGTCCTAATATTGTGCTCATCGATCACAGACGAGGCTAAAGCTCTTCCTTGACTAACTGCACGTGATTGAGGTGTTGGTGCACTGGCTGATGCCAGTGTTGATGGAGAGGCACTCTTTCTCGTCTTAAAGAAAAATTCAGTTAATTGGCGACATCCTGACAAAAACAGAAACAGAAACGATTTTTTTTCAGGAACCAACCTCATAAGACGTTGCAGCTGAATCCTTGTTAGCCCATGCAAATGCTGAGAACTAGCATTTATCGCACATCGCATACGCCGCGTGTTAATTACACAGGTCAAGGTTAATACAGTGCTTCCTGTTACTTTTCCCGCCACTCACATCAAGCTGTGCGTCCAGTGTCGCATTACTTCGACCTATGTTTATTCGCCTACACGTGTGTTTAGGTCAGTTCCTCTACTTTTATTCGCTGTTTTTTTTTATTTTGGGTCTGGAAATGTCCGATCGACTGAAGGTGAGAAGTGTTTTTTTAACTTTATTTTGAATTATACAAATTCACAGCTGAGCGTCGAGATTTTGAACAATAACATCTTCATTTCCCAGATTACCGTTGAAATACCTCGCAGCGAAGAAGAAAATCTGAAAACGTTTCTTGAACAATGCGGCGGGAAAACTTGTGAGGGTATGTTCAGCTAAGTTATCCGGTTGCACTCCTTGTCAAAAATTACTAACATGAGATTTAAGTCTGATTTAAACTTAGTAGAACTCAGGGACATTCCAAGAGATGCTGCCCATATTTGATCAATCGACTCATTGTTTAATATAGACTGTAAACTGTTTTAGATGTAGGGGAGACTGGCAATAACGAGGGAGAGGAAAACGAAGTTGCAGTCAGCCCAGTGTCAATCGCGAATGATGTACGGAAATGGCTGAGGGATAACGCGGTTTCGGTGGGCGTTTTTTCAAAAGAAGTCGTCAACCGATCGCAAGGTACTCCATCTTCCCTTCTCAATGGACCACCTGAGGCGATTCCTTCAGGTACTGGACGGGAGCCGTGGGAAAAAATGAAAACATTTCTGACAAGCCCTGAAGAGCGGCAAAAGCTATTAGATAAAAAAAATCATGAAAGGTAATGTAATTTTTTTAAAACTGATTTTTCATTGAATTTAAAGTAGGTAATTTGCTTATTTATTATTATCACTATTTTTGTCTTTACTGGAAGATCATTTGAGAAAACACTGGACAAAAGCGGCACTGTGGTCGCAGTTTCGTCAGGTTTCAGTGAGGATCTTTCTTTTTTTTGGTTCTCCGTTCGCAGGCCAAAAGAAACCAAATGATGATGCCGGCACCAGCCACGCTGAAACTTCGAATAAACGGAAGGTTTTCCAGAAAGTGGAAATTGCAAGCATGGATGCGGTTTTTAAGGTCTCGAATGGCCTGCCCTCTGCCAGCATGACAGAACAGCTCACGGAGTCCATGGACTTGACAACGAGCCAGGTAATAAAAATTATCAAGGGGGCAAGTTTCTAAAGAAACTGTGGTGCTGCGTCGGTGGGAGTATTGCAAGATAATTTGGTTTTATCAACTGGGTTGATAATGTGAATTGTCCACCGTAACTTCCGAATCTCTTTACGGTGGACAATTCACATTATCAACCCAGTTGATAAAACCAAAATAAAAATTATCGTTTAGTTCTCACCTTTCAGTCTTGACATTTTTACGTTGTTTTCCTCGTCTAGTATCCATCCTGCTTTTATTTGGTGGGTCTTTTCCCCAGTGTGACGTTTCAGTAACCGAACGGCTTGAAAAGAATTCTGGAATTTTAACGTTGCTTGACAAGCCTCACACTTAAAGCTACTTTCAAAATTATTTTGCGATGAAATCGCCGAGTATCCCAAGGAATTTAGCTGTTTTTGAATGGCAGTGATACTCGTGTGAGGTGCACAGTATGTGGGAGAAAAGCTAAACGATAAAGTGACCAGGAGGTGAAGTAACACAGTGCTCAACATCATTGAAAATGAATGAACTCGCCTAGCTTTCCATTTACTTGAATGAGTTATCACATGGCCTGCACTGCACACGCCACTGACACGCTCGCAGTGCTCTGTGAGAATGCCGATTG
Organism: Micromussa lordhowensis; assembly: GCA_964020085.1. Classification (NCBI taxonomy): domain Eukaryota; kingdom Metazoa; phylum Cnidaria; class Anthozoa; order Scleractinia; family Lobophylliidae; genus Micromussa; species Micromussa lordhowensis. Next base: position 28,488,244 of record OZ026597.1, read on the forward strand.
TTTGTTATACTCCCCCATGTGGCTCCCGGTCATCTTGTTACAAAAGACGTGTGACATTTTGCAGGCAAGTGAAAAAAGAAGACAGTTCTCTGCAGTTCTTGACTAGTGCACGACTACTACTACGACTACTACTACGGTTTTTTTACATTTTTATTTAATCCACAGGTTGCCATTTGGTTTCAAAACCATCGCAGGCTGGCAAAACAAGGAAAATATGTACCAGGGCAGTACAGTCAGACAGCCGAGTCTCAGTGAAAAAACAAAATAAACATAATTAATGCTTGTAAAATTTTATTTTGGTGTCTGTTCATATGAAAAGATCATAACCCATTTTAATACAGTTTCGGAAGTGGTGTAAGTAGCAATAATAAGCACTTTTGACTGTGTGGAAGGGCCTGATTACTGGTAAAAAAAAAATATTATATTTAAAACAAAGGCGAATGTTTCTCGCTATGATTTCTGGGAACAAGAATCACTTCTGCGCTGCTTGTCACGTTTGACGCCCGCCTGGAATAACTTTTTGCTACTCCGTAAATTACTCTTGGGAATTCCACACAGAAGATCGAGGTGGACGTGGGCGTCTGCACATACACAGAAAGAAAGAAAGAAAGAAGAAGAAGAGAAGAAATAACAATAAGCTTAATCGTGTTTGAACGACGACCGTGTCCCAGGTCAGTTGAATCTTTGCAATGAACTCGAAGCTAAATCGATCAAGTTTGTACTACTGGCAACGAGATATGTTAATTGTCTTAATTATTTGTGCTGTTTTCGCAGAGCCACATCGATGAACAATTCTCAAACTTTGCAACTGAGGATTAAAAATAATATACGATCTGCGTGCACTCGCGCGATACCCGAAGATAGGGAGACATGAATTTAGTGCCAATCGATGGCAATCGATGAAGTTCGCGACCACTTCAGTGTGATTATCGATTGATCATCGATTGGCCGATGCCAATCGATGCCAATTAACAATAATTAATCGATTGTCATCGATTGATCGATTGGTTTTCCGATCATCGATTTTCATCGATTGTCTAGGCCCTGTTTTTTGCAACTGAAATTGCACCTCGAAATAAGCATTGTACCAATCGTAAAATGAAGACCTATCATTAATCGTAAGCTTATACCCACTTTTGTTTTGGTTCTGACCAACAGCTGGGATCCGAATAACATCATCTAGTTGAAATCGAACTAACTCACACCTCTGTAAGTATTCACTTGATCTGAAAGACATTATATTATTATATTACATAATTTTTACTCTACTTCTTCTTTTTATACCTGATCCTGATATCAATCTATTGATGAACATATCAGTACTTTCGTCTTGCTGTTGCTGTTTAATGGGTGGGACAAGTGCTTTTTGTCTTGCATCACCCTTTCTCATATTCCTGAACTTTTCCATTATCAGGTCTCCTGACTTCTCAGCTATCTTTCTACCCACCTTTTCACCTGTATACGATATACCCGTTTTTAACGCCTTCTTACCAAAGGGCTTAGCTAACTTTTTTACAACAGGCGACAAAATTCTCCTCATCGGTTCGAAAATATTATCAACAATAATCCCGGACCCTTTGTGTTTATTTACAAATTTACCAAGTTTTGGATGATAAAATCTCATGAATTCATATGGTTTCACTATATACTAGTATGTTACATTATTCTGAAAGGATAGAATAATATTATTCTATCCTTTTTAGAATAATATTATAATAATAACATTATTCCAACATTATTCTATCCTTTTCAGAAGTAATGAAAAAGACGTATCTGCTCCATTCAGGTTAATTAATCTCCTTTTCCCGTCTGTAATATGTATCCTGATACTGCTTATGCTATTCTTATTAGTGGGATTAAATGTAACTCTTCACAGTTCAATGGTAAAGGAGTAACTAGGTCGGAGCACATTGGTTGAGAAGGAATAAATGATGTCTGTATCTTGACCATCTACAAGTGAATCATTGATAAGGTCGCAATGAATATTAAGTATGTCAGTGTCCTGACTGAGATTGGGCACTTTCGGTCCTATATTTGTTTCATTTTTCAACACTTTCTTATCGAACCCGATTAGGTCATTGAAATTACTTGCTGTTAAATCAAGTTGTAACTGTGACCCTAAATGTTGTATTATCGAATTCAAGAGTGATAGGATACGTAGGAGGGTCATCACTAGTCTTCGTTATGTCCTTGATATATGTATTGAAGTCTGTATAATTCCAGACTCCTGCTGGGAAAGTGATGTCGTTAAATGTTGAACCATTATCAGAGCTGTATTTAATTAATTGATTCCCATATGAGGAATTTACATTAAACCATGTGAATGACATGTTAATGATTCGGAATTTCTATCCAATATTTTGGGTCTGTTGAATTTAGTTGTAAAATCCTGAGGAGTGTTGTTTCCTTGACCTTTGGCATTATATGATGATAATACAATCTCTCTATCCATATATATACAATATATTTACACAAATTATACTTTGAAGTACAGATTATACAATTTATTATTATATTGCAGTCTATTGATTGTCGACATTCTCAATAATGTGTCCAATATATTGACTCCCGTATTTCTCATTTGAATTGATGTGTTACCTGCAAGAACTTCACCAATAATCCATTCTAATTTATTGAGAAGCTGCTTTACATCATTGAAAAACATAACATTTCCACCTCTCTGTTTTCTTCCTCGGCCTTTGATCCCGGAACCTTTCATTGTTCCCAGTCTATCATTGTGATGCTTAATGTCTTTATTCAATACAGTTCTAGTATTGTCTATCTGTTTGTTCATAACCTGCCTATCAGCTTCCGATATAAGCCCCATATTGTATTTTTTTGTAACATCTGCTTTTTTGCCCTTTAATTTATTCCTTTCTGATGTGGCATCTTTCACAACCTTCTTAAGAAACATCTCACTTTTTTGGGGTGTCATTGTCGGCTGATTCAAATGATAATTCACATCTTCATAATTCTTCATCCCATTATCATCCAAAATTTTATTTACTAAATCGTAATCATCAATTGTATAATCAACTTCTTCATCGTATTCAGGTGGTGGCTCTTGAGGATATTGGGGATCGACATATGGTAGCTCTTGAGGATATTGGGGAAAATATTGGGGATCAACATATATCTCCTTCCCTTTGAAAATATCCTCCAACGATTTTTCATATGTTGGTGGCATTGGTGCAATTTGTTTCTCCGACTCTGGTGAGACAGGTTGTTCATCGAAAAGATCACCAAGATTGATGTCTTCAACTTCATCCTCAATATCAATACCGTAATTTGGAACTTCCCTTTTCCTCGATGGTCTTTTTCTCCTTTGAGGCATCCTTAAATTCTCATCACCGTCAATTAATTCATCTAATTTACTTGACACTGGTTTGAATACCTTATCTAATGACTCTTGGCTTGTCTGCTGACCGATTTTATGTTGTGTGATTAAATTATGGACATGATTGATTTTATTCCCTAATTCAGTTTTTCTCTGTGCGAGTTCTTTCCATTTAAGTAAACTCATTTATTGTTATATTATTATGTTACATAAAAAAATGAAAAAAGAAATGAAAATCATATATAAAAAATAACATACTTTCATCGAGTGCCCCATTTCTAAACAATTTTTCAATGAAGTGCTGCAATACTTCAATCAAGTTAACGTCACCTCCTTCTCGCTAAGTGTCGAAGAACTACTATTTGGAAAATCGGCAGATAATGGGCAGCCTCTTTACAAGAAATTAAATTACTCTATGCTTTTTGCTAAATACTATCTGTACCACCAGAAACTAAATCAAATGAACCCTGACCTTAATGAATTTGTAAACAGACTTAATGTTAAATACTGTATAGAGAAATTCATGTAAATATGCTTTATGTTAATTATAGCCCAAGTAAATCTTTCAAGTCGTTATTTATAATATATATTTATAGTATTTATATTTATACCACTCATATTTACATTATTTATATTAACTGATTCAATGTTTTTATTTATTTACTTATTTATTTTTTTTATTTATTTTTTTCTTTTCTTCCTTAAACTTGTAAGTGTATTTAAATAAACCATAATAGTGAAATAAAATATTTAAAAAAATTTTTAAAAAAAATATGAAAAAAAAAGGAAGAAAAAAAATATATATATAAAATAACACCGTGTTCAACATGGTGTTATATTGAATTAATATACCAATATAATATAATGAGAATACCGAATTATGATGTTGAAGACGATGTGGTCTCAAACTTCAAACAACTATACGATTTCATGCCTCATCAATGTTTCCGGATGCTGATTTGCGGTCCAAGTGGTTCAGGGAAAACGAATACATTGATGCATATGATCTACAATATGCTGTATTTTGATAAAGTTTATCTCTACGCGAAAAACTTAGAGCAGTCCAAGTACCAGAATCTTATGGATATCTTCCAGCCGATAAGTGATGAAGTTGGTTATGATGTTATTGAAGCAAGAAATGATGAAATTATTCCTGTTGAAGACCTTGAATCTGACTCACAAAAAATTGTTATATTCGACGATTATGTTTGTGATAAAAAACCAAAAACCGCTGGTCGACTATTTTATTAGAGGGAGACACAAGAATTGCAGTGTGATTTATCTGAGTCAAAGCTACTATAAGACGCCAAAAGACATGAGATTGAACTGTTCACATTTCTCTATTTACGATTTCCCAAGTACAAATGAGAGGAGTTTAATTTGCCGTGAAAGCAGTATTCCAAAAGAATCATATGAGAAAGCAACCAAAGAACAATTTAGCTTAGCATACATTGCTAAGCCACGAAAATTCA